>OY728135.1:779076505-779566292 GCA_963277665.1 Viscum album | reverse complement strand
TAAATTGAATGGGTTTTTTGGAATAAAATGGCTAATGCATGATGGTTTGTCTTTCTGAATGAATAAAATGATTTTAAATAAAATAACCAAAGGGGGTTGTTGGAGGGGTACAAGGGCTTTCCATGTGTGGGGGTTGTCGAGGTGGGGTGGGTTTTCTAGGGGGTAGGGGCTATATGGGGGTAGGGATGTTATAGGGGTGTGGGGGAGGGGGTATGGGCGGCCCCAATGAGGGGTTAGGGCTGTCCAGGGGGTCAAGGTGGGGTGTCCAGGTGTGGGAGGGGGCGTGGGGTGTCCAGGGAGGGGGTGGGTTGTGTAGTGGGGGGGGGATGACCAGGTGGGGGTGGGGGGATGTCCAGGTGGGGGTGGGGGGATGTCCAGGTGGGGGTGGGCGGATGTCTAGGTGGGGGTGGTAGGGGTGGGCGGATGTCTAGGTGGGGGTGGTAGGGGGTGGGCTGTCCAGGTTGGGGGTTGCAAGGGAGGGAGAGTGGGTTGTCCGGGGAGGGAGTGGGTTGTCCTAGGGGCGTGGGTTGTCCAGATGGGGGGGGGGGGGGGGTTGTCCAGGGGGCTATCGGGGGATAGGGGTTGTCGGGGAGGGGGTGTGGGCTGTCTAGGGAGGAGTGGGTTGTCTAGGGGTGGTGGTGGGTGGGCTATCCAGGTGGGGGAGGGGGAGTGGAATGTCAAGGGGGGTGGGTTGTCTAAGGGGGTGGGGTGGGTCTTCCAGGTGGGGGGAGGGGGTTTTGATTGTCTTTGGAGGAGTGGGTTGGGCTGTCCAGGTGTGGTGGGGGTGTCTAGGTGGGGGTGTGGGGGCTATCCAGGTGGGGTGCTGAGGGGGTAGGGGCTTCAGGGGTGTGGGTGGGGGGTGTGGGATGTATAAGGAGGGGGTGGGTTTTCTACTCCAATACTCTACAAAAAAAATGGAATCAAATATATCCAATGTATAGCTTCTTTCACACGTTAAGACTTTTCTTGAAGTTCCATACTAACACTCACTCTTACTCTTCCAAGAAGAAGTTATCTCTTGAAAAGAAATCTCACTCAGGTTCTTATCCACTATCCATATTGATCTCATACAAATTTAACATTCGTACTACTCCATATCACTTAATGATATAACAAGGCTTATACTCCTATGAGTAGTGTCCCATCAAAACATGGCTCATAAAATCGGATCCACGTATGATATTTGGTGGCATGTTTACAATTTGGTGTTTTGTGATTTATATGTATGATATTCATGGTTTACACTAATAGTCTTCTCATTTATCTATAATAGTCTTGAAATCATGCTACAATTGGATAAAGATTGGATTTTATGACCCTAGTTTTTGTGTGGACACCCCCACCCCTTGGATAGACCCCACCCCCTGGGATAGACCCCCACCCCACACCCCCTGGACACCACCACCCCCCTGGACAAACTTGCCACCCTCGTGGACATACCTACCACCCCCATGGATAGCATGCCCCCCCCCCCACCCCCGTGGATAGCCCGCCCACCCCCTGAACACTCTGTACCCCCCTGGACAGCCCCACCACCGCTATGGACAGCCCAACCACCCACCCTGTAACCCCCTTGACAGCTCTGCCACCCCCAGGACAGTCAGTCCACCCCCTGGACACCTCGTACACCCTAGACACCCCCCCTGACCCCCTAAACAGCCCTGTCACCCCCCGTGGACAGCCCGCCCTCCCCCCTAGACACCTCGTACCCCCTGGAACCCCCCCCCCACCCACCTCGTGGACAGCCTTCCCACCCACCCTGTACCCCCTGGACAGTCCCTCCACCCCCCATGGACAACCCGTCCACCACCTAAACAACTCATACCCCTTGGATACCCCCACCCCCCACACCCCCTGGAAAGCCCCACCCCTCGTAGACACCCCAAACCCCCAGGGATAGCCCTTCCACCCCCGTGAACAGCCCGCCCACCCCCTGGACAACCCCTCCATGGTGGACAACCCCCCCACTCTCGTGGAAAGCACGCCCACCCCCCTGGACACTCTCCCACCACCCCCCCAGACACCCCATATCCCCTCAGACAGCCCCCACCCCAAGAAATCTTTACCCCCCTAGACACCTCGACCCCACTAGACAGCCCTACCACCCTCATGGATAGCCCGACCACCCACTACAAACACCCCCCCCCCCCCTTCGGACACCTTGTACCCCCATGGATAGCCCCTCCACCCCCTGGACTTCCCTTCCACCCCTTGGATAGCCCATCCACCCCCTGGACACCTCATACCCCCTTCAATAAATGAAACCTATTTAATAATTTCATATTCACCACCTATGACATATCCAACATGTCACAAAAATCGTATATATTTTATCACTTTATTGTAAAAAACTAAACTGTGTTACATTATAAACTATGTGTCATTATTTTGACCCATCTCCCCCAAAAATATTTACAGAACTGTGGACAAAAAATATTCTTTAAAATTTTATTATTCCTCAAATTCACATAAAACATGTGAATATAATGAGAAAATAAATTTAGATCCTATTATTATAAAATCAAATAACAATGACTTTATTTATTTATTATGATCATTCAAACTCATATATATCCCAGTACAGATATAGGTCCCACCATGTCCTAAACTCAAATTCATAATAATTTTTCAATATTTTCAATATTCCTTTAGAGTGACACTCACAACCCTTATCCTTATAGAAGTGATTCATACTCATAGACTATGTGTCGTATCTAGAAACACATGATGTCCCCTAAATAGAAAAGTTTTATTATAGTAATGATAACACTATATGAACAAATAGTGTAATGTAATCTATTTTTATAGTGATATCTCATAAAGAAGGATGTACACTTTGTGTCATCATCCTTCCTTTATTTATAATTTCAATGCCTAAACAGATAGACTTACCTACTTCTACCATGAACATGTATTCATTAAACGTACTACCATCTAGTTTAACTAGTACCAAGATATCTCTTCCTTTGTTGAAGTGAAAAATCCTATCTTGGTCATTAAATAAATTCCATGCCACTAATGATGCACCAAACATAAGTTACCTCACCATGACATAATTGTCAAGGTTTTTTCTTCTGTGAATGTATGGTATAAAATGGTAGACACTAATAATGATATAAATTCAAGAGAAAAATACTTGTGTTTTCATATAGGAATAACCAATGAACCTTGAAATATAGAGTGTTCCTATTATAGGGTTAGTATTCATGAGCTCCCTACTCGATATCACTAAGTTCCAACTTCATGATAAGAAATCTTGATGATTATGAAACCCCATCACCTACTATTTAAACTTAAGGTAGTTCCCATTATTATGATGCATCTAGACAACTGAATATATGTTTTAATATTACTTTCATGATATCTTGAGGTTATCATTATAGTTGGGATCTATTATAACCTTTTGATATGATAAATAGTATAAGAAAATTAACATTGAACTACTGTATATGGAAGTACCAACACTATTTTTGTAAGAATACATCACACATAACTCCATATATGCATGATCTAGTTATCAAAACAATAGCATTCAAGTTACGACTAGGGAACACACATAAAAAACACTCTCACATTTACTAGATCTAACATCATAACAAACAACCTATTAGATATAAATATCACTACTAGAATCTGGTGTTTTCCCAATGGTAATATACCAACGGTTTCTTCAAACCGTTTCTATAGTGTAAAATAACGCAACATTTGCCAACAGTTTGTTCAAACTAATGGCTATGTGTAAATATACCTAATATTTCCCAAGGGTTTGCTAAAACCATTGGGAAATAATTATTTTCTATAAGGTATACCATTGGTTTATAAAAATTGTTGGTAAATAGAGGCTTTCCCAACAGTTTTTAAAAACCATTGGGAAGGTTTTCCCCAAAATACTTAGCGCCCCAGCTCCCACTCGGCCCAATTTCAGACCCTAATAAAGAGTTCCTCTCGAAGTCTTCTAGGCCATGAAACTTTTTCCAGCCATAGATCCATCTTCAATCAAACAAATTTTTATTTTTACACTGACAAATTAGTAATTTTTACCTTAGTTTTAGTGTCCTTCCTCTTTTTTTCTATTTTCTATTTTGATTTTGGCTAAATTAGAGTTCATTCTATCTTTGCAGTACCAAAACCATTGATTTGATTTATGTTTTTTATACACTTCAAACATGGTAAAGGGTATGTTTAGTGGGGTGATGTGATACTTTATATGGACATTAGTTTAGTTGAAAATTGGATTTGGATTTTGGAATTGGTTGGGTGATGGATTGGAATTGTGAACACCCCCCTGGACATCTCCCACCCACCTGGATACCCCCACCCCCACCCCTTGGACCCCCCCCATTGGACAGCCCCCACCCCCTATACCGCCACCCCCTAGACACCCCCACCCCCTTGAACAGCTCCCTCCCTGCCACCCCCCCTAGACACCCCCACCCCAACCATCCCTGGACACCCCCTCACCTCCCATGGCTAGCCCACCCCCATAGACAACCCACACCCCCTAGACACCCCCACCCTCTGGAAAAACCCCCTCCCCCCCCACCCCCATAGACACCCCCACCCTCCATAGAAACCCCTCACCTCCCATGGATAGTCCCCCCACCCCCTTAGATAGCCACCCTGGACACCACCACACCTCTTAGACACCACCACACCTCCTAAGTGGACGAACCAATTTTTATATTGGAATTAACAATTTATTTTCTTTCCCCTTTCCCCAATGACATTTTCTATGTGACCCATGGAGAATTATAAATTGAATTTGTCATGTTTTGATAAATTGAATGGGTTGATTGGAATGAAATGTCTAATGCATGATGGTTTGTATTTCTTAATGAATAAAATGATTTTAAACAAAATAACCTAAGGGGGGATGTCTAGGTGTGGGGGTTGTCCAGGTGGGGGTGGGTTGTCCAGGGGGTAGGGGGTTGTAGGGGGTAGGGGAGCTATAGGGGTGTGGGGGAGGGGGTATTGGCTACCCCAAAGCGGGGTGAGGGATGTCTAGGTGGGTCAAGGTGGGGTGTCCTGGTGGGGGAGGGGGTTCAGGGTGTCCAGGGAGGGGGGTGATTTGTCTAGTGGGGGGGTTGTCAAGGTGGGGTGGGGGATGTTCAGGTGGGGGTGGGGGGATGTCCGGGTGAGGGTGGAAGGGGGTGGGTTCTCTAGGTTGGGGGGATGCAGGGGAGGGAGTGTGGGTTGTCCAGGGAGGGGGTGGGTTGTCCTGGGGGGTGTGGTCAGTCCAGGTGGGGGTGCGGGGTTGTCTAGGGGGCTGTCGGGGGATAGGGGGCTGTAGGGGAGGGGGTGTGGGCTGTCTAGGGAGGGGTGGTGGTGGGTGGGTATCCAGGTGGGGGAGGGGTGTGGGCTGTCAAGTGGGGTGGGTTGTCCAAGGGGGTGGGGGTGGGTCTTCCAGGTGGGGGGAGGGGGGTGTTGGTTGTCTAGGGAGGAGGGGGTGGGCTGTCCAGGTGTGGTGGGGGTGTCCAGGTGGGGGTGGCAGGGCTATCCAGGTGGGGTGCCGAGGGGGGTAGGGGGTTGTAGGGGTATGGGTGGGGGGTGTGGGATGTATAGGGAGGGGGTGGGTTTTCCACTCCTATATTCTACAAAAAAATAGAAATCAATTATAACCAATGTATAGTTTCTTTCACACGTTAAGAATTTTCATGAAGTTTCATACTAACACTCACTCTTACCCTTCCAAGAAGATGTTATCTCTTGCAAAGAAATCTCACTCAGGTTCTTATCCACTATCAATATTGATCTCTTACAAATTTAACATTTGTACTACTCCATATCACTTAATGATATAACAAGTCTTATATTCCTATGAGAAGTGTCCCATCGAAACATGGCTCATAAAATCTGATCCACGTATGATATTTGGTGGCGTGTTTAAAATTTGGTGTTTTGTGATTTATATGTATGATATTCATGGTTTACACCAATAGTCTTCTCATTCATCTATAATAGTCTTGAAATCATGCTACAATTAGTTAAAGATTGGATTTTAAGACCCTAGTTTTGGGGTGGACACCCCCACCCCTTGGACATCCTCCTACCCCCTAGGATAGCCCCCCTCCCCCCCCCCCCACACCCTGGACACCCCCCACCCCCTGGACAGCCCTTCCACCCCCATGGAAAGCCCTACCACCCCCCATGGACAGCACCCCCCCCCCCCCTCGTGGATAGCCATCCCACCCCCTGAACACTCTGTACCCCCTAAACAGCCCCACCACCCCCATAGACAGCCCGACCACCCACCCAGTACCCCCCCTAGATAGCCCCAACACCCCCTGGACACCTCGTACCTCATGGAAACCCCCCCCCCTGACCCCCCCTATACAGCCCCCGCCACCCCCGTGGACAACATGCCCACCCACCCTGTACCCCCTAGACAGCCCCTCCACCCCCATGGACAACCCGTCCACCCCCTGAACACCTCGTACAACTTGGATAGCCCCCCCCCCCCACCCACCCACCCCCTAGACACCCCCAACCTCTATGGACCGCCCTGCCACCCCCGTGGACTGCCCGCCCACCCCCTAGACACCCTCTCCCCTATGGACAGCCCCACTCTCTTATGGACAGCCCACCCAACCCCCTGGACACTCTCCCACCACCCCCTGGACACCCCACATCCCCTAGGACACCCCAACCCCTAGAAATACCCATATTCATAGACACCTCGACCCCACTACACAGCCCTACCACCCTCATGGATAGCCCGACCACCACCCCCTCCCCCCATAGACAACCCCCCCCCCCCCACCCAGACACCATGTACCCCCATGGACAGCCCCTCCACCCCCCTGGACTGCACTTCCACCCCCCTGGACAGCCCGTCCACCCCCTGGACACCTTGTACCCCCCTTCAATAAATGAAACCTATTTAATAATTTCATATTCACCACCTATGACATACCCAACATGTCACAAAAATCATAAATATTTTATCACTTTATTATAAAAACTAAACTATGTTACACTATAAGCTATGTGTCATTATTTTGACCCATCTCTCCCAAAAATATTTAACAAACCATGGACAAAAATATTCATTAAAAAATTATTATTCCTCAAATTCACAAAAAACTTGTGTATACGATGAGAAAATACATTTAGATACTATTATTATAAAATCAAATAATAATGAATTTATTTATTTATTATGATCATTCAAACTCATATATATCCCAGTACCAATATTGGTCCCACCATGACCTAAACTCAAATTCATAATAATTTTTCAATATTTTCAATATACCTTCTGAGTGACACTCACAACCCCTATCCTGATAGAAGTGATTCATACTCACAGACTTTGTGTGGTATCTAGAAATACATCATGTCCCTTAAAGAGAAAAGTTTTATTATAGTAATGATAACATTATGTGAACACACAGTATAATTTAATCTAGTTTTATAGTGGTATCTCATAAAGCAGGATGCACACTTTATGTCATCATCCTTCCTTGATTTATAATTTTAATGCCTTAACAGATAGATTTACGTACTTCTACCAAGACCATGTATTTATTAAAATTACTACCATATAGTTTAACTAGTCCCAAGATATATATTCCTTTGTAGAAGTGAAAAATCCTATCTTGGTCATTAAATAAATTCCATGCCACTAATGATGCACCAAACATTAGTTACCTCACCATGACATAATTTTCAAGGTTTTTTCTTGTGTCTAAGTATGGAATAAAATGGTAGACACTAATAATGATATAAATTCAAGAGAAAAATACTTGTGTTTTCATATAGGAACAACCAATGACACATAAAATATAGAGTGTTCCTATTATAGGGTTAGTATTCATCATCTCTCTACTCGAGATAACTAGGTTCCAACTTCATGAGAAGAAATATTGATGATTATCAAACCCCATCACCAAATTTTTAAAACTTAATCTATTTCCCATTATTATGAGGTATCTAGACCACTGAATATATGTTTTAATGTTACTTTCTTGATATCTTGAGGTTCTCATTATAGTTGGGATCTATTATAACAATTTGATATGAAAAGTAGTTTAATAAAATTAACATTAAAATATTGTATATGGAAGTACCAACACTATTTTTGAAAGAATACATCACACATAGCTCCCTATATGCATTATCTAGTAATCAAAAAAAATAGCTGCCAAGTTAGTACTAGGGAACACACTTTAAAAACACTCTCACATTCACTAGATCTAACATCATAACAAACAACCTATTAACTATGAATATCACTACTAGAATCTTGTGGTTCCCAACGGTAATATACTAACAGTTTCTTCAAATCTTTGAAATAGTGTAAAAGAAGGCAACATTTGCCAACAGTTTGTTCAAACTATTGGAAATGTGTTAATATACCTAATATTTACCAATGGTTTTCCAAAACCGTTTGGAAATAATTATTTTCTCTAATGTATACCAATGGTTTATAAAAATCGTTGGTAAAGAGAGGCTTTCCCAACAGTGTTTAAAAATTATCGGGAAAGTTTTCCCCAAAATACCTAGCACCCCCCAGCTCCCACGCGGCCCGATTTCAGACCCGAATACAGAGTTCCTCTCGAAGTATTCTAGGTCGTGAAATGCCTTCCATCCATAGATCCATCTTCAGTCAAACAAATTTTTATTTTAAAATTCCAAATTAGTAAGTGTTACCTTAGTTTTAGTGTTCTTACTCTTTTTTTCTATTGTCTATTTTGATTTAAGCAATATTAGAGTTCATGCTATCTTTGGAGTACTGACCCTTTGATTTGTTTCATGTTTTTTGTTATACAGTTCAATCATGGTAAAGGGTTTGTTTAGTGGGGTGATATGGTACTTTCTGTGGACTTTAGTTTGGTTGAAAATTGGATTTGGATTTTGGCATTGGTTGGGTGATGGATTGGAATTGTGAACACCCCCCACCCCCACCCCTGGACACCTCCCACCCACCTAGATAGCCCCCCCCCCACCCCTTGGACATCCCCCCCATTGGACAGCCCCCACTCCCTGCACCGCCACCCCCCTAGACACCCCCACCCCCACCCCCTAGACACCCCCACCCCAACCCTCCGTGGACACCCCTCACCTCCCATGGATAGCCCACCCCCATAGAAACCCTCACCCCCTGGACACCCCCCCCACACCATCTAGACCGCCCCTCCCCCCCCACCCCCTAGACACCCCCACCCTCCCTGGACACCCCTCACCCCCCATGGATAGCCCCCCCCCACCCCCTTACACAGCCCCAATGGACACCACCACACCTTCTAGACACCACCGCACCTCCTAAGTGGATGAACCCATTTTTATATTGCAATTAACAATGTAGTTGATTTCCCATTTCCCCAATGACATTTTCTAAGTGACCCATAGATAATTATAAATTGAATTTTTCATATTTCGATAAATTGAATGGGTTGTTTGGAATGAAATGGCTAATGCATGATGGTTTGGCTTTCTTAATGAATAAAATGATTTTAAATAAAATAACCTAAGGGGGTTGTAGGAGGGGGTAGGGGGCTGTCTAGGCGTGGGGTTGTCCAGGTGGTGGTGGGTTTTCCAGGGGGTTGGGGGATATAGGGGGGTAGGGGTGCTATAGGGGTGTGGGGGAGGGGGTATGGGCTGCCCCAAGGAGGGGTGGGGGGCTATCCAGGGGGGGTCATGGTGGGGTGTCCAGGTGGGGGAGGGGGGTGTGGGGTGTCCAGGTTGGGGGTTGGTTGTCTAGTGGGGGGGGGGGGCTATCTAGGTGGGGGTGGGGTGATGTCCAGGTGGGTGTGGGGGGATGTTTGGGTGGGGGTGGTAGGGGGTGGTTTTTCCAGGTTGGGGGGGCTGCAGGAGAGGGAGTGTGGGTTGTCCAGGGAGGGGGGTGGGTTGTACTAGGGGGAGTGGGGCCATCCAGGTGGGGGGGGGGGGGTTGTCCGTGGGGGCTTTAGGGGGATAGGGGTTGTGGGGGATGGGGGTGTGGGATGTCTAGGGAGGGGTGGGTTGTCCAGGGGTGGTGGTGGGTGGGCTATCCAGGTGGGGGGAGGGGTTTGGGCTATCAAGGGGGTGGGTTGTCCAACGGGGGTGGGGGGTGGGTCTTCCAGCGCTGGGGGAGGGGGACTTGTTTGTCTAAGAAAAAGGGGGTGGGCTGTCCAGGTGTGGTGGGGATGTCCAGGTGGGGTGGGGGGCTATCCAGGTGGGGTGTCGAGGGGGTAGGGGCTACAGGGGTGTGGTTGGGGGTGTGGGATGTATAGGGAGGGGTGGGTTGTCCACTCTGATACTCTAGAAAAAAAAATATGAATCAAATTTAACCATTGTATAGTTTCTTTCACACGATAAGACTTTTCTTGATGTTCCATACTAACAGTCACTCTTACCCTTCCAAGATGAAGTTTTCTCTTGCAACGAAATCTCACTCAGGTTCTTATCCACTATCCATATTGATCTCATACTAATTTAACATTCGTACTACTCCATATCTCTTACTGATATAACAAGGCTTATACTCCTATGAGTAGTGTTCCATAGAAACATGGCTCATAAAATCTGATCCATGTATGATATTTGGTGGTGTGTTTACAATTTGGTGGATTGAGATTTATATGTATGATATTCATGCTTTACACCAACAGTCTTCTTATTCATATATAATAGTCTTGAAATCATGCTATAATTGGATAAAGATTGGATTTTACGACCCTAGTTTTGGGGTGGACACCCCCACCCCTTGGACAGCCCCCCAGCCCCTTGGATAGCCCCCCCCCCACCCCCTAGGCACCCCACCCCTTGGACAGCCCTGCTACCCTCGTGGACATCCCTTCCACCCCAATGGACAGCATGCCCCCCCTGTGGACACCCCCCCACCCCCGAACACTCTGTACCCCCTGGACAACCCCACCACCCCCATGGATAGCACAACTACCCACCCTGTATCCCCTAAACAACCCCACCACCCCCTGAACCACCCGCAGACCATCTGGAAAGCCCCCCTCGACCCCCCTATATAGCCCCACCACCCTCGTGGACAGCCCTCCCACCCCCCTAGACACCTAGTACCCCCTGGACAACCCCCCCCCCCCCCCACCCCCGTGGATAGCCTTCTCACCCACCCCGTACCCCCTGGACAGCCTCTACACCCCCATGGACAACTCCTCCACCCCCCTGAACACCTTTTACCCTTGCATAACCCCCCTCTACCTAGGAAATCCACCCCCACCCCCCTAGACACCCCCTGAACCTCATGGACATCCCCGCCACCCCCCGTGGAGAACCCACCCCCTGGACACCCCCCCTCCCATGTGGACAGCCCGCCCACCCCCCTCGACACTCACCCACCACCCCCCGGACACCCCCCCATCCCCTCGGACACCACCCACCCCTAGAAATCCCTACCCTCTAGACACTTCGACCCCACTAGACAGCCCTACCACCCTCATGGATAGCCTGACCACCCCCCCCCCCCCCCCCCACGGATATCCCCCCCCCTCGGACACCCTATACCCCCATGGATAACCCCTCCACCCCTGCCACCCCCCTGGACTTCCCTTCCACCCCCCCCCCCCCCTGGACAACCCGTCCACCCCATGGACACCCCCCCCCCCTCCCCCACCCCTGGAAAGCCCCCCCTGGGCCCCCTGGACAACCCTTCCACCCCCGTGGATAGCCCACCCACCCCCTGGACACTTGTACCCCCTAGACAGCCCTGCTACCCCCTGAATAGCCTACCCACCCCTGGACACCTCGTACCCCCTGGAATCCCCCCCATCCCCTGGAAAGCCCCCCCCCCACCCCCCACCCCCAACTGCACCCCCTGGACATCCCCTGACCCCCCGAACGTCCCTACCACCCCCTTGGACAGTCCTCCCCCCTGCACACCCCCTCCCCCCATTGGATAAACCCCCCACCTCGTGGATAGCCCACCCACGCCCCCCTAGACACCCTCCCACCACCCCACAGACACCCACATCCCCCCAAACGTCCCCACCCTTAGAAATCCCCCCACCCCAGACACCACGTACTCCTTGGAAAACCATGCCACCCCCCGCTACCCCATGTACATCCTTCCCACCCCTGGACACCTCGTACCCCCTGGATACCCCCCCCCCCCCAGACACCCACCCACCACCCCGTGGACACCCCCATCCCCCTGGACGCCCCTACCCCTAGAAATACCTTCCCCACCCCCCTTGACACCCCCGACCCCACTGGACAGCCCCACCACCCCCGTGGACAGCTCGACTGCCCCACATGGACATCCCACCCACCCCATGGACACCTTATACCCCCTAGACACCTCGTACCCCATAAACAGCCTCGCCCACCCCTTGGATACCCTTCCAACCCCCCTGCACACCTCGTACCCCCTGGACAGCCCCATAGAAATCCCCCCACCCCCTTGGACACCCCTAACCCCCTGGACAGCCTCACTACCCCCGTAGACAGCCAGCCCACCCCCCTGGACACCCCGTACCCCCTCGACACCCCCCACCCCCATAGACAGCCCGCCCACCTGGACAACCCGACCCCCTAGACACCCCCCCCACCCCCTGGACTCCTCTGACCCCCTGAATATCCCCTCCACCCCCTGGACACCCTGCACCCCCTGGACACTGCCACCTCCTTGGGAAATGTATGTGATCACTCAAATAATCAACTAAAATATAAAATTTCTTCAATATATAATTTAGTCAACTCCTGAATAATTCTCCTCCACATGTGTACATGATCTTGTACACTCATGTATAGTTCTTCAAAGATATTTTTTTTATAAATACAAGATTTTTTTGTCTTTTATATTATGATTCTCATATAGAGTAGTGTGTCAATTATGGTTTCATATAATGTGAACAATTCTCATTTACATAAATATATTTTTGCTGAAACACCAATATTATTGAATTTCTTTGGACGAAATGACTTATTAAAAAAATTACAAAATGGATAGAAGTTGGATGTATGAAACTGATCGCCTCTCAAGAAATTTTAAAAACAATTTAGAGAAATTTTTAGATTTTTCATTTCACAATGCTTCAGATAGTGGTCACATACACTGCCCCTGTTACAAGTGTGTTGGAAGACCTTTGTTGGTCTATTAAGAAGTCAGCTACCACATAACCAAATATGGTCTTCAACAAAACTACTATGTGTGTTATCACAATGGGGAGAAAATGACATCTCAAATTGCTGATGATCTAAATGAGAGGACTAGATTGAAGAATTTGTTATATGACCAGTTTCTATTTATTCATCATCGTGAAAAATAAAAGATTCTGATCCAATAAGATTTCTATATGATCCCACATGATGCGTCTAATGAAAATGATGATGTTTTTAGGGTGAAAAAATTGAATGATGCTACCAGGAATCCAGTATATTGACAATGTGGTAAAATGAAAAAGCTGTAATTTTTAATCCGATTGTTTCATGGGAAAACTATGTATGGGATTTCTAATACTAATTTCAATTACATTATTACTTTCTTGAAGTACTTACTTTCAGATGATGTAGATATTCCCAAAAAAACTATAATCCATTGAAGTTGGTTGAGGAACTTAGATTTTCCAGAAACAAAATTCATACTTGCCTGAAAGATTGCAGTGTATTCTGGGAGGAAAATGCTAAACGGAATGATTATATAAAATGTGGAACATACCGCTGGAAGCCAAAAGCTGATGGAACACCATCCCTTGTGCCACAAAAAGTAATGTGGCACTTTCCATTGATCCCTACACTCCATAATCTTTTTATTTTTGATGAAATATCAATAAAAATATGATTGAATGGTACCAAGATAAAGAAGACTAATGATTAGTTGGTTCACCCTACAGATGGATTTGCATGGTACAGATTTGATGCTCGGTATCTTTATTTTAAAGCTGATGTGTGTAATGTGAGGTTGGGTCTTTCATGTGACGGTTTTAATCTGTTTGGGAATATTCTTACATCGCACAACACATGGACGATTTTTATACAAATTTATAATCTTCCCCCATGGTTTTGTATGAAAAAACCATTCACTTTCTTGAGTATAGACATATCTGGCCATTATAATCCCAAAATTGATATAGACATATACATGAAACCTTTAATAAAATAGTTTAATCTTCTTTGGGATGTGGGTGTGTGCACATACGATGCATGTTTGAAAGACATATTTTAGATGTGTGTTGCACTTATGTGGATGATCAATGATTTTCCTACATATGAAATGATGTATGGATGGAGCACAAAGGAAAAACTATCATGTCCTATTTTTATGAAGAATACATGATCC
Organism: Viscum album; assembly: GCA_963277665.1. Lineage (NCBI taxonomy): Eukaryota > Viridiplantae > Streptophyta > Magnoliopsida > Santalales > Viscaceae > Viscum > Viscum album. The sequence continues at coordinate 779,552,059 of OY728135.1, read as the reverse complement.
AAAAGACTAAAACATCATTGTAGTTTCAGATTTATGGGACATCGACGATTCTTTCCAATGGACTATCCATATAGAAATAATCATTGAAGATTTGACAATACCATAGAGACCGATGATCCACCTCAACTTATGTCTGGAAATGATGTGCTTAATGAATTGAAATATTTCAGTTTTTCATTCAGAGAGGGTCAAATGAAATCTAGAAAGAGAAAGAATGTTTCCACTGAAACCTTTTACAATTGGAAGAGGAGAAGTATCTTCTTTTATTTGCCTTATTGGTGAACCAATGTTTTACACAATTTCTTAGACGTAATGCACATTGAAAAAATATATATGAAATTTTTCTTTTGATTCTTCTAAATGTTATGGGAAAGACAAAAGGTGATTTACAATCATTGCGTGACTTGTTGGATTAGGGCATTAGACCAAAATTGCATCCTATGAGTATTAGTGAAAATAAATGGCAACTTCCATGTGATTCTTATATCATGACACCTACAGAAAAAAGAAGCAACTTCTGGAAGTACTACAGACTATTAAAGTTCCTGATGTCTATTCAATCAACATATACAAACGGGTTGATAGAAGAGAGTCAATGCTAAAATCTTTTAAGACTCATGATTATCACATCCTTTTACATGATTTTATTCCAATAGAAATTCATCATCTTTTTTCCAATAATGTAATGGTGGATGTCATTAGGTTGTTCCATTTTTTAGAGATCATTGTGCTAAGAAGTTGTACAAGTCTTTCTTGTAAAAAATGTTGGCAGATGCCCCATTAATTTGTGTGAGTTAGAGAAAATATTTCCGCCATCATTTTTCACATGCATGCTGCAGCTGACTGTCCATATTCCAACTGAAATAATTCTCAAAGGACCTATTTATTTTCGTTGGATGTATCCAACTGAAAGAAATATGTACACATTAAAGTCTTATGTTCATAACAAGAATCATCCCAAAGTTTCTATCGTGAACGATTACTTAGCTCAAGAAAGTATGGCTTTCTACTCTATGTATTTGTTTGATCTTACTACAAGAATGAATAGACCAATGAAAAATGAAGAAGAATAGTATAAGAAAATTTAACCTAGTTGTCCATCACTTCCTCAAATAAGAGTAATTCCTGGATCATATACATTGATGATATTAAGCCTTGAAGAGCGGGAGATGGCACATCGCATAGTTTTTCACAACTGTGATTTTTTTATGAATACATCATGGAAGTAAATTTTATATTTATATATTTTATATATATATATATATATCTACTAAACTATTCATATTTTTATCTACAGGGAACATAAAGTGATGATAAATAGAAAGAATCATTCTTTATCTTTGAGAAGGAGGGAGACTTTGCATAGCAAAGATTTTTCTGGTTGGTTAAAATTGAAGTTAATAATATTATTTTTTAAAATAATTAAAACAATAATTAATTAAGTTTAATATTCATTTATATTTCAGGTATTGAGTTTTCATGTTGACTCTGTCTCTAAGGAAATAAGATCTTTGGATTTTGGTCATAATACCATGGATCGTGATTGTAAATCAATTTCTATGAATGGGTACAGATTTATTATCACGTAACGAGCAAAGAACAATAGAACACAACATGATGGTGTTATGGTTACGACCACAATAGACTATTATGCTTGTCCATCAGATAGTATACTGCGATTTGAAAATTTAGGTTATTATGGAGTCATTGAAAAATAATAATAATTGATTATTAATATCATGGATGAGTCACACTGATGAAATGTAAGTGGTTTGATTCGATGACAAGGCAGTGAAAATCTATTGATGATTGTGGATTTCGAGTAATTGATATGACTCACACTGTAACATCCCGGGCTCGGGTGCCACTCCATGGGTGCCCCGAACCCGGTTGGTCACAAGAGCTCAAGCACATTTCCTAAAATGCCAGAGGCTGCCGACTAGCAGAGAGGGCCTAGGTCCGATAGTGGGGAAACTGTTACCTCATTTATCAAAGTGTAGCGCATCAGAAAAGATAAATAACATACAACAACAGAAGAAGAAATAAACCATAAACATTTAAAATAAAAAACTGCAGTAAAAGATAACAAACAATTATATAGATAATGATGCAACATGTCTCAAGTTCTAAGAAAAAATCCAGAACAAGTTACACAGCAGACGGTACAATACAATACAGAGTACAGGAAAACAAAACAAAACAGCCGGTAGCATCGGAAGCCTAAGCTCAGACCCATGCTCCTCTACTCCTCAGTAACAAATCAAGTACCTTTATAGGGACTCTTTACCTTATCCACACATGCATAAACATAATTTGTTTGGGCTGAAGACATGACCGAAACAGGGTGTGATAAATAAATCCCAGTAGACACCCACCAAAGGCTTGTGCCCAACTGTGTGAAAAAATTCAACAATAGTGTGAAGTAATAAATGAAATAAACTCAGCAGTAATCAAAAGTAACTAACTTTACAATTTATATTTCCATTCTTAGTATTCATTTTATCCATTTAATATTAGACATCACCTCAGTGACAGCTCTAAGTAAATGGTCAGTGTCCCCAGACATGTAAACTCATACCCTCAGGTAATCAAAATCATAACCCATAGGTAATTGCCCACTGGAATAATAGATATTTCCCTCAGTGGTACGAAGTGTCACCCTCTGGCACAGATTCTATTGATCATAGGCATGAAAGAAGTTACCCTCATGCTAAAGGTAACAGTGCCCTCAGGATAAGTAAAGCGCTTCCCTTAGGAAAAGAAAGTAAGTGGGTCATGCCCAACATATAAACAAGCAATACACATGCAATTCCTCTCAAGTAAATTAAATAAACATTATTACAATGGAATACACTCAGGTATCCTGGCCCAACGGCTAAATAGAGGAACGCACCCCCGGGGTGGTCCTGGATCCAAGCAGTGATCCCAAACAACAATTTATTATAACATTTAATTACCTATGCAATTCTAGGTATTAAAAATAGCCAAGGCCTCAGCCACACGACACCCCAACATTGGTGTTTAGCTCAATAGTACATAAAAACGCACAACAGATGGAATTTAAACACCAAGCCACCTACCTTAAACGACCCTGAATGGTATACGTGAACGTAGCTTCCAGAAATTCCCAAAGACGACGTAGATCTGGGGTAGAAGAAAACCCGTTCAAATGTAAATAACTTTCCCTCAGGAAATAATTGGTAAGAATGGCTTAAGGAGAAGGAGAGTCTTACCTGTACGGTTCCAACGAGATCGACAGAGGAGGAAATCGATTCTCGGCATGCAATCTGTATCTCCTCGAAGTTTCGACTCTCTATCTGAACTCCTCCTCCAGATTATAATCCTTCCCTATAAACAGGGGAGGATACTACCCATTTTAAGCAAAAAAATAGACTACATGGTGTGTACTATTGGTTACACAGTGTGTAGTTTTCATTTTTTTTAATTGTTCCTTCACCGGCTTCTCACCAGTGTGGCACTGTTCATCTATCAACATGAGTACAAAGCGTGTGAAACCTAAGTACATGGCATGTACGTCCGCTCAGCTAGTGGCTGTTTCCACCACCTTATTATTTTCCCATCGACTGACTACACGATGAGTAAAACAAACTACATGGCGTGTAGTCAGTTTTTACACCTTTTGTCACCGACAAGCCAACACACCCTGTAATCATCCCACACAGCCAAGGTACATGGCGTGTGGAGAAGTACATGGCGTGTAGTCCCAAAATTTAGGATTTTTCCCCATTTTCCTGATTTTCTCAAAAACATTTAAGGAAAATAGAATGAAGAAACCCATACCTCAAAAATAAGAACAGGGTTCTTACAAACTTCCCCCCTTAACGAAATTCATCCCTTAATTTCCCCTTCCAAGGGTGGTGAAGATAATGCTCAGAATAACACGATCCACTAAGCACATATGTCGGTCTCCCACTCCTAGGTTTCATCCTGCACTAGGCCATGATGCCATAGCACCTGTACAAGAGGACATGACCGGCCTCAGAGAACCTTCGTGCTCCTATCCACGATACGAATCAGATGCTTCTCAAAGGACACATCGACCTGAAGCTCAACCTCCTCAGGCTGAAAGGTGTGACATGGGTCTGAATGATAATGGTGCAATTGAGATACATGGAAGACGTTGTGCATAGCTCGGTACCTATGTGGTAACTGCAACCGATAGGAAACCAGCCTGACTCTCTCCAGAATCTAAAATGGCCCCACATACCTCGATGAAAGTTTACCCTGTCTTTCGATCCATCTGTGTCCCAACCTCAGTGAAACACGTAAGAACACCTGATCCCCGACCACGAACTCCAAGGGTCATCTGCAGCGATCAGCATAAGATTTTTGACGAGACTATGTGGTAGCCATCCACTTCTGAATCAATTGGACCTTCTCAGAAGTCTCCTGCACGAGATGTGGTCACAGTAAAGCTGCCTCACCTTCCTCTAACCAGAAAAAAGGTGATCGGCATGTCCTACCATATAAAGCCTTGTATGGTGCCATCTCTATAGTTTCCTGAAAACTTTTATTATTGGAAAACATGACTAGGGGTATGTGCTTCTCCCAAGATCCCCCAATGTCTAGGATGTATGCATACAGCATGTCCTCAAGCACCTGTATTGTATGCTCTGACTGTCCATCAGTTTGACGGTGGTAAGTTGTGCTCAGAAACACCTGTGTACCCAATTCCCTCTAAAAACTCTGCTAGAAATGAGACATAAAATGGGCGTCCCTATCCGAAACGATAGAATCAAGAACCCCATGAAGACATACGACCTCTCGGATATACAACTCTCTGAGCTCGTCAACACCAAAGGTCTCTTTGATCGGCAAAAAGTGAGCTACCTTCGTGAGTCTGTCCACAACAACCCACATGGCATCATTGCCTCGAGGTGACCTCGGCAACCCATTCATGAAGTTCATCGCGACATCATCCAATTTCCACTCTGGGATGGGTAATTGCTGTAATAGTCTGGTTGGCCTCTAATGCTCCGCCTTCACCTATTGACAGGTGGAACTTCTTGCAACAAAACCAGCTACTTCACTCTTCATACCCCGCCACCAGTACTGACGTCTCAAATCTCGGTACATCTTGGTAACCCCGAGATGAACTACCCATGATGAAGCATGAAACTCCCATATCAGCTCCTCACGTATATCTTCTGGAACCCATACTTGTCCATGGAAACTCAATACCTCATCATCGCCTACCATCCCTCCAGGAGGAGGGTCCTCACTTTCCACCGACTCCCGTAGGACTAGGCCTTCTGAATCAGATAGATATCACTTCCTCACTCAATCCAGGAGGGTAGAATTCACAGATAAAGAATAAAGATAGGTCTTCCCCTGACTGTCATGCACCTCCAAATTCATCTCAGAGAACAAAGCCATAAGTTTCCACTCACCACTGGCCTCATGAACCGCTTGTGCTTGAGTATTCCTGCTCAGTGCATCAACAACTGCATTACCCTTACCAGGTGTATAGAAAATCTAAAAATTGAAGGACTAATGGTATTCAACCCACCTTCCATGCCTCAGATTCAAGTCACGATGGGTTAAGATATACTTTAGACTTTTTTGGTCAGTGAAAATAACAAAATCCTCTCCCAAGAGATAATGTCTCCAACAGCATAACGCATGAACAACTGCAGGTAACTCGAGATCATGTGTTGGGTAATTCCTCTAATGTGGCCTCAACTGCCGAGACCCGTATGCAAAAACTCGATCACCCTGCATCAATACAGCTCCCAGCCCAATACCTGATGCATTACAGAAAACTATATAGCTCTTTCCCTGCTCTGGGAGTATCAGGATTGGTACTGATGTCAACCTTCCCTTCAGCTCCTAAAAGGTTGTCCTGCAAGATTCGTTCCAAACGAACTTCACACCCTTCTTAGTCAAACCTATCAATGTCACTACTAAGCAGGAGAAGTCCTGGATGAAGCGTCTATAGTAACCAGCCATCCCTAAGAAACTCCATATCTCAAAAATGTTCTTAGGTTGCTTCCAGGAAACTACTGATCTCACCTTCTCTAGGTCTACTGCAACTCTGGCCTCTGAGATAATATGACCCAGGAAGTGAATCGAGTCCATCGAAATGTGGTACTTTGAGATCTTAGCATATAGTTGGTGCTATCCTAGTGTAATAAATACGATCTCAAGATGGGTGTCATGGTCGTGTTGAGTGTGATAGTACACCAAGATATCATCCCTGAATACTACCAAAAAAGAATCTAGGAAAGGATGGAACACACGATTCATCAGATCCATGAAAACTGATGGTGCGTTCGTGAGTCCAAAATGCATAACAAAGTACTCCTATAGACCATACCTACTCCTGAAAGCTGTGAGAGGTATATCTGATGGTCTAATGCATAGCTGATGATATCCGGATCTCATGTCAATATTCGAGAACACTCATGCTCCATGAAGTTAATCAAAAATATCGTCAATCCTCGGCAAGGGATATTATTTCTTAACCGTTAGTTGGTTCAACTTCCGATAATCCACATAGAGTCTGAGGGTATCATCCGCCTTCTTCACAAAAAGGACCAAAGAACCCCAAGGAGAAGTATTGGGTCAGATAAAACCCTTTTACTGTAACTCCTCTAACTACCTCTTGAGCTCCTGCAACTCTGGTGTAGCCATCCGATAAGGAGGAATGGACGTCGATGTTGCCCCTGGCACAAGCTCAATAGAGAAATCCACCTCACGCTCCAGAGGTAGACCCAAAAAGTCATCCAGGAAGATATCCCTAAAATGATCAACTACTGGAGGGAAATCCTGCTAACAATTCCCCTGATCATCCAGATATAAACTCACAATCTGGGCTGTCACACCACCTCGCCCACGATGCTCTGGTCCGTCTCGAATCGCCTGAACATCCCATTCACCTTTGAATAGAAACTCTCTTCCCTCTAGTGAAGTGAAACTCACCCTGCGACGATAGTAGTCTAAAAAGGCTCGAAAGGCAACCAACCAGTCCATCCCGAGAATGACATCATAGCTCATCATCTCTAAGACATAGAGGTCCCATAGAAAGTGACACCCACCAACCTCTAGGGGGCACTCCTTGCACTGACGCACACCAGCCGTTCTATCTCCCAAATGAGTGTCTAGAATCATTACATCCGAAGAAAAAGAAACACAGAGCCCAAGGATCTCCACAACGGGTACAGATATGATGCTATGAGTGGCACCCGTATCAAAAAGTATTGAACATAAGACAGAAGCTAATAAAATAGTACCTCTGACTGTAGAAGGTCCAAGATCCTACTCATGCTGGGTCTGTTGCACTGCATATGCCTACCCAGTGACACAGCCCTGCGACACAGCCTGGCTACCCTGAGTTGTCCTGCCCTGTTGCCTCTGAGATCCTAGTGTCTGGCTACCACAACCATGACCATCATCCCTGCCTGCACGCCCTGACGTATTCCAATTTCCCGATTGGTAAGAAGCTGGTGGTCCTGCTCCGGCACACGGAGTCTGTACAGAACCCCTCTCACTAGGCACTGGTAGAAACACCCTGAAAAAGTGCTGCAGATGACACATCTTGCTGCAAGATTGGCACTCCACTGGATCACGTGGACAATGTGGTCTCTTGTGTCCCTATTTACCACACTGGTAGCACATGACCTAACCACCTGAAACATTCTTTTGACTGGTACTGCCACCGTGAGAGAAATTCATTTTTCTCTTCCTCTTACCGGTAGAAATAGTACCAGAAACTGGTGTCGAACCGCCCTGGCCCACACCACTAGCTTCACGAATGTTCCTCTCAGTAATCAGTGTATGGTTCACAGTAGCATGTGCTAAAGTCAACCTGAAAATATTCACCAGTGCTCAGATGTCATACCGAAGACCATCCCCAAAGAATTTGTCCCTCAAAGTCTCATCACCTACCAGAAAAAATGAAAAATGCAGAAGCTCGGTGAAACAAGTAGAATAATCCATCACCGACATAGAGCCCTATTGTAGATTCATGAACTCTCGAGCTCTATCTTCCCTCATGGTCTATGGGAAGAAGAAGTCGTAGAATGCTATCTAAAAATCTTCCCACGCCATGTCTCTGTGATGCTCTGTCTGATTGGTAACATTCCACCACCTCTTGGGGGAATCACGCAGCATATAATTCATGAGCTTGAACCACCGCCCTGTAGGAGTCTCAAGATGCTCAAAAATAGTCTGCATAGACCCATGCCAAGACTCTGCAACCTGTAGTCCTCCATCCCCTAATAACATAGGTGGATGCTGCTGTTGGAATATACGAGTCAGCTTGGCCATAGATGTGGTAGCCGGCAGTGCTCCCTGAAAGGTCTGCATGAACCACATAAAGACCTCACGGAACTGTGCCTCCACGCCTGTTTCTGGTATAACGGCTAGTGCCACATCTGGCTCTGCTTGAGGATCCACTGGTATCCCATGGCCTACCATCTTTGGAGTAAAATCTTTGCCGCTCTCCTGGCATACAATGTGTGGTCGTCTTGGTGGCATGACTCTACAAGGTCAAATGTACAACTTAGATCAAGATTCTCAAAGACATAAAAACAAAGGGACCATAAGGGGAATAAGAGGAAGAAGGCATTCAAGATTTACAAAACAAGACTACACGGTGTGTATACTGCCTACATGATGTGTACCTGGCTTCTCTTCCCCTGCCCGGGTCCTTCTACATGGCTAAGCTACATGGCTCACGTTGAACAAAACTACACGGCATGTATATAATCTACACGGGATATATGGTGTAACATTCCAACTGCCCGTGTCATTTGTGACACAGCCGACTACTCGGCTTGATAGTACACGGCATGTTACACCCGCACACGGCGTGTACACCACCCCCATTTCCCTAGCAACACAGGTCAGTCCACATTATTTCTCACCGGTAAGGTCTACATGGTGTGTTCCTCAGGTACACGGTGTGTTCAAGAAGAGGTAACACCAACTTGTGTCTGTTAGCTACACGGCCGGGTCCCGAGGTGACACTACACAGCGTGTTCATCATTGACACGACGTGTACAAGAAAGATTTCACTGACTCGTGTTGTTAGTTACACAACCGGACTCCGGGTCAACAATACACGGTGTGTACATCCTGTACACAATGTGTTTTTTCCTAAGCATTTCCCTTCCTCATGTCCCCTCCCACACGGTCCTTGACACGGGAGGAGACTACACAGCGTCTACTTAGGGTACACGGCGTGTACTTAAAAAGTTTTCTTCTCTTCCCAAACAGAAGAACACACGGTGTGTGTCCAAGGAACTACACGGCGTGTATACTGGGTTTTCCAGACAGTAGGCCTCTGAAACTACTCCAGAAACCAGAAATTACTGAAAAATAACACCTAAGTTCCAAATTCTGACCCGTGAGGGCCCATACTCCCTGTGAATCAAAGTTTGGCATCTTATACATGTTATAACTAGATAAACAAGTCAATGATCCACCAAATTCCAGTTATTGAGGGCCCATACTCCCCACAAACCAAAGTTTGGCATCTATTCTATCAATTGTCTCACACACAAATACCCTATCACATAGTAGGTATTTATCAAAGCAGCTATCACAACAGCATGATTTTCTAGCACAACAACTATCAAAACAACATGAAATTTCTAACATGCCTACATGGCATGGAACTATGCATGGCATGTGATTTTAGCATGTTCCAAAATGATGCATGAGATGGAATACCCTCATCTCATTGGGTTGCAACTAAATAGAACCCATGGATAACATAAAAACAGCATAATCACAAGTGCGTCACCCAATGGTTAAAATCAAATCAACTGTAAATTGCAAAATCAATAAAATTGAAATATGAGGTAAATTGGCTTTTCCCTGTACATGGGTTAGCTACTCCCGGGCATAGCTTATTACCAACTACCTTTCCATCTTATCCCTGACTAAGGCTTCAAATAGTAAGTCAAAGAAGGAAAAGAAAAGAAACCTCCCTCTGTGTAACACCCGGGATTTTTATGAGAAATATTTTGTTTTTATGTTATATAAATCTTCAATGGAATATTTCACTACACACAACACTGTATTGTCTTGCTTTACACGCAACTGCGGCCATCCTCGATGTCTTGCATTGTACGCAATACCGAGTTTCACTAAACAACGATATGCTATTAAAATATTTTTAAAACTATCTGTTATGAATAGTAATACCCACTTTTTGAAATTTTATAAATTTTATCTTTCAAAATGGACTTCATATTTGGATTTGGAATATCGAAATTATCCTGGGGTGAAATTTGGGTATTTTTCTGAAAACATTCAATTTTTGATGAATAGTGAAAACACTGGGTTATTATTTAAAAACCGAATTTTTATTTAAATAATTATTTATTTTCTTTAAATTTATTTTAGGTAAAATTTGATACATAATACTTATATAAGTTCAAAGTAATTCATTGGATTCATTTTATAATAATAAAATTTTATTGAACTTTTGACCATCTTTTACCCACCTCCTAGGAGAATTTGCAAATTCACATAAAAATTAATTTCACCACATCTATGAGTGGAATTTTAAAAATTCAAGAGACGCGGTTAATATCAAAGACTAAAATGTGTTTCAATGAGATGAAAATAATTTTTGGAGAATAGTAACTTTTTACTTTTTTTACCACGATTAAAAGTAAATAGTGTAATTAAGGGTAAAAATGATATTATTATTACCCTCACACATGTCCTAATTCTATTGGATAAGTATAATTAGACCAAAAACAACCTTAAGAATAAAATATGACAATTTAGGCCCACTTGGATTAGATTAGTACATTTAATATTATTTTATTTAAAGAATAGTTAAAATAGTTCAAATAGTTAAAATCAAAGTTTAATAACTAAAAAATTTTTAATATAGGTTTATACATAAGATAAATTAGACTATAAATATTCATTAGAAATATAAAAATCTTTCCTACATAATGGTATTTTATTTATAATTTTTAGACATTAAATAATTTAATTTATTTATGACACAATGATGATACAGTAATTATCTTATTAATGAAATATTAACATAATTGATGTTATAAATACTCAAATAAATGTAATTTGAGACTTTTTAGGAATTAAACTAATTTATAGGTTAATATGACATATTATTATTGATTTAATTAAAATTTTGCGAACTGATGATGATGTTATGATTTTCACAAAAAACAAGTGCCAAATAGTGCCAAAATTGACATAAAATAGTTTTTAAAACAAATATTATATTATTAATTGTTATTTTATTCATAAAAATATAAGTCTCGGCCAAATGACATAGATAAGGTTATATATATTAACAATAAACAACTTGGGGTTTGTTTGGCTTGTAATATTATGTTTATTAACCTTATAGTGTAAGAAAACAAGAAGACACGGTAAAAGAAAAATTATTTAACTTAAAGTTAAATCTAAATTATAAGGTTAAAATAGAAACCTAAACTTCTCTAAATTCTATTGTATGAGAGTATTTCTACCCATCCCCGCCTTATATTATAAATAAATCAATTTGGAGATATTAAAAACCGAATATGACTTTATAATAAAATAATATTTTTAGTTTTTCCAAAGCTGTCCCTCTCCTCCCTTATAAAAGGGAACCTCCTACCTCTCTTCCTCACACAACTTTGAGCCTTCAGGCTCATCCAAAACCTACCAATTTATCTTCTCCACTTCCCTAGAAACTTCCTAGAGGTCCTGGTCCTCTTCAAATACCATCTTTAGTTCCCTAAGAGGAGGTTAAGAAGAGGCGTTTCAAAGAAGAGGTAATGTTCGTTACCGATTCTTTCAACTTTATTTCTTCTTCTACTTCTTCTTCTTTAGTTGTTTCATTATGAAGTAATAACATCAGTATCACTAATATACTGATATGTTATTATAAATATGAAACAACCCTATTTTACATTCTATCCATCCTACAAAAAATGAAAATCATCGCGCGTTCGTACGTACGGAATACCATCTCCACGCCGTGGTGTAATCTGTTTTCCACCACCACCTTACTTGTATGGGTATAATGGTGTATAGAATAACTATATATGATTATTGTAAAGTGATATTGATTCTTAAATAGTATAAATACACTCCAATACAATTCCACAATCATGGGAATGATATCATCGCTCGTGCGTACGTACGGATTACCATCTCCACGATGTGATCCGACTCGTTCTACATGATCTCCATTGCATAATGATTATATAATTGAATTGAATGAATAAATATGATATATTTTAAACTAATAACATTATGTAAATGAGTTATCTATAACCTAAAAATAATAATAAGAATTTATTCGACAAAACAGGCATAAGAACAAAAAAGTAACAAACACCCGAATAACAAGTAATAATGAAATATTACTAATAAGAAGCTAACAATATGACCATATATGATATCATAACAATGATCATGATTCTGGAATAATTAAATGAAATTATTTAAATCATTATACCGGAGGATCAGACACTTACGAAGCAAATCGGACCTAATGTAAGGGAAATTATCACAATCTCAATTTTTATCCGAGATTGTTTATACTTCGGTATTTACTAGTGCATATTTATCATCTAAATCCATGTTCCATCAATATGTAATATTATTTCTATCCTCATACAATTTTTTAAGTTCAATTTTACCCATTGGTGTGTTTTTATTAAAAGATATGAAAGGAATCTTTTGTCGTTTTTAGTACGAGGTACTTTTTGACTTTTTCTTCCAAATACGAGAAGAATGTTTTTTCTCTTATATGGAATGAATTGGTTTTTATGATTTCATAAATCATTATTTAAATTAAGATTCCTTTGAAAGTTTTCATGTTTATTTTTAATCAACATATTTCAGTTTAAAATTGTATGACATGTTAATAAAGGAAAAATGTTTTTGAAGTAGAAAGGATATTTTCCTCAAGAATGACGTTCGAGTATTTTATCAAAATTATTTTCCATTTAAGATAATATAGGGTTATGTTTATATCCCTATTTTTACATTTATTTGATTATTTTATGATGGAATTAGTTTTATAAAGTCATTTTTATCTTATATGATTTATGTTATGATGGCATGATGTTTAAGAATCCCATTTTTATTACATGAGTTATGCTATGATGTATGATTTATGATATTGTGGCACACATAATAATGGTATCATTATGAGATGGGTGGGACCTATATCTCCCTCAAATTCATTGGGTAAAGATTTATATCTCATGAGATAGACATGGCTGGAATGGTAGGTTAATCCGGTTTAGTGAAACAGGACTGAAACGAGGAGTGAACTCGGTTCAGAAATGGACTTTGTCCACTAAGATAGTCTTGGAAATGAGTCTTGAATACTAAGAAATGATTCTCTATAATTATGTGTGTATTCCACAATGTCTCATGTTTTATGTTATGATTATTGGGATTACATTTCACTACTATTATTTATCCCATGTTATGAAATTATGATTTCTTTTGCAGGTTAAGATTTCCAAAATGTAATGTTCTTATGAATATGATGTGATTGATATTTCTTTTGTTTACCTTTAATGAGCATTTGAGCTCACCCTTTTGTATTTTTTCTTTCCCCAGGTCAGGAAGAAGGTTATTAAGTAGGATATTCCAAAAGGGACTCTATATATGATGAAGTAAATGGAAGACAATGTAGATGCTTTATGAACCATTTGTTTATGTTTCCCGGTTTCTAAAGACACTATACCTATACGGTCCTTTCATGGTTTTGTTTTATGTTTTAATAAGTGTGCTTCAATTTTGAAGCGATAAAAATTTATGTAAAGTATGGGTTGTTATAGTTGGTATCAGAGGGAGGGTATAGTCAACCTTTGGAAACTAGGATGTGAAAGCCTTAGTAAGAACCCTAAGGATATATCTAAGCATAGAACACAATCATAATGTTTTAGAAATGTCCATGAATAACCTATGATAAGACCTTAAGTGTGAAATTTTATTCTTGATTATGTGGTTTTCCTATTATAATTAGTGTTCCTCACACTATTATTCTTGGTTTTAGTCAATGGATGGAACCCAAAGGAACCGTGTTAACGTTGAATGCAACGGGCAATGAAATGATTGTCCCCCTGAGCAACCAAACGTTATGGGATCTAGAATGCAAAATATTGTATCCATGCTCACTAAACTTTCTCAAGCTATGAATCATGCAGGACTTCCAAATGAGAAAAGGAAGGAGCAACATTCTATTGAATCCTTCATGAGGCAGTGTCCACCTTCATTCAGCGGGTCTACTGATCCATTAGTTGCTGAACAATGGATCAGTACTACTGAAAAGATATTTTCAGTTATTCAATGTTCAGAACATGACAAAGTCATCTTAGCAGTGTATCGTTTGGAAGGTGATGTTGATCAATGGTGGAATCTTATCAATAATACAAGGTAAAGAGATGAAATTGAGTCCATGGAATGGGACGAGTTCAAGAACTTATTTTTCAATAATTACTTCCCTCTTATTCTTCGAACAAAGATGGAGAAGGAGTTTCTTGAACTAAAGCAAAAGGATGATGAATTAGTTGGTACCTATGAAGAAAATTTTACAAGACTTGCATGGTACGCTTCTGGGATTATTATCCTACCTGAGAGTAAGATTGATCGATTCTTTATTGGCTTAAAACCAAGTCTTTGAAGGGCGTTATCCATAAATCTTTCGATGTTCACTCAAGGTTGAGATGGATATTGGAGTAACCCATCAGTCGTATGAGTTTGATAAGAAGAGGAAAATGGAATTCAAAGGAAAATCTAAAGACCACACTGAAATGAAGATGAGTTTTCCCTTATTCTCAAAGTGTGGAAAGAAACATGTAGGTAGTTGTCTTAAAGGGATAAGTAAATGTTTCAAATGTGGAAAGGAAGGTCATCGGGCATTTGAATGCCTTGATGATGCGAAGAATATTTCTAGTGATGCGAACAAAGAAAAGGCTACACAGAGTGCACCTCTTACACTTCAATGTTACAAGTGCAAGGAAATGGGGAATTATGCCAATCAATGCCCTAATCCAAGGGTTGTTGGTGATGATTGAAATCAATAAGATCTTAAGGCTAAAGGCAAAGGAAAGTCACATGCAATTTCTATCAGCGATGTGGAGTATGATAACAAAGTGGTGAAAGGTACACATACCATCCACCCTAAAGTAGAAAATGTTTTATTTGATTCTGGATCCACCCACTCTTTTATTTCTGAAGAATTTTCTAATGGTATCACTGTATTACCTCAACAATTAGATGTTGAGCTAGCTGTGACAACTCTTAATGGCACAACAGTCGCATCAAAAGTTTATAATTCTTCTCTGATTGAAGTTTTTGGGAAAGTGCTTGCTGCAAATATTGTGATCCTTCCTATAGTGGAATTTGATGTGATTCTTGGCATGGGTTGTCTTTCTTTATATGGAGATCATATAAATTTCCAAAGAAGGGAAGTCGCATTTCATATTCCAGATCAATCTATGATCGTCTATCGATGCAAGTATGAACATAACCTTCCAGTGGAAATTTCTTCCATCTTATGGGTCTTGATTCCACTAAATGAAGGTTATTTATCTCAAATGGTTGGAGAGAAACTCACGATTAATAATATGCCCATTGTACGGGAGTTTGATGATGTATTTCTAGAAGAATTTCCTGGTATTCCACTGAATCGTGAAGTTGAGTTTTCGATAGAACTCATACCGGGTTCTATGCCCATTTCAAAGACACATTATAGAATGGCCCCAATTGAGTTGCAGGAATTGAAGAAGCAACTCCAAGAGAATCTTGATAAGGGATTCATACGCCCTAGTGCGTCACCTTGGGGATAACATGTTCTGTTTGTTAAGAAGAAAGATGGATCAATGAGACTCCTCATTGATTATCGAGAACTTAACAAGATCCCTATCAAGAACAAATATCCTCTCCAACACATTGATGACTTATTTGACCAACTACGCGGCAATCAACACTTTTCCAAGATTGATCTTCGTTCAGGGTATCATCCATTAAGGGTCAAAAGGGAGGATATACCAATGAAAGCTTTCCGTACAAGGTATGGACACTGTGAATTTATAGTGATGTCGTTTGGTCTTACTAATTTCCCTGTTATCTTCATGGATCTGATGTATAGAGTCTTTAGAGCCTATCTTGATCAGTTTGTGGTAGTCTTTATAGACGATATTCTTGTCTATTCAAAGATCAAGGAAGAACATGAAGATCACTTGAGAATTGTATTGAAGACCCTGAGAAAGGAGAAGCTTTATTCCACATTTACCAAGTGTGAATTTTGGCTTCAAAAAGTTTTATTTTTGGGTCACAAAATCTCAAAAGAGGGAATATTTGTGGATATAGCAAAAACAGAGGTTATTGAAAGATGGTTGAGACCAACAATAGTAACTAAGATCCAATGTTTTCTTGGTTCGGATGGATATTATCGATGTTTTGTGAAATATTTTTAACGATTATCTAATCCACTCACCAGGTTGACTCGAAAAGGAGTTAAGTTCATGTGGACAGAGGAATGTGAAGAGAATTTCAAGGAGTTGAAAAGAAGGTTATTTAGTGCACCTGTACTCACACTTCCTTGTAGTGGAGAAAGGTTTGTGATCTACAGTGATCCATCCAAGAAGGGGATGGGGTGTGTTCTTATGCAAAATGATATGGCGATAGCTTATGCCTCATGATAGTTGAAAATCCATGAGCAAAATTACCCAACTCATGATTTGGAGTTAGCTGCGGTAATCTTTGCATTAAATATTTGGAGGCATTATGTTTATGGTGAAAGGTGTGATATTTATACTAATCGTAAAAGTTTAATGTATATTTTCACACAAAAGGAGATGAATATGCGCCAAAGAAGATGGTTGGAGCTGATTAAGTATTATGACTTCTCAATTAATTATCACCCTGGGAAAGCAAACAAGGTGGCAGATGCATTAAGTTGATAAGACCATGCTAGCTTATCCATGATGAGGATCACAAAAGATCCAATATTTATGGATTTAAAAAGGACGGATCTTGGAATTATATTGGAAGGGGGAAAATATTATCTTTCTCAAATGAATGTTCAACCATCTATACATGTGAAGATTAAAGAGGCACAGAAA
Source organism: Viscum album (assembly GCA_963277665.1). Classification (NCBI taxonomy): domain Eukaryota; kingdom Viridiplantae; phylum Streptophyta; class Magnoliopsida; order Santalales; family Viscaceae; genus Viscum; species Viscum album. The sequence goes on along the minus strand of OY728135.1, from coordinate 779,534,972 downwards.
GAAGATGTAGAGTTACAAAAGAAGGTGAGAAATGTTCCTGAATTCAACCTTGATTGTGATGGGATAATAAGGTTCATGAATTGGGTTTGTGTTCCTCCCATCCCAGAATTAAAGGAGCTTCTGGATGAGGCTCATTGTTCTTCATTCTCTATTTATCCTGGAAGCACGAAGATGTATAGGGACCTGAAAGAGTACTTCAGGTGGGATGGCAAGAAAAGAGATGTTACTGAATATGACTCTCGATGCTTGGTTTGTTAGCAAGTTAATGCTGAGTGATAGAAGTCTAAGGGGATGTTACAACCATTACCCATACCCGAATGGAAATGTGAAAACATCACTATGGACTTTGTCACTAGACTTCCTAAAACATCCAAAGGCAATAACGCTATCTGGGTCATAGTTGATCGTCTTACAAAGTCTGCACACTTCATTGCAATTAAAGAGGATTTCTCTCTGGATCAGCTTGCTAGGATATATGTAAAGGAAGTTGTAAGATTGCATGGAGTACCACTTTCCATTATATTGGATCAGGATCTGAGGTTTACCTCAATGTTCTGGCGAATTCTTCAGCATACTCTGGATACAGAGTTGAGTTTCGGCACTGCTTATCATCCTCAGACAGACGGTCAGTCTGATAGGACAATTCAAACTCTAGAAGATATGTTGAGATCTTGCTCTATGGATTTAAAAGGTGGTGGGGATCAACACCTACCTTTGGTGGAATTTTCTTATAATAATAGCTTTTACTCCAGTATTCATATGGCTCCTTATAAAGCTCTCTAAGGAAATAAATGCAGAACTCCAACTTGTTGGGATGAGGTTGGGGAAAGAAAGCTATTATGACCTGATCTTTTTGATGAGGTGGCAGAAAAGGTCAGATCTATTCAACAACACATAAGAGCAGCTTAGAGTCGAGAAAAAAGTTATGCTGACAACCGATGAAAATACCTACAGTTTTAAGTGGGTGATAAAGTGTTCTTACGAATATCTCCTTGGAAGAGATTAATGAGATTTGGAAAGAAGAGAATGTTAAGCCCTAGGTATATCGGTCCTTTTGAAATACTGGATCGTGTTGGGAAGGTAGCTTACCGATTGGCGCTTCCACAGAATCTATCTCAAGTTCATGATGTGTTCCATGTATCTCTCCTGAGAAAGTACATACCTGATCCTTCACATGTACACAGCTCAGAAGTTATACCGCTGGAGCAAGGTCTTTCTTATGTAGAACAGCCGACAGAGATTCTGGATCGTAGCGAAAAAGTCCTATGGAACAAGACCACTCTCTTGGTGAAAGTTTTATAGAGGAACCACCAATTAGAAGAAGCTACATGGGAGCATGAGGATATGATGAGGGAGAGGTATCCTCATCTGTTTGTTACAAAGTGACGAATTTCGAGGGCGAAATTAATTTTAAGGGGGGTAGAATGTAACACCTGAGATTTATATGAGAAATATTTTGTTTTTATGTTATATAAATCATCAAAGGAATCATTCACTACACACAACACTAGCTTGACTTGATTTACACGCAACTGCGGCCTTCCTTGATAGCTTGCATTGTACACAATACCGAGTTTCACTAAACAATGATATGCTATTAAAATATTGTTAAAACTAGCCGTTATGAATAGTAATACCCACTTTTTGAAATTTTATAAATTTTATCTATCAAAATGGACATCATTTTTGGATTCTGAATATCGAAATTAGCCTAGGGTGAAATTTTGGTATTTTTCTGAAAACATTCAATTTTTGATGAATAGTGAAAACACTGGGTTACTATTTAAAAACTGAATTTTATTTAAATAATTATTTATTTTATTTAAATTTATTTTAGGTCAAAATTGATACATAATACCTATATAATTTCAAAGTAATTCATTGGAGTCATTTTATAATAATAAATGTTTATTGAACTTTTCGCCGTCTTTTACCCACCTCTTAGAAAAATTTGCAAATTCACATAAAACTTAATTTTACCACTTTTGTGAGTGGAATTTAGAAAATCCGAGAGACACGGTTATTATCAAGGACTAAAATGTGGTTCAATGAGATGAAAATAATTTTTTTTGAATAGTAACTTTTTACTTTTTTTACCACAGTTAAAAGTAAATAGGGTAATTAATGGTAAAAATGATATTATTATTACCCTAACACACGTACTAATTATATTTGATAAGTATAATTCGAAAAAAAACAACCTTAGGAATAAAATATGACTATTTAGTCCCACTTCGATTAGATTATGACATTTAATATTATTTTATTTAAAGAATGGTTAAAATAGTTAAAATCAAAGTTTAATAACTAAAACATTTTTAATATAGGTTTATACATAAGATAAATTAGACTATAAATATTCATTAGAAAGATAAAAATATTTCCTACATAATGGTATTTTCTTTATAATTTTTAGACATTATATAATTTAATTTATTTATGACACAATGATGATGCAGTAATTATCTTATTAATGAAATATTAACATAATTGATGTTATAAATACTCAAATAAATGTAATTTGATACTTTTTATGAATTGAAATAATTTTATTGGTTCATATGAAATATTATTATTGATTTAATTAAATATTTTCGAACTAATCATGCTGTTATGAGTTTCACAAAAATCATGTACCAAATAGTGTCAAAATTGACATAAAATAGTTTTTAAAACAAATATTATATTATTAATTGTTATTTTATTCATAAAAACCTAAGGTTCAAACAAATGACTTAGATATGGTGATATATATTAATAATAAAAAACTTGGGGTTCTTTTGTCTTGTTATAGTATGTTTATTAACCTTATAGTGTAATAAAACAAGAAGACAAGGTAAAAGTAAAATTTTATAACTTAATGTTAAATCTAAATGATAAGGTTAAAATAGAAACCTAAACTTGTATAAATTCTATTGTATGAGAGGATTTCGACCCATAACCACCTTATATTCTAAATAAATAAATTTGGAGCTATTAAAAACCGAATATGACTTTATAATAAAATAATATTTTTAGTTTTTCCAAAGGTGTCCCTCTCCTCCCTTATAAAAGGGAACCTCCTACCTCTCTTCCTCACACCAATTTGAGACTTCAAGCTCATCCAACCCCTAAACATTTCTCTTCTCCACTTCCCTATAAACATCCTAGAGGTCCTGGTCTTCTTCAAATACCATCTTTAGTTCCCTAAGAGGAGGTTAAGAAGAGTCGCTTCAAAGAAGAGGTAATGTCTGTTACTGATTCTTTCAACTTTATTTCTTCTTCTACTTATTATTATTTAGTTGTTTAATTATTAAGTAATAACATTATTATCCCTCATATACTGATATTTTTTTATAAATATGAAACAACCCTATTTCACCTTCTATCCATCCTACGGAAAATGAAAATCATCGCGCGTGCGTACGTACGGAATACCTTCTCCACATGGTGGTGTAATCTGTTGTCCACCACCACATTACTTGGATGGGTATAATGGTGTTGAGAATAACGATATATGATTATATAAAAGTTATATTTATTCTTAAATAGTATACATACACTCCAATACAATTCCACAATCATGGGAACGATATCATCGCTCGTGCGTACGTACGGAATACCATCTCCACGATGTGATGCGACTCGTTCTACATGATCTTCATTGAATAATGATTATATAATTGAATTGAATGAATATATATGATATATATTACACTAATAACATTTTGTAAATGAGGTATCTATAACCTAAAAATAAGAATAAGAATTTATTTGACAAAACATGCATAAGAACAAAAAAGTAATAAACACCCGAATAACAAGTAGTAATGAAATATTACTAATATGAAGCTAAGAATATGACCATATATGATATCATAACAATGATCATGATTCTGTAATAATTAAATGACATTATTTAAATCATTATATAGGAGGTTTGGACACTTATGAAGCAAATCAGACCTAAGGTAAGGGAAAATCTCTCAATCTCAATTTTTATCCGAGATTGTTTATACTTCGGTATTTACTGAGGAATATTTATCATCTACATCCATGTTACATCAATATGTAAAATTATTTAAATCCTCCTACAATTTTTTAAATCCAATTTTACCCATTGGTGAGTTTTTAGTAAAAGATATTAAAGGATTCTTTTATCGTTTTTAGTACGAGGTACTTTTTGACTTTTTCTGCCAAATACGAGAAGAATATTTTTTTTAACTTATACAACATGAATGGATTTTTATGATTTCATAAAACATAATTTCCATGAATCTTCCTTTACAAGTTTTCATGTTTAATTTTAATCATCTTCTTTTAGTTTAAACTTGTATGACTTGTTAAGAAAGGAAAAATGTTTTTGAAGTAGAATGGATATTTTCCTCAAGAATGAAGTTTGAGTATTTTATTAAAATTATTTTCCATATAAGATAATATAGGGTTATATTTTTATCCCTATTTTTACATTTATTTTATTATGTTACGTTGGAAGTATTTTTATGAAGTCCTTTTTATCTTATATGATTTATGTTATGATGGAATGATGTTTAAGAATCCCATTTTTATTACATGGGTTATGCTATGATGTATGATTTATGATCTTGTGGAACACAGAAGAATGGTATCACTATGAGATGGGCGGGACCTATATCTCCCTCCAATTCATTGGGTAAAGATTTATATCTCATGAGATAGACATGGCTGGAACGGCAGGTTAATCTGGTTCAGTGAAACAGGACTGAAACGAAGAGTGAACTCGGTTCAGAAATGGACTTTGTCCGCTAAGATAGTATTGGCAATGAGTCTTGACTACTAAGAAATTATTCTATATGATTATGTGTGTATGACAAAAAGTATCATGTTTCTGTTATGATTATTGGGATTACATTTCACTTCTATGATTTATCCCATGTTATGAAATTATGATTTCTTTTCCAGGTTGAGATTTCCAAAATGTTATGTTCTTATGAATATGATGTGATTGTATTTTTTTTGTTTACCCTTACTGAGCATTTGAGCTCACCCTTTTATATGTTTTCTTTCCCTAGGTCAGGAAGAATGTTATTAAGTAGGATATTCCAAAAGGGACTCTATATATGATGAAATAAATGGGAGACAATGTAGATGCTTTATGAACCAGTTGTTTATGTTTCCCAGTTTATAAAGACACTATACCTATACAGTCCTTTAATGGTTTTGTTATATGTTGTAATAAGTGTGCTTCAATTTTGAAGTAATAACAATGTATGTAAAGTATGGGTCGTTATACTCTGATACCACTTTGTAACGTCCTGGGCACGGGTGCCACTCCACCGGTGCCCCGAACCCGGATGGTCACATGACCTCAAGATTATTTAACCATATGCCATAGGCTGCCAACTAGCAGTGAGGGCTTAGGTCTGATATTGGGGAAACTATGCCCTAATTTATCAATGTGTAGCACAACGGAAAAGATAAATAACATACAACAACAGCGGAAGAAATAAACCATACACATTTAAAATAAATAACTACAGTAAAAGATAACCAATAGTTATATAGATAATGATGCAACATGTCTCAAGTTCTATGAAAACATCCAGAACATGTTACACAGCAGACGGTACAATACAATATAGAGTACAGCAAAACAAAACAAAACAGCTGGTAGCATCGCGAGCCTAAGCTCGGTCCCGTGCTCCCCTACTCCTGAGCAACAAATCAAGTACCTATATAGGTACCCTTTCCATTATCCACACTTGCAGAAACGTAATCTGTTTGGGCCGAAGACATGACCCAAATAGGGTGTGAGAAATAAATCCCAGTAGACACCCACCAAAGGCCCATTCCCATGTTTGTGGAAAAAAATCAACAACAGTGTGCAGTAATAAATGCAATAAACTAAGCAGTACTCAAAAGTAACTAACTTTACCATTTATATTGCCATTTTTTGTATTCATTTTATCCATTTAATATTAGACATCACCTCGGTGAATGCTCTAAGTAGATAGTCAATGTCCCCAGACATGTAAACTCTTACCCTCAAGTAATCTGAATCATAACCCACAGGTAATTTTCCATAGGCATAACAGATATTGCCCTCAGGCGTACGAAGTGTCGCCCTCAGGCACAGAGTCTATTTCCCATAGGCACGAAAGAAGTTGCCCTCGGGCTAAAGGTAACACTGCCCTCAAGCTAAGTAAAGAACTACCCTCAGGCAAAGCAAGTAACTGGGCCATGTCCAACATATAAACAAGCAATACACATGCAATTACCTTCAAGGCAATTCAATAAACATTATTACAATGGCATACCCTCGGGTATCCTGGCCAAATGTCTAAATAGAGGAACGCACCCCCGGGGTGCTCCTGGATCCAAGAAATGATCCCAAACAACAATTTATTATCACATTTAATTACCTATGCAATTCTAGGTATTCAAAAAATCCAAGGCCTCAGCCACACAACACCCCAACATGGGTTCGTAGCTCAATGATACACAAAAACACACAAAAGTTGTAATTTTAACACCAAGCCACCTACCTTAAATTCCCCTGAAGGGTATACGTGAACATTTCTTCCAGAAACACCCAAAGAAGATATAGATCTGGGGTAGAATAAAACCCATTCAAATGTAAATAACTTTCCCTCAGTAAATAATTGGTAAGACAATCTTAAGGAGGAGAGGCTTACCTGTATAGTTCCAACGAGATCGACAGAGGCGGAAACGGATTCCGAGCGTGTGATCTGGATCTCCTCGAAGGTTCGACTCTCTCTCCTGACTCCTCCTACGGATTATAAGCCTTCCCTGTGAATAGGGGAGGATACTTCCCATTTTAAGCAAAAAAAAACAGACTACACGATGTGTACTATTAGGTACACGGCATGTAGCTTTCATTTTTTTGACTGTTCCTTCGGTGGATTCTCGCAAATGTGGCACTGTTCATCTATCAACATGAGTACATGGCATGTGAAACCTGAGTACAGGGCATGTACTGCTGCTCAGTTGGTGGATACTTCCACCACCTTACTATTTTCTTGCCGACTGACTACACGGCGTGTAAATAAATACTACACGGCGTGTAGTCGGTTTTTACACCTTTTGTCACCGAAAGGGCTACACACCCTGTGTACTCATCCCACACGGCCAAAGTACACGGCGTGTGGTGAAGTACACGGCATGTAGTCCCAAAATTTAGGATTTTTCCCCATTTTATTTATTTTCTCAAAAACACTTAAGGAAAACAGAAAGAAGAAACACATACCTCAAAAATAAGAACTAGGTTCTTACACGCACTCTTGCTACTGATGAATTATATGTATTGGCATCAATGGAGAAACAAATTTTTTATGTCAAAGACCATCTTAGACCTGAATTTGGTGTCATTATTGAATTAATTTCAAGACATATTTTTGATTATGGTGATGATGGAATTGACACCATCCCTACTGCCATTGTAAATGATCCATTAATTACTTTTTGTTACTTCAATAGCTCAATTGTCAGAGTTGACTGTAAACCTGAATTTGTAGTGGGAAATATATGAAATCATTCATTCATATTCTAAATTCTTTTATTTTACCTCAAATTGGCCTATTAAGTATGGTACTGTTCAAATTGATTTAATATTGATTACAAATATGTTTTATCCAACTTGACTGTTTTGGGAATTTTCAATGTTTATTGGTTGAAAATTTATTTGAATTGTGTTTTATAATTTTGAATTGAACTATATTTATACCTATGAAACAACATTTCTATCTTGGTGAACATTTCAATGCTTCACCTATCATTTTTATAAAATTTGTATGACTCTTAGACCTTGATTTAACATTTTACTAGGTAATGAACACGATGGTTTGTATTCTTCTACAAAACATGTATTGAAACCTGCATCATCTACATGAGCTGGAGAAAATAAATTTTTTCTTAATTTTGACAACTGCTTTACCACTTATAAATCTGGTAGAATCAATGTTCTATGATTTTAATAGACTTATGACACTTAGTAAATAACCAATCTACTAAAATTTATATTTTTTATTACATATTGTATTATTTATTGACCTCATTATATATTTGTTCAAACTCACATAAAACAATGGTTTGTTAAATCATCCTTGAATCCCCCTATCCCCTCTCATTTATTTTGTTTTTTGGGTTACGCATTAGTTATCCTTTTCTATTTACTTCCATATTTTTTTTCAAATGTAGGAAATGAAAACAATTGAAGAGAGGCGACGAAAACAGATTATGGACAATAATCATTGCATGACTGAGCTGGGCATTCCACCACTAGTGCCTACTTTAAGTATTTTATGTTAAATATATATATATTTAAATAAAATATAATTTCATGTGATTACTTTTTTTAAAATAGTTTTGCAAGATCTGTCTAATAGGCGACAGTTATTTGATGAGCAACCTAGTAGTGGTCTCAGTACTCAGGGTGTTCGTACGAGGGGGGGGGGGGTACAAGAGCTAGACGATCGGGTCGGCATACCTGATTAGACCATGCCCCTCCCACTGACATACTATCCATCCGACATGATGATCTCAGTGTGTCTTTAGTGACACACAAGATATTTAGGCCTCCCATTTTTTCACCACCATTTATATCTGAGCCTCCTCACCCATCTGTATCATATCCGATGATGATTCCCACTACCCATCCAGCATTCGGCATATCATCCATATCATCTACTTTTACTTCTGCTTCCTTATCTCTGGGTTTTTATATTCCATATTATTTGACTCCTACTCCACTAGAGTCTGTCCCTACGGAGCATACATTGGGACCCACTCCATCTGTACAGGGTGTTCCTTCAGTTTCTACAGATCCAGTGGTGCCCATTGATCAGACTACCACAGGTATACTTATACAACACTAACAAATTTTCACACCATTATTTATTTTAATTATAACATGTATTGATAAAAATATTTCATTCATAATAGATACATATACTGATATGAGGTAGGGGCAGGGGCGTACAGGCATGCGTGTAGTGTGGAACCGCCGCACGCAGTTGATAGTGGACTATGATGAAGATAGTCAAATGATTGAAAAATCTGGGTAGCAATGTCAGAGTTTTCTGGAAACGCTTTCCAAATACTCTAACATCATTCCTATCATCCCACTCTCGTAAATACATTTGCCAAATGAAGTCAGGGATAAAGCCTGGGCAGAGAGATTGGTAAAAAAATGTATTGTATTTAATGCAATATATTAATTTTTTTATTTATATGAATTAATATTTTGGTATCAGCTATGGTTTAATTTCCCCGATGGTGAGGGTGCATGGCTAGAACATCTAAAGGATTTAGGCGAGCTTTAGAGAGATTATAAGCATGAGTTTTACATTGGATAGCATGCTAGAGTGGGCATAGAGTTAGAGGTAGTCCTTGTCGCGGATGATTGTCCGATATAACAGTACCTACAGATGATTACTTATTGGACGACTATACAATTTATGAAATTAATCAAATTAGATGTATTTAAATGAAAATTTCCATGTTTCTCATTAATATTAATTATTTAATTTTATTTAGGATTCATTTAGAATAAATAAGAAAAACATTAATTATAAGAAATACGTCCACACATTGAGATGTACTACGATGCCAGATCATGAGAGGTAGCAGGTATGACAGTTTATTATCTTTCTTTACGACGTACACTTTCTATTTCTTCCTCCATAATTTATTCGATTGCTAATGTTGTTATATAATTTTAGTTATACAATTAATGTTTTTTTGGTATACTATTTTTAATTATGGTTTCCTACTTTCAATGTCATTTTAGAGACATAAATTGAATATAGAAGGATGTTTGCCTCGAGAAAAATTGTTTTTCTTGAGTAGAAAGAAAAAAGATGGAAGTGTGGTTAATGAACCGACTCAACAGAAGATTGTAAGTTTTACTTTGAAGATTTAAAATTTTAATCTTTATTTTTTAACTTAATAATCTATTTATATTTGTAACATGCTACTTTAGAGGCCCTTGATGCCTAGGAACCTGATAATTTTGGGCCAAAATATAACTTACATTAGGTGTTGGGAGATGAGCACCCAGGTAGAGTACGCTGCTGACCTGGGAAGAGTATAGTTCTGACAAGGTATTATCCCTCCTCGTGTATGAGTTGTAGTGCCACTGAGTTGTAGCGGGTTAAGGTACAGGCTAAAAAAGGGCCATAGGAACATCAAAATAATCTTCTAGGGAACACACTGCATTTATGAAACTAAAGGAATTTTTATGTCCAACAATTCCAACAGAGGCCATCACTGCTTATGATGAATATATTTCATCGATTCTTTCTATATATGGTGCACCATTTGGAAGTTCCAGTGGCAGTCGAGATGATGGCGAGGAGGAGGCCGAGGCGGAGGAGGAGGGTGATGAGGAGGCCGAGGCTGAGTACGAGGGAGAGAAGGAGGGTGGGGAAGATGATGGAGACGACGATGAGGATGTGGGTTAGGGTGATTATGATGGTGATGATAGTGATGGTGATTAGGGATAGGTTGATCTATTACATTTTTGACAGATCTTACTAACCTTTGATGTTTATTGATTTATTATGTCTGAATATATGTGTTATTAGGTGGGTCACAATATCTTTAATTTTTTATCTATAAATAATAAAACTTGACATGATGATTTTTTGTGACAGATTCACCCCTCCCTTAGACAACCCCCTCCCCCTGGACACCCTGTACCCCCTAGACAGCCCCGCCACCCCTGTGGACAGCCTGCCCACCCCCCTGGACAGCCCCTCCCCCTGTAGACAGCCCCTCACCCTTGGACACCCCGTACCCCCTAGACATCCCCACCCACCCCCATCGATAGCCCGCCCACCCCCTAGGCACCCACTACCCCCCTCAATAGCCCGACCACCCCCATGGATAGCCCGCCACCCCCTAGAAATATTCTCCCCTTATGGAAATCCCTTTCACCCCATGGACACCCTGTACCCCCTGGACAGCCTTGCCCACCCCTGTGGACAGCCCGCCCACCCCCTGGACAGCCCCTCCCCATGTGGATAGCCCACCCTAGACACCTTGTACCCCTTGGACAGACCCACAAACCCCCACGGACAGCCCACCCACCCCCTGGACACCCCTACCCCACGTGGCCAGCCTGCCCACCCCCCCTGGACAGCCCGCCCACACCCCTAGACACCCCTACCCCCTTGGACAGTCCGGAAACCCCAGTGGACAGCCCGTCCACCCCTGTGGATAGCCCGCCCACCCCCTGAACACCTCGTACCCCCTATACATTGTAACACCCCAAGCTTCCACGGTACGTTTCCCTTCGAATAATGCAATAGTGTGCGTTGTATGCAACCTCGAGCTCTAACACACACCATAACTAATTAAACTAGCCGTTGTGAATAGTAATACCTACTTTTTGAAAATTTATAAATTTTATTTATCAAAATGGACTTCATTTTTGGATTCGGAATATCTAAATTAGCCTATGTTGAATTTTTGATATTTTTCTAAGAACTTCTAATTTTTTATGAATAGTGAAAAATACTTAAAGACAACTTTTTTAATAAAAATAATTTATAGTGATAATTTATACTATTTAGTGGTTTTAAGGTATAATTAGAATATATTTTTACCATTTTATCCAATGGTGGTCATTATAATTAATTTAACATTGAAAATGGATATAAACAATTGCCAATCTTTTGATATAAATTTTTTCTTAAAAACACGCTATTTGTTGTGACAGCGGGAATTAATTATAAAATTAATTAATGCAACTTATATGTTTGGAATTTTTTAAAATAGACATCATTTTTGAATTCAGAATATCAATTATAGCTTAGGGTGAAATTTTGGCATTGTTCTGAAAAACTTCAATTTTTTTATGAATAGTGAAACCACTAAGTGGTAGTTAAATAACTGATTTTTTGTTTAAATGAAATATTACCACTTCTGTGATTTGATTTTAAAAAATCTGACATACATGGTTGTCATTAAGAAGTAAAATGTGGTTCAATGAGATTAAAATATTTTTTGGTGAATAGTAACTTTTAAGTTCTTAATCGCGATTAGAGGTAATTAGTGTAGTTTAAGGTAAAAATAATGTTTTAATAATATGAGATGAGCTTGACACATGTCCTACCCTCATTGGATGTGCCATGGCCGACCAATACAATCCATGGGTCAACTTGGGGACCCCATGGAGCCACTTTAGTTGGAAAATGACATAAATACCTTTTATTTAATGTTAAAGTAAAAAATGACACAAACATGAAATGTTTTACTAAAACAATTTTTATATGGGGTTATACAAGTCATATTTTTTACTATAAATAGTCCTTGGAAAGATAAAAAGATTTCCTACATCATAGTATTTATTTTAGAATTTTTAGACATTAAATAAATTAAATTATTTATGACATCATGATGATGCAGCGATGACCTCATTATTTAACAATTTAAATAAAATGAGAAGATAATGCAAAATCCAAGGCTTAAACTTTTCCAAAGCCTATTGTATTGGGAGCGTTCGAACCCTTATCACCTTATCCACTAATTTTATAAGTGTGGGACCTTTAGAATCCGAAAATCATTGTATAATAATGTAACATTTCAATCTTTCCAAAAGAGCCCCTCCTCTCCTCTTATAAAAGGCCCCCACCTCTACCACCTTATTCACACTTTCAAGCCTTTTGTTTTGGCCAACATATGCCCAAATACTCTCCCAACTTCTCTCCCTTCATCCTATGAGCTTTACTTTATTCATAAATCCATCCTAATGAGTCCTTTTGATCAAATCAAAAGGAAGAACTCGAAGAAGAGGTAACATTTTCATCACCCTCTTTCAAGTTTCTTTCTTCTTCCACTCCCTCTTTGTTTAGTATTTCAATTCTAAAATTATAACTCCAGTATCTTCTATATACTGTGATGTTATTATAAATATGGAACAACCATATTCAGTATTCTACCCATTATTTGAATGACATGTCACCATACGTGCGTACGTACGGCTTACCGTCTCAACGTCGTGGTGTAATTGTTATTCAATATATTATTATTTACATGGGTATAATAATGATATGTAATTCATGTAAATAATAAATATAACATGATAATGATTCTGTATATATGATATACTATCCAATTATATATTATTTTAATATCAAAATAATGATATTGTCGCTCGTGCATACGTACGGACTACCATCTCCACGAACGCGATGAGATTCATTCTCCGTCGTATCCATTCAAGTATAATTATCATTTTATGATTTAAAAATAATGTTTAAGGACATTATATAATTCTGCATATGAATAAGATACAAACTATCCATGAAAAACACGACTTACGTAACAAAACATATAAAAGAAAACGAGTAAGTTAACACCAGAAACAACGATAAATCTATGATATTGTTAACAAATCAATGTTAAAAGATCATATATGATATCATATGAATGTATATGATTCTTGTATAATTTAATAACATTTATTTCACCATTATACAGTAGGTTAACCTACCCCAACCAAGGAAATGTACAAGGTAAGGGTTTACTTCACAACCTCTTCATTATCCAAGGTTGTTTATACATAATTATCTACTGGGACCTCGTTATCATCCACATCCATGTTTCTTAAAATTGCCTTTAAAAACATTTTTACTATTAAATGGAAAATTGGTTAAAGTCATTTATACCCTTATACATTTTTGAAAGGAATCTTACCGTCATTTTCCAAACAATGTACTTTTTGACCTCTTTGACAAATTTAAGGTAAGAATGTTTTTTTAACTTATACGGCGGGTGCGGCTATTTTCCGCCATTATAAATTCGTCGAAGCTTCCCTAACAAGCTTATAAGAATATCTTCAATGTAAATGTATTATTTTATAATTATGGGACTTTTAAATGATTTCAAAAAGGAGAGATATTTCTCTCAAATAGCTTTGATTTCATCCATGTCAACATCCTTTGATGGGTTTTAAGTTTAATTGAAATTGATTTATGATACAAAACTTCCATTGAACATTTTGTGAAATATTTGACTGTGGATGTGTTATTTTTATACCATCCATAGTTTATAGAGAAATTTTTGACATTTCGTATTCTAGTTTTAATACGAATATTTATGTTATGTTTATACCTATTCATATGAGGAATGTATTGGACTTAATATGTGACGGGTGGAGCCCGCTATAGCTCCTCGATGCATCGATAGCTCTCATGAGACAACTAGACGTGGAATTGGCCGAGGCCCTTTCCCAATTTGATTTTTGTTTTTGGCTGAGGCCTTAATCATTTTAGATGTCTTGGCCGAGGCCTTGACAAAATGTTTCAGAATGTATGGAATTATACATTCCCTCATTATGAAAGTGGTTATTGATATTTCACGTGATTATTCGTCTAGTAGAATATCCATGTGAGTAAGTAATGGCATTATTTTATTTTACTTTTTCCATATTATGCTGAAGTTCAAGTTCAATAAGGCTTTTGTTTTAGTTATACATTGCCTTAAATGCTTATGTTTTCTTATGAAAGTTTCCGCTATATTGTTATCCTTACGGAGCATTTGAACTCACCCCTTTCAATGTTTTATTTTTCCCAGGATGTGAAGAAGTGTATTATGACTGACTTGCAAGAATAGTCAGTGAGGATATGAGTGTGGACTAGGGAGACCATGTTATTGTAGTTTTCATTTTTATGATGTAATGTAATGTTTATGAATGTATCTAGTGTTTCCAAGGCTACTAAACTAATCGGTCTTTCGAGACTCGATATTTTGTGATCATGCCAATGTTATGAAGTAATGCACCGACTCTGGGTAGCTGGGGTCGGGGCGTTATAGTTGGTATCAGAGGCAGTTTAGTACTAACCTTGGAAGCTAGATTTAGATAAACTCTGATTAGAGCACATATCCCGAAGATAGACTTTGAGGATTGGTATAGAAGAACTTCCTAGAATTTTGGTATTGTAGAGATGTTATGAGTTTTCCGATAAATACATCCCTGTCTGGATACGAGCAGGTAGAGGTGGCTCTGGCACAGATGTACCTAGGGGTAAAACCCGAAAACACCGCTTTGAGCTAGACTCGAACGGGAACTGGTGCACGAAAACGGGCCTTGCTGCACTCTTGGTTACGACACTCCCGGGGGATATGCTTTGGATAATTCCCATTTTCTTTACAAACCACTATGAAGGGTTACGAGTATATACTTCCTCAAAGAAAACATTTTTATAATTATGGATTATATCCATAATTAGTTCAATTTATGTTAAGTGTTTTACAAGTATGGAATTATGTATTTTGATTCATGAACTAATCTAGTTTATGCCATTATATAGAAATGGCGCCTAGTGGAAGGAATGGAAACCGTATCAATGCACGCACTCCGTGTAGGTATTTCCCTCCTGCTCAAGATAATTATGGTGGAGCTAGTGATACAACTGGTGCTGATCATCTTCTCACCGTACTGGGACAACTCACGCAGGTTATGAATAACAACCTTACTCGTATGGAGCACCCTGATCCGCAACGTGGAGGATCAATGCCTGACCGTTTCATGAGGCAACAACCACCAACCTTCAATGGGAGTACAAATCCTATAGTAGCTGAGCAATGGATAAATTCCTTAGAGAAAATATTCCATGCCTTGGGGAGTAGTGAAAGGGAGAATGTTGTCATGGAAGTTTACCGCCTCACTGGAGATGACGATCAATGGTGGTCACTAATTCAAAACAGAAAGGAAGATGATGAATTAACAAACATGGAATGGCAGGAGTTCAAAGAGCTGTTCATAGAAAAATACATTCCTCGAGACCATCGAGCGGATATGGAAAGGCAATTTCTGAGTCTGAGGTAGAAGGAGGATGAGAATGTCGTAAAGTATGAGGATAACTTTACAAGTTTATCAAGGTATGCTGCAGATTACATACGTAACCCAAGAAGTAAGACTGATCGTTTCTTTGATGGGTTGAAACCATTTCTCCGTCGAGCTTTAGTATCACAAAACTTCTCTTCATACGAAGGTATTTTCTCGTGCGCTATCAAGAAGGAAAAGGAATTCTCTAAGTCTTATGACATTAAATCAAAGCAAGATAAGAAGAGATCTGCTGAAAACTCTAGGAAAGGAAATAAGGAAACAGGGAAGAAGGGTAGAAATGAATTTCCACCCTGTGATAATTGTGGTAGGAAGCACCCTGGTGCCTCTCTAAAAGGAAAAGGAGTATGTTACAAGTGTGGTGAAAAAGGCCACCAAGCTCATGAATGCAAGGGAAAGAAAGCGGCTATCAACGTGGAATGCTGTAATTGTAGAGAGAAGGAAAATTATGCAAATGAGTGTCCTAAGCGTCAGGGGAACTTACCTCAGAAGAGGCCAAGGGATTAGGGCCAGGCTTATGCTATCACTAATGCTGAGGTGGAAGCTCCGAAAGACGTGGTGGCAGGTAATTTAATAGTTTCCTCAAGTTTAGCAAATGCATTATTTGATTCTGGATCATCGCATTGTTTCATATCTTCCCAGTTTGGTAAGAAAATTAGATATTTCCAATTTGATTTAACAAGGGAGTTGTCGGTCAAAACCCCTAAGGGAAGTATTGTTGCAACAAAGTTTTGTCGATTAGTTCCCATTAGAGCACCTAAATGTTCTTTACCTGCTGATCTCATCGTCATACCCATGATTGAATTTGATATAATCCTCGGTATGGATTGGCTTTCGGACCATGATGCAAAAATTTATTGTAAGAGGAAAGAGGTTACGAATCTTGATGATGATGTTAAGGAACACCTTATCTTTAGAGTAGAATCGTCGCCACATAATTATTATCTAGATCCACCCCCAGTAGCTCAACTAAATTCAATTATTGGGGAGGAAGATAAAGAAATTACTGAGGGTGAGGAAAGGAATATTCAAATAGAGGATGTGTCTATTGTGAGAGAATATGTTGATGTGTTTCCGGAAGATTTTCCTGGACATCCTCCAGAATGAGAAGTTGAGTTTTCCATTGATATAATTCCTGGATCAAGGCCCATATCGAAGACCCCTTATAGAATGGCCACTGTGGAATTAGTTGAACTAATGAAAAAACTAGAGGAATTGAGTAATAAGGGATTTATTCGCCCTAGTGTTTCTCCTTGGGGAGCCCCTGTTCTTTTTGTTAAGAAGAAAGATGGATCTATGAGGTTATGCATTGACTATAGGGAGATCAATGCTATAACAATAAAGAAGAAGTATCCCCTGCCTCGCATTGATGATTTCTTTGACCAACTGCATGGAGCTCAATACTTTTCAAAGATTGACCTTCGGTCTGGATACCATCAGTTGAGTGTGAAGAATGTTTTGAAGAACTGAAGAGAAGATTAGTCAATGCCCATGTATTGACTCTACCATCAGGGAATGATGGGTCTGTTATTTATAGTGATGCATCGAAGAAAGGACTTGGTTGTGTCCTTATGCAGAATGATAAGGTTATTGCCTATGCATCACGACAGCTTAAAATTCATGAGAAAAACTATCCTACTCATGATATTGAGTTAGAAGCTGTGATCTTTGCTTTAAAGATATGGAGACATTTCCTCTATGGTGAAAAATGTGAGATTTATACTGATCACAAGAGTTTGAAGTATATTTTCTCACAAAAAGAACTCAACATGAGGCAAAGGCGATGGATTGAACTACTCAAGGATTATGATTGCACGATACATTTCCACCCGGGGAAGGCAAACAAGGTGGCAGATGCTTTGAGTAGAAAAGACCATGGAGTTTTGAATGTTATGAGAATTGAAAGGGATCCAATTTTCATGGATCTAGTGAAGATGGACATGGGAATAACTAGGGAAGGTGAAACATCAATTCTTTTTCAAATGGTTTCTGAACCATCATTACTAGAAAGGATTAAGAGTTCTCATACCAATGATGAAGAATTTCAGAAGAAGATTAAAGATGTGAATGATGGAAGATTGAGGGACTTTGTGTATAAGGATGGAATTTTGAAATTCAGGAAGAGACTTTGTGTTCCGGATATACCTGATCTAAAAAGGGAATTGTTGGATGATGCTCATAGTTCCAATTTCTCTATACACCCTGGGAGCACCAAAATGTATAGAGATTTGAAGGAACATTTTTTGTGGGACAATATGAAGAGGGAGATTTCTGATTTTGTGTCGACGTGTATGGTTTGTCAACAAGTGAAAGCTGGAAGGAAACATCCTGGTGGAGTATTTCAACCTCTTCCCATACCTGAGTGGAAATGGGATAATATTACGATGGAATTTGTCATGGGACTACAAAAGACTCCTAGAAGGAATGATGCAATATGGGTCATTGTTGATCGTCTTACTAAATCAGCACATTTTCTGGCTATACGGTAGGATCTACCACTTGAATGCCTTGCAAGATTATATATTAATGAAGTTGTAAGACTTCATGGAGTACGCCTATCGATTGTTTCTGATTGTGATCCTTTTTTTACTTCAAGATTTTGGAAAAGTATTCAAAAGGCCTTAAATACTGAACTTCGTTTGAGTACTGCCTATCACCCTCAAACAGATGGACAATCAGAACGGACTATTCAAACCTTAGAAGACATGTTGAGATCATGCTCTCTTGACTTTCAGGGTATGTGGGATCAATATTTACCACTGGTAGAATTTTCCTATAACAATAGCTTCCATTCAAGCATTCAGATGGCACCTTATGAAGCGTTATACGGAAAGAGATGTCATACACCAACCTGTTGGGATGACGTTGGTGAAAGAAAACTTGTGGGACCAGAACTGGTGGAAGAAACAATGGAAAAGGTGAAGGTAATCCAAAACCACATCAAATCAGCTCAAAGTAGGCAGAAGAGCTATGCCAATAACAGAAGAAAGGTTTTGGAATTTTAGGTGGGAGATCATGTTTTCCTAAAGGTATCTCCATGGAAGGGAGTTATACGTTTTGGTAAGAAGGGTAAGTTGAGTCCCTGGTACATCGGACCTTTCGAAATTCTAGATCGTATTGGGGCTATAGCTTATCGTTTGGCGATGCCGCCAAATCTCTCCAAAGTTCACGATGTTTTCCACATATCGCTATTGAGAAAATACATGCCTGACCCAACACATGTACTTACCTATGAGGAATTAGAATTGGAACCCGATCTATCTTATTGCGAAGAGCCCATCAGAATTCTTGATGTGAGGGAGCAGGTGCTGAGAAACCGGACGACTCGTCTGGTAATGGTTTTATGGAGAAATCATAAAATGGAAGAGGCAACGTGGGAACCTGATGAACTTATGATGAAGAACCACTCGAGTCTTTTTATGTAGTAATACCCTAGAAATTGCGAAGACGCAATTATTTGAAGGAGGGGAGAATGTAACACCCCAATCTTCCACGGTACGTTTCCCTTCAAATAATGCAATAGCGTGTGTTGTACGCAACCTCGAGCTCTAACACACACCATAACTAGTTAAACTAGTCATTGTGAATAGTAATACCTACTTTTTGAAATTTTATAAATTTTATTTATCAAAATGGACTTCATTTTTGGATTCGGAATATCGAAATTAGCCTATGTTGAATTTTTGGTATTTTTCTGAGAACTTCTAATTTTTTATGAATAGCGAAAAATACTTAAAAACAAATTTTTTAATCAAAATAATTTATAGTGATAAATTATACTATTTAGTGGTTTTAAGGTATAATTAGAATATATTTTTACCATTTTATCCAATGGTGGTCATTAGAATTAATTTAACATTGAAAATGGACATAAACAATTGCCAATCTTTTGATATAAATTGTTTCTTAAAAACACGCTATTTGTTGTGACAGCGGGAATTAATTATAAAATTAATTAATGCAACTTATATGTTTTGAATTTTGTAAAATAGACATCATTTTTGAATTCGGAATATCAATTATAGCTTAGGGAGAAATTTTGGCATTGTTCTGAAAAACTTCAATTTTTGATGAATAGTGGAACCACTAAGTGGTAGCTAAATAACTGATTTTTCATTTAAATGAAATATTACCACTTCTGTGATTTGATTTTCAAAAATCTGACATACATGGATGTCATTAAGAAGTAAAATGTGGTTCAATTAGATTAAAATAATTTTTGGTGAATAGTAACTTTTAAGTTCTTAATCGCGATTAGAGGTAATTAGTCTAGTTTAAGGTAAAAATAATGTTTTAATAATATGAGATGAGCTTTAAAAATGTCCTACCCTCATTGGATGTGCCATGGCCGACCAAGACAATCCATGGGTCAACTTGGGGACCCCGTGGAGCCACTTTAGTTGGAAAATGACATAAATACCTTTTATTTAATGTTAAAGTAAAAAATGACACAAACATGAAATGTTTTACTAAACCAATTATTATATGGGGTTATACAAGTCATATTTTTTACTATAAATAGTCATTGTAAATCTAAAAAGATTTCCTACATCATAGTATTTTTTTTAGAATTTTTAGACATTAAATAAATTAAATTATTTATGACATCATGATGATGCAGCGATAACCTCATTATTTAACAATTTAAATAAAATGAGAAGATAATGGAAAATACAAGGCTTACACTTGTCCAAAGCCTATTGGATGAGAATATTTCGAACCCTTATCATCTTATCCACTAATTTTATAAGTGTAGGACATTTAGAATCCGAAAAGCATTGTATAATAATGTAACATTTCAATCTTTCCAAAAGAGCCCCTCCTCTCCTCTTATAAAAGGCCCCCACCTCTACCACCTTATTCACACTTTCAAGCCTTTTGGATCGGCCAACCTCTGCCCAAATAATCTCCCAACTTCTCTCCCTTCATCCTAGAAGCTTTACTTTAGTCATAAAGCCATCTTAAGGAGTCCTTTTGATCAAATCAAAAGGAAGAACCCGAAGAAGAGGTAACATTTTCATCACCCTCTTTCAAGTTTCTTTCTTCTTCCACCCCCTCTTTGTTTATTATTTCAATTATAAAATTATAACTCGAGTAACTTCTATATACTGTGATGTTATTATAAATATGGAACAACCATATTCAGTATTCTACCCATCATTTGAATGACATGTCACCATACGTGCGTACGTACGGCTTACCGTCTCCACGTCGTGGTGTAATTGTTATTCAATATATTATTATTTAGATGGGTATAATAATGATATGTAATTCATGTAAATAATAAATATAACATGATAATGATTCTGTATATATGATATACTATCCAATTATATATTATTTTAATATCAAATTAATTATATTGTCGCTCGTGCGTACGTACGGACTACCGTCTCCACGAACGCGATGAGATTCATTCTCCGTCGTATCCATTCATGTATAATTATCATTTGATGATTTAAAAATAATGTTTAAGGACATGATATCATTCTGGATATGAATAAGATACAACCTATCCATGAAAAACACGACTTACGTAACAAAACATACAAAAGAAAACGAGTAAGTTAACACCCGAAACAACGATAAATCTAGGATATTGTTAACAAAGAAATGTTAAAAGATCATATATGATATCATATGAATGTATATGATTCTTGTATAATTTAATAATAATTATTTCACCATTATATAGGAGGTTAACCTACCCCAACCATGGAAAAGTACATGGTAAGGGTTTACATCACAACCTCTTCATTATCCAAGGTTGTTTATACATAATTTTCTACTGGGACCTCGTTATCATCCACATCCATGTTTCTTAAAAATGTCATTCAAAAAATTTTTACTATTAAATGGAAAATGGGTTAAAGTCATTTATACCCTAATACGTTTTTGAAAGGAATCTTACCGTCGTTTTCCAAACAATGTACTTTTTTACCTCTTTGACAAATTTAAGGTAAGAATGTTTTTTTTAACTTATACGGCGGGTGCGGCTATTTTCCGCCCTTATAACTTCGTCAAAGCTTCCCTAACAAGCTTATAAGAATATCTTCAAAGTAAATGTATTATTTTATAATTATGGGACTTTTAAATGATTTCAAAAAGGAGAGATATTTCTCTCAAATAGCTTTGATTTCATCCATGTCAACATCCTTTGATGGGTTTTATGTTTAATTGAAATTGATTTATGATACAAAACTTCCATTGAACATTTTGTGAAATATTTGACTGTGGATGTGTTATTTTTATACCATCCATAGTTTATGGAGAAATTGTTGACATTTCGTATGCTAGTTTTAATACGAATATTTATGTTATGTTTAAACCTATTCATATGAGGAATGTATTGGACTTAATATATGACGGGTGGAGCCCGCTATAGCTCCTCGATGCATCGGTAGGTCTCATGAGACAACTAGACATGGAATTGGCCGAGGCCCTTTCCCAATTTGATTTATGGTTTTGGCCGAGGCCTTAATCATTTTAGACGTCTTGGCTGAGGCCTTGACAAAATGTTTCAGAATGTCTGGCATTATACATTCCCTCATTATGAAAGTGGTTATTGATATTTCACGTGATTATTCGTCTAGTAGAATATCCATGTGAGTAAGTAATGGAATTATTTTATTTTACTTTTTCCATATTATGCTGAAGTTCAAGTTCAATAAGGCTTTTGTTTTAGTTATACATTGCCTTAAATGCTTATGTTTTCTTATGAAAGTTTCCGCTATATTGTTATCCTTACGGGGAATTTGAGCTCACCCCTTTCAATGAATTATTTTTCCCAGGATGTGAAGAAGTATATTATGACTGACTTGCAAGAATAGTCAGTGAGGATATGAGTGTGGACTAGGGAGACCATGTTATTGTAGTTTTCATTTTTATGATGTAATGTAATGTTTATGAATGTATCTAGTGTTTCCAAGGATACTAAACTAATCGGTCATTCGAGACTCGATCTTTTGTGATCATGCCAATGTTATGAAGTAATGCACTGACTCTGGGTAGCTGGGGTCGGGGCGTTATAGACATCCTCTCCCACCCCTATGGATATCCCACCCCCTGGACACCCCCTACCCCCGGGATAGCTTCCCCACCCCATGGACATCCCCACACCCTGATCTCCCCCACCCCCTAGACACCCCCATCCCCCTAGAAACCCCCCCCCCTACCCCCTGGACACCACCCCACCCCACCCCCCTGGACACCACCCCACCCCGGAGACCACCCCACCTCTCGGGACACCCCCCCTGACACGGCCCCACCCCCACCAGACAACCCCATGGATCCCCCCCCCCAGACACCTCCATGGACAACCCCCACTACCACCACTACCCTTGACACCCCCCACCCCACCACCCTAATGGACACCCCCCCCCCCACATCCCCCCTGGATAGCCCTTCCACCCCCGTGGACCGCCCTCCCACCCCCTGGATAGACCCTCCCCCTATGGACAGCCCCACCCCCTGGACACCCCGTACCCCCCCCCCCTCCAGGATAGCCCCGCTCACCCCCTGGACACCTCATACCCTCTTGGACAGCCCCACCTAACCCCTGGAGAGCCCCTCCCCCCATGGACATCCCCCACCCCCATGGATACCCCCCCCCCCGGACTCCCTTACCCCCGTGGACACTCTGCCCACCCCCTGGACACCCCTCACCCCTGGACAGCCCCTCCCACCACTGTGGATAGCCCCGCCCACCCTGTGGACACCCCCAACCTCGTGGATAGCCCTGCCACCCCCATGGACCATCCCCACCCCCTTGGACAGCCCCCACCCCTAGAAATCCCCCCACCCATGTGGACACCACCCCACCCCCCTTGGACTGCCCCCCCCCCACCCCTGAACACCACCCCACCCCTGAAAACCCCCCTCCCCACCCCTGGACCCCCCCGGGAAATCCCCCCAACCCCCTATACCCCCCCCCCCCCAGAAATCCCCCCAACCCCCTAGACACCACCCCACCCCCTGGATAGCCCCCCCCCCAAACACCACCCCACCCCCACCCCCCTTGACACCCCTGGATATCCCCCCCCCCCCCACCCCACCACCATTGACATCCCCCACCCCCTAGACAGCCCCCCCCCCAAACACCCCCATCCCCCCGAACACCCCCATCCCTCTGGACACCCCTACCCCCCTTGGACAGCCACCCCAAACCCCTGAATAGCCCCCAACCCCCTGAATTCTAAATTGAATTCTTTATATATTTAATTAACTTATGAATTATGTGTTAATGGTGTGTGGTTATACTTGTTGTATGTGTATATTTGCTTTAATTACCTTATGAATTATGTGTTAATTCGGTATGTGTGTAGAGGGTAATTAAATACAGAATTGGAGGTATTCAGATTTATATTCGAATCATGTGTTGGATGAATTCTTTATGAATTCATACAGAATTATGTATGTATTATTAAGGTATACTTGTTAATGGTTTATTGTGTTACTTATTGTATGTGTATGTATTATGCAGATATTCTATTGTGTATGAATTTTTCAGGCTTGCTGGTGGAATTGATGAAGCTACACAGAGGGAGGCCAGTAAGTCGGCTTGCTACTATAGGTATAAAAAAGATATGCCAATGGTTCACAAACGTTGGCATATGTGTAAAACCAAAACTTATACCAATGGTTTTATACAAACCGTTGGTATAAGTATATGGAAACGATTTGTAAATCATTGTCGTAGATAATTTTACTTGAGATTTACCAACGGTTTTTGGAAACCCATTGGTAAAAGTATATACCAACGGTTTACACATCTGTTGGTATAGAGATACTTTATGCTATTACTCACAGTTTAAAACGATTGGCAAACATTTATAACAACGGTTTACTAAAACCGTTGGTATATACTGATTTTTTTAGACATATCCCAAAAGTTCTTATAAAACCATTTGGATATTTATATCCCTACGGCTCAAGACCCAACGGTTTGGACAACTATTGGTATATTTTATACCAATAGTTTACCAATGGTTTTAAACCGTTGGTAAAGCTAAAATTTCCAATAGTGTATCTTCCTATATTTAAAAATAATTTATCCTATAAAGTGATGACAATAGTTATCAACAATAGACTTTCTAATTTTCTTCCATTAATTATCTTAGGGGAGTGGTATTTTTTTAAGGGATTATCTATTCAAGGATCCATTACCTTGGCTTGAGAAATGATCAGTGACTTCAACATGATAGTGGTCAGTGAAAATATTATTATGAAAATTTATATGGATAAGGTTTACAATATATTTTAATGTAAATTAATTATTAATTCTATGAGGTAATATGAAATTTTGGAATGGGAATGTGATCTCTATTATAATTTCTGCTCATCCGCATGGTTTTCAGTTTCCTTTATGGGTAAAATATTTGGCTTCTTTAAATAAGTGTGAGAACTTCTCAAAGGTGACCCATTGTTCCATAGACTCTCTATTTTAGTAAAATATGTTCTTAGAAGAAATATAAATAATGGAATTTATGATAAATAGATCTTCCCTTTAAAGGGTATATATAGTCTTAATGGTATATCACACCATATGTTTATGGATGATCTATTTATGTTTATGAATGGAATGAGTAATTCTATTCAATATTTCAACTACATTTGGGATAGAAATACAATATTGAGAGTCTAGGTGATGAATATTGATAATATAAATGTTAACTTATCAAAATAATGTACATGTTTTCATGATAACATAATCTAGGCTTGGATTGGTATCTCAAGAGGGACCTTTCCCAAGTTGTAATTCAGTGTTCCTCTCTCAATAAGAAGAATCTGTATGAATAATTTTGATTGAACGGGCAAAAAAATTATAGTTCACATAATAGACTTGAAAACATGTTCATTTCCATAAGATAAAAAATTACACTTTCCAATAGTTTCCTCATGTCCATACCTGTATATTTTAAGACCTACATCGGGGTTACAAAAACTATCATTTGAAATATTGAGGTTATAATAATAATTTTTATATGGGATGCACAAAATAATGGTAGACTTCATTGGCCTATATGGGTAATTCTAGAAAAACCTATTTAGGGTGGTGAGATTATTATGGTAAGTCTTAAATGGTATAAATTTTATAAAAATATATAATTCTATAATTGAAAATTTTATTTAATGAAAAAAAATTTTACTTACCTATAGCCATTGAAAATTACAGGAAATTGAGGAATCAAATACCAATTTACTTATACACTCTGCACAAGGGGATGTAGATAGTGTAACTTCCCATATCACTTCTAATTTCTAGGGCCTTAAATTTTCTAGTAAGTTATACCATTAAGGACCCACAATAACTTACTCTATCAACCAAAAATATTAATTAATGTATATTTTTTCCTATTATATAATCAAAAAATATTATGGACCTAATTTAATATATAAAATTTGTAGAGAATAATTTCTTATATTTAACATAATATACCACATTAATTCTATGTGCCATAATTCATTAGACCAAAATTTATTACATTATTAATTAATTGAGGGAACATTTATTATATTATCCCACTTAGTATAAACTAATTAATGATAATTAATTTGATATCCCTATTTAATAAAAAACACAATTCATGAGTCATAGTTGTATTTCCACTAAATAATGAGTATTTTTATCAATGTATCAAAATTTATCATGTATATTAAATAACTTTAAAAATAATCCTAAACCACATGGTTTATTCTGTATCCCCAAAATATTTCTTAATTAATGAAGCTGTACACATAAACTGATGAGATAAATACTTTAATATTAGAGTAAAAATTAGTGTTTGTTTATTCAAAAAATTTACAAAGTATAATTTAATCCCATACACATTACATGATCCTTGAATTTAAATGGAGGAATTACTTTTGTTAATGGATCTATAATAATCAATTAAATGATGATATGTTGAATGAACACCATTTTATCTTTAACACATTCCCTTATGGACAAGTACTTAATGTTAGTGTTCTTAATTTGACTCCTACTTTTGTTATTGTTATCCATAAATTCAGCAGTGTAATTGTTACAATTTATAATCAACAACATAGAAATTGAATCCATAACTTTAAGGACTGAAATAAATCTTATTAGGCATAAACCATGATACGTGTCTATAAAACATGAAATGAACTGATCTTCTATATAATAAGTCAAAATCTATGACACGGATCTGATATCCATCATAAATACATTTCCTAAAGTTGATTTTCATAAATCAACATAGATAGAAAAGTATGCATCCAAGTATCTGATGACTTCCTAATTATGAGTGCATTTATATATAATCATATATTATTTATTCCCCTTGAGGTATCCCAATACCTTCTTCATGGAATTCGAGTGGTCTATACCTAGGTTACTCTAATATATCCCAAATATTCCTATTAAAAATGCAATGTCAGTCCTTATGAAAACCTTAGCATAGAATAAACTACCAATAGAAGAATCATATAAGATATATTCCATTTATTCTCATTCAAAATAATTTTTAAGTTATTTGGTTCAATCTAAACATTTCATCCTTAAAAATGGTTGATATACTTGGTAAACAGTCTTTCATACAAAATATCTCTAAGAATTTATTAATATAGGTTTCTTGATAGAATCCTAGAACACCTCTCAACATATCCTTCTGAATATTTAATCCAATGACATAGGATTAAACACCCATATCTTTCATTCGAATTATTTTTGAGAGAAACTATTTAACAACATATAGAAAACTTTTATCATTAAAGGAAAGTAAAATGTCATCTATAAATAAAGTAGGAAAACTTATTTTACTCTCACAGACCTTCTTATATATACATTGATACATAATTTTTTCTTTGAAATGAAATGGATTAATTACATTATTAAATCATAAATACCACTTTCTAGATGCTTTTTTTAAACCATAAATAAACCATTTGAACTTGCACACTAAATGATTTCCATTAGTAATGAGGAATCCTTTAGGTTGTTTCATGTAAACATACTTATCTAGATTACCATTAAGAAATGTACTTTTCATATCCATTTTTTTATTCAATTTCCAAATAATATTCTAATTATAATATAATTCATAATTTATAATTTATAAATATTGGATAAAATGTATTGTTATAATCAATCCCTTCCTTTTGATTGAACCCTTTATAGCTAGGAATTGTATCTCTCAATGTTGCCTAATGAATTTGTATTGGTTTTAAAAACTCATTCACATATAATAGGTTTTACACCAAGTGGAAACCAAAAAGGTCCCAAATAGAATTACTCTTCATGGAATTCAAATACTCAATCATGGTATCATACCACATATTTGACTCTTTATAAATCAAAGATTGTGAAAATGTTTTAGGATGATTTGCAGGTCCAACATTATTGTCATATACTTAGAGATACACTATATAATCACTGTAAATTGATGGATTTATCATATAAGTTGATCTACTAAATTTTTCACTATTATTTTCTTGGGAAATTTTGGTTCATCTAGTTGTTTGAGAGTTTCTAATTCTGGAACTATTTTGATCCAAATGATTATTATTAATAGTTTTTTGAATAAAATTTGTTCAAAAGTGAGGATTATTTGAACAATTATTAATCTATAACCTAAGCTAAAGGGTTTAGTTTATGAAAGGTCTTTATCATAGTTTTTTTCACAAGGTCACTCCCACTAATCAGGTATTTTAAATTAAAATTTTCATTTCTTGATTCCACCATTCTATAATCCAATTATGGAAAATAAAAATGGTATCCTTAGGAACTTTTTTATATCTGATGAAGTAGACACTAATGGTCCTAGGATCCAAATTAAATTCCTATGGTTTATAAACACACACTTTTGAAGGAAATTATTAAATGAATATATTCCACAAACTATGTTTCCAACCCTTAAATAATTCAAAATGTTTTTTTAAACTACCTTTCCTAGAAGCTATATAAAAAAGTGTGATACTAATTTAATTTATTTATTACACTAATTTAGGAATCTTAGAGTTTCTTTGAATACTTCTTACCATTCCCATTAAAGTATGGTTTCTTTTTTCAACTATACAATCTTGGTTTTGTGAACCTGGTATAGTGTATTCGAAATTATTCCATTTTCTTGAAGAAACCTTGAAAATAGACAGGGTAATTTTCCATCCTCATTATATCTCCCATAATATTCTCTAACTCAATATTACCTTATGATAATAATTTATAACCATAATATTTCTTTAATTTATCCCTAAAAAGTATTAGTGTCAAGTTTATCATTTTTATTATAAAAAAATAGAGATACATATATCGTGAATAGTCATCAATGAATGAAATGAATAATTTATGGTTATGTAAATAAATTTATGATACAAATATACCTATATGTATGATTTATAATATAGATGAACTTTTGTTAACACATTTTTATGATTTATTGGTTTCATTTTCCTTAATTCAATCAACACATGTTTCAAAATCAGAAAATTCAAGTGTACTAAGTACAACATATTGAACTAATATTTTAATCCTTTATTTTTAGATATGACCTAATCTCTAAAGTTATAAAATTGAAGAACTTCCATTTATAACACTTATTTTAATAGCATTATGATCAAGGATGTTATCATAAATAGTTTTAATTTGTAAGTAAATGAAGAAAATACTATCATTTAATGTTCCACATGCAATGATGCCATTTCTATATATCAAGGAAAAATTAGTCTTATAAAAAATGAATATAAAACCTAATGGAATTAGTTTGAAAACTAAAATCTTATTTCATAATAAACATGTAGTATAAAATTCCTCTTCCAAATATTAATTAAACCTAGTTCTTAACATTATGATGCATGTCCTTTCAGCTTTCACATGTGAGCTCATCTTGTTTCCTTAATAAAATTCAACCACACTATCCACCAGTTTCCTTAGGATTTTCATACTCAACAAGTTATTCAAAATATTGATTTTAGAATTCAAATAAATTCAAAATATTTTATAAATTAAAACAATCATATTTTATTCATAAAAAACCAATGAGATTTAAATACTATTCTTTTTAAGCAATTTCTAAAATTTAGGAAAAGTTTTCTTCACATGTCCCTTTCCTTTGTAGAAGAAACAAATGAGTTCTTTCTTTATATTAGGTTGAGGTAGAAATTTCTTTTTCCCCTTCCTATTGGATTGATATTTATGATCCTTTTTTCTAGTGCATTATAAGAATATTTACTTCTCTCGTTTCTACCACAAGAGTTTCCTCCTCATGAACACACATAGTCATTAATCCATTAATTGACCATTTATCTTTATGTGTGTTATAAGATATTTTTAATTTTTAATATTGATATGGTATATTTTTAAGAATATAATTCAATAGAAATGTCTTGGATATATCAACATCAATATTCTTAATTTTATTAGTAGTATCCCTCGCCTCCATGATGTTCTCGTCCAAAATGTTTATGGTGGTGAGTCTCATAGATGAGGAATTCAAGATTAGTGTGCTTGATTGTGCTTTATCAAAATAGATGAACAATCCATATATAGATTTTAGAAATTTATATACATGATCATTTCCATCAACCGAACCATTAATTCTAGCATATAATTTAGTTTTTATGAACATAGAACTAATATGGGTTACCTAATTCAAATATTCATATAATGTTTCATCATCTAGTGTTATATTGTTACTAAATATAGGGGGTTTAATTCCCAAAATGGCATAATTCAATCCATCCCAGATGAATAGGAATTCTTTCTTTCAAATTTTTATAGTTTCACCCTTTAATATAGGAGTGTTACATTGAATATCAGAAAAAACCAATGGTATAATTTTCATGATTATTAGTCCAAGTCACATAATTTACGAAGTAAATTATATTAACATGAGTCTACAAAATATATAATTACTTGTGGGTGAGATTTTAAATTTAATAGTATCATGAAATTAATTAATAATTATCAATTAATATTTTAATTCATAAATTCATGAATTATTTTTTGGTAATTCATCAAGCCATATGAAAAAAAATAAATTTTCAATATTTATAACACTTAGGGAAAAATTATAAAAATTAAATATATTATTTCATCTAATGAAAATATTATAAAATTTACTCTATGATATAAATTTATTATATTTTGAATATATTATTTAATGTGGTTTATGAAAATGTAAATTTTATATAATTATGAATACTGTAAAAAACCCCAATTTTTATTAATATATACAAAAAATATAGTTAAATAATTATTTTAAAAAATAAAATATATATATATATAAATATATTTTTATTGTTGAAATTAAAAAAAGTTCATGTATTATTTAATGTTATTTTACTGAATATGTAAGTTTTATTTAATTAAAAATGATGTGTAAAACTCTAATTTTAATAAAATTTACAAAGAATTACAAATAAATATTTAAAGATGTGGAATAAACATCTCTAAAAACTGAAGATGAATAAATGAAGAGGGTGATGGTAGGAAAAAAAATGTCATCTCCAAACCAAAAAATATGAAATGTTTTTATTAAAATACATTGTATGAAGTTTTATTACATGGAAGAGAGGTATGTGATCCCTCTGATATAAAGTTTTATATTGATTCTATAAAAATATTTAATTCTAGAATTGGTGAATTTATTTACTAAAAATAAATTGTCACATACCTCCAAATGTTGAAAAACATTAGAAATTTACGAATCAAAACTCAAATACCATCTACACTCTTCATGGGGAATGTATATAGTGTATGTTCCCATATATCTAATAAGTGCATGGGAATTAATTTTTATAGTGTGTTGTACCATCAAGAACCCATATCAATATACTCCTTTAACCAATAATATTAATACAAGGGAATTTATTTCCATTAAATAGTCAATAAATAGTATGCACTAAATGTTATGCATTAAATTTATATAAAATAATATATTATATCTAACATAATATAATTTATTAATTTTATGTGATATAATTTATCATACCAAAATTTATTAAATAATTAATTAATTAATTTACCATTTATTACATTAAAGTCACTATGCATTTTATGCAGGTTAAAATTATGTGGGAGATCCTGGTTGGTTATTCTCTAAGGGCCAAATTCTTTAATGATAAATTTTTTTCAGTAATATCTCCCAAGGAAGGAGGAAAACATTATGTCTCATTTATGGAGGATATTTCTTGACATTCTCAACTTTATTTATTCTTATTCTATTTGTATCATGGGTCATGGTGATATTGGATTTTAGATAGAAAACAAGGATGGGTCTCATCTATTCTTCATGTCTGACCTAACATATCCTTTAAGATGGATTCAATTTTTCTAACATTTACCAATTATGTCCATGATGAAAATTAGAATAATATTTAACCTATATCAGTTTGGATTATGAGTGGGATAACTATTTTTTTACTCCTCCGTGTTCAGGGGATTTCAGTGTTGTAGATATTCATAAGGCTATTTGTCCCCTGTAGATTTCAGACAACTGGGTGAAGGTTCTATGGTGTAATTATATTCTGAATTAATTAAATATTTTCACATGGAACATTCAAAAAATCATTCTCCCCATGTATATTTGTGTTCAGTGAAAGGGATTACATCTAGTGTCAAAGTGAAATTGTTATTCTAGGGAGAATATTAAATTTATACAACATCTATTTTTTAAAGGATAATGGGCTCAGTTTACCTAGAGCTTCCTTAATAGTGTTTTGGTGTCAACATTCATATAAATTGAATTTTATTTTCTCTCAGTTATGTGATGATGATCACTCAATAGTATAATCTTAGTTTCATAATATATTATATTTAGTTGGTTGCTAGTTTATTTGGAGTGATAGTAATGAGTCTTGGAATCATGGGACTATCTGTGCATCAGTTGATATCAATGTCAATATTATATCATTGTATATGGAAATTAAATTTGATCAAGGGTTATATTTCATCCCCCACCATTATAATTATCTTTACTTCTCAGTGCTTTGGAATATATGATGACCCAACTGATTTTAGGGTTGTAGGGTGGGATGGTATTTCCCTTATATTGGGTTGAAGCTTAATATTCATAGTTCCTATGACTATGGAATTATGAGGGGAGGTAGATTTTTCTTGGATGATATGGATATGTGTTTCTATATTTTAGTGAATAATTTTTTATGGATAATTCTTAATCTATTTTCTATCTCTTGTTATATTAGGGACTACAGGGAAATTATTTAAGGGAATATAAAGGTCTCACCATCCTAGTATTAGGTTAATATAGTGTCTAAAATCCTTCCTTTGTATGTTGACATGGAAGATCCTCTTATAAATTTCTTGACTATTAGTTCTATTCTTTTGAGTTTTAAGGATATTATTCTTAGGAATGATTTTGAAATTTATTAAAAAATTTCTCCTTGAAAAAATTCTTTTCAGTTTTATATAATTTAATAAAAAAAATCTATTATAGTGAGGCTCATATGATAATATCATGATTCTTATATGTTATGTATTTAGTTATTGGTCTAGATTTTCATTCCTATATGCTTATTTTTTTATCTGTGACTTTGTCTCATTTAGTAAAACTCCTTAGGATATGTTATCCCCTAGTATTTCCCTTTTTTTAAATTTATCAGAACCTATATATATTGATCAGTACTCATGATGTAATATTATCAAAATTCATATTATGATTATAATTTACTCTTCAGATATGATTATAATATCTAGAAAAAAAAATATGTATTTATTCTAATTCTTTAGATACATCAAAAGAAAAAAACATAATTTTGATTTGTATATATGGGTACCACTATATTTTATGATCTTATCTTACTCATTTCCTTATCCTAACTGTGATATAAGATCAATTAATCCTTTAGAATACTACTTATATCCCCATGATAACTATTGTTCCTTCCATTTTAAATACCAGGTGTATACCCCTTATAAATGTTCAAGTACTATTAGCTAGATATAAATACATATCATGTAGTTATCTTAGATTTATATGATATTTTTCTACCATAATTTTTGTGTTTTAAATATCATTTATATTATATAAAATAAAATAGGTTATAGATCCATCGCAAAAGTGTATATAGTTATACTCCCCATTTTAATCAACTTTTGTGTATTATACATTTCTTCTGGAATATATTTCTATCATATGTCATTTATAATAATTCTCTATAAAATTATTCCAATTTGTATTTTTTTAATACCTTATCTAGATATGTACTTTTACATAGTCTAATTTACCTTTATATATAACTTAGTAGATTATATTATCAATAACATAGGTTACATCTTTATGTCATTATTTTTAGAGTTACATTTAATCTGTTATTATCTAAATATAATATTAATAACAATTTTCCATATGTTACAGACATATTTTACTTCGAAAATATTTAATTCCCATTAAAATTTTATAGACGCCTAGAATATATTCATTCCATATGAATATTCTATAACTATGATTATTTAATTAATCCATTAATGGATCTCTATAACTTTTATTCCTTATTTGAATTCAATATTGTCACCAACCCAATCTAAGTGTGTTTTATAGAAAGCATTCATGAAATATTTTCTTGAAATTAAATTCCCTATATAATTATTATAGTATATTTCTATAACCAGTAGAATTTTAATAGATTTAAGCATGATTATTTTGTGTAACCAATCAAGAATTATTAATATCATGATTATTACTCCAAATTATAGTTTACCTTAAATACCCACCAATGTATTTACATCAATTTTTGAAACTACCAATATGAATATTTGATTTTGGTACAACGAATCCATTTTTATAAATTCATATAAACATTTCAATTATATCTCATTTTAATTTATTTATTCTTTATAGGATGAATATTCATTATTCTTAATTAATAATATATCCCCATAACTTGGTGATCATAAAATCACCTCTATGGTTTTAAATTTTATAAGTAGTTTTTGTATCTAGAATATTTGGTTTCAATTAGCTCTTGCGTAATGTGCTCTAAGGATAACTATTTATATATATCAAGCAATATATTTATCCAAGCCAATATTTATACCACTAACTTTAATATATATGTTCAACCTTTTACAAAAATATTGTATTTCATATGACTATAAATTTTATATCTTAAAAATATATTTCACATATTTATAAAAATTTCGGGCAATTAATTGATATTTGCCTTTTGTTTTTATTGATTCATGTTTTTTATTAACTTAACCTTAAAAAAATCTTTTCATATAAACACATGGTTTGTTAAATAATATATTTATTTCATACTATTACTTATATGATATCAATTTTTCATTATAGTTATAGTATAGTTATGAATTAACATTTCTATTTTCAAAACATATCAAAAATATAATTCAATACATTGAATGATTTGTAATTTTCGTCACTGACCCTCATTATACCTACATAATTTCTATGATGTTTATAAGGAAATGTTTGTTTATTAATAAATCCCATATGAATTTTAATGATCAATTAGTTCTTTTATGACTTGTCATTAATCCTTTTTTTACTAACATCATGGATCTAAATTTAATAAACAATCTCAAATATTTTGACCATGAAAATTCCTGACTTGAATTTTATATTCCTTAAATCTATAAATGGAACATCATGAAGAATCTGACCATACCTCTAGCTTGTACCTGAAATAGTTCACATGTATCTTTTTGAACTAGTTCTATAATATTTAAGGCATTGTCTCCTATAATATAAAAAGGTTTCTTTGTCAATTTTTAACCACAAAAGAAATCGTCTTAAAAACCTAAGAGTTTTAGCTCATGAAGAGTTAAAACACCCTTCTTGGAATTGGCTTGACATATTATTGTATATTTACTTGACAATGAATTAACATTCCACAACTAGGTATTATAGAGTCTTAAATTTTATACTCATCATTTATTATCAATTATTGATGTATTAATAAACTACTATCAAATTATTAGACACCAAAAATAACATTCATTATATAATGAAATAATGTTATGTTGTGCCCAATGGACATATGAGATAATTTATTTTACCAAAATCTATACATCATAAGAGAAATAATGTGTGAAATACATATGAGATAAATGATTTCATAATATTCTATTCTTATATTGTTGAACTTTATTGGTTCCTATATTTGGATAAAAATGTGTGAAACACATATATCATCTAGTATCTAGGAAATAAAACAAAAATATTACATTTAATTATGAATATACATAAAGTATAATAATTTACATTTTTTTCTTAAATTCATTGAATTTTTTCTTCCAATATAATATCTTTCCACATGTGAATCAATTAGCCTCTTATTTTGTGTTGTTTATCTTTATATCTGGGGTCTTTGAACGGTGTTTTAAAAACATCATTAACTAAGAATTATCCATAGTTCTCTCATAATTTTCATTCAATTTGTTTGCCATATAAACTAAACTCATAACTTTCATTATGATATTATCAACTGAGTGAACCAAAAACAAAATGTATTAAATTGGTTTCACCATACTACTCATTTTATTTTTATAAACAAGGATACAGTGTTTGGGTGATAAGGCTTAAATAATGGAATTTTTTTAATGATTTTAATTCAATTAATTTAATCTATCAACTTTAGTACATAAGGAATATTTTGATTTCTATCTTTTAATTTACATGTACTAAGTGTAATATAAAACTCATTAAATCCTTTATTTACTTTATCCATAAATGCTTATCAAAAATAAGAAAACATGGTGTAATTATCCATGAGTCTCTTGTAATAATCCTCTTTACCCATACTTTCATATAGAGTTAGATCATTAGGTAGTAGGTACTCTAACACAAATAACTTTTTTCATATTATAATACTATGTGCATGAACCTTTACCACTAAAATATTGATCATAGTGTTTCTTTGGTAAGAACCTATGCCACCCAAATTATTTATGGTAAGGATGTGTTCATTATAAACTATTGATGGTATTGTTTCTTTGGTATTACTATAAATTTTTTAAAAAATACACTATTAAAAGATTATTAGTTTTATGATTATAACCAATTATTAGACATTATAGATCTATTAATATTATATGTCTCCCATTGTTTTATCAAATACTAGTATCCATAAACTATTATATTTGGAATACTCAGTCACTTGAGAATTCTTATGGAAATGATCCTTAAAACATATCCTTGTGCTACAAGATATGGGTACACCACTACTCAGAGAGTTTCAATAGAGGATTTTAGTTTTCTAACCACATTAACTTGTAACACCTTAATCTGTTGAGTGGAGTTACATATCCTATAATGCATAAAAAAATTTACTAAATGTTTTGATTCTAATGTTGGAATAAGCTAGTTATAGAGACATATTTTCCACCAATATTAATTATTTCAACCCACCACACTTTCATAAGAACACCCTGATAGTAAGAATAATCCTCAACTAGGGTCTAATAGCACCTCAAATGTATAATTTTTTTAAAACTCAATAAATGGAAGGAATCAATGACTTAATATTTACTTTAAGGTATTTTATGTTTTTTATTATCTTTGTGACTAAAATCTATTTCTATTTATCATTACTATTACTGTGTAATCACACTCACATCTTTAACAATGCATAAATTGAAAAAAATCATCACACATGTTCGTTTATTTTATGTATTTATGCTTTTAATTATAATATGTGATCTTGAATCATCTCCAAATTCATAAATACTTAATAATGAAAAATAAATTAAAAAAAATGACTTGATCAGGAATTATTTCTATTACTAGATCAATTGAGTTGATAATGGATCGATAGTTACACTAGGATAACTCCTTGATCCATGCACCAACATGAGTTGTAGCATCGGTTAAACTCTCTTTTGTTTCTCTTCCTTGGTTCCATGTTGGCCCTCAACTTCAACCGTGTCATAATTAACTTCTGTATTTTATTGTGTATACTCAAGTGTAGGTGAGGGGTTACTTGATATGTGGTAATATATTTTTATCATTAAAAATTTCAACACACAAACCCTTGTACTCTTAAATATGGAGATTTGATACACAGATCATCTAAAATATATATTTAATAATTAATTGTATAAAATAATGTCATTTTAATAATTAATTAATTAATTAAATCAAACTTTCATAGATTATTCTCAACTCATGATAAATCAAAATAGAATTACATTTCACAATAAAATTAAATAATTTAAAAACTATAGGGAATTTTTAATTCATTAATATTGCATTGAAATAATTTTAAACTAATTATCAGTTTATATTACAGCAATTAGAATATTTTTTAAAATTCTAAACTCTAAAAATACTTTATAATTTTTTTTATTAATTTTCAAGTATGTTTATGTCCTAAAATGACCACCTGGAAGAAGAAATAGGGATTGGATGGGTCAAATGGGCCAGGAGGGTCAGGACTAGCCTAACCTGGGTTGACTCAAGTCATTTCTAGTTGCATAATAAAATCTCACAGGTCATGAGACCCTCTTTATACAAAATAAACTATATTTGAAGGATAATATTTGAAAATAAAATTCACAATATATAACTCGAGCACCATGTAGGTATCCTATATGTTGCCCCACAAAATCAAAGTAGGGTGGGAATATTACATGGAGGGTGACCCCGCATGTAAAAAAATTAAAACAATTTATTTATATATTTTTCTTAACATAGATAATGAATTTTACATTATTCACCCACTGTTGAATAGTACCCATGGGTGATAGTTTATTTTTTTCTTTTATATTTTAATGAAATTAAAATTGAAACTATTAAAAATCAATATATATTTAGATGAACATTTCATGTTCATTTAAACCTAGATCAACATCACGTCAATGGTTTTGGGACTATATCTAAGGCCTCTATCCAAATTCTAGAAAATATAACTAAAAACATTGACTTAAATAATTGTTACACCAATTTGATTCCAATTATTAGATCCTAGGGATTTTTGGATGTGTGCAGACAAGTATTTTTAAATTTTATATGTTAAAATTATTTTCAAGGAATCAAATTCAATATAGTAATGCCCATATTCCCCCATGGATCACTTACAATTCTATTTAAGCATGAGGAATAAAAAATAAGAAAAATCATAATTGGTACCTTGTTTTTTTCAACACTGATATGATCAAATCGTTATCATTATTCTTTAACTCAAAATACCTAGATGAGTAATCCTAAAAATCATCTATACACTCTCTAGATGTAGGTTGATGCATCGATCATTTATTTCAGATTTCTCACATAGAGAAATGATGAACCAATAAACATTCCACTGATCACAAGAGAACTATACCTTTAATTTAAGTGGGAAACTTTTATCGGGGTTTTCTAATTGATGCTTACACTTTCTTTGAATTGGATGAGTAGAGAGATAATTTATCAAATTCATATAGTGAATTTTCATTGTGAATTATGTCTATGATTTCCTTAAATAGGTGGGTCTCATTTATGAATTTTTCCCTTCAATAAATGAAATGTCTTAAATAAATCCATATTCACCATATATGACTCACTTAACATATCAAAAACATTATTAAAATTTCACTTACTTGTAACAACTAAACTATGTAAATTGATAAAATATGAGACATTATCTCAACCCATATCTTCTAAAAAAATTCAAACAAACCTTGAATAAAAATATTCATTCAAAAAACATTATTCCCCATATTCATTTAAAACCCATGAATACAATATGAAAATAAATTCATTAACTATTATTCTAAACTCAAATAATAGTGGATTTGTTTATTTCTTATGATTTTAAAAACTTGAACATTTCTCATCCCTTGACTTGGGGGCCACTGTGTCTTAAATTTTGATTCATAAGAATTGGTTGAGCTTCTAATTAGGCTTTGTGTATAAATAACTAGGCGTATATATTGATTACAATGAGTCATACCCATATACTAATATCAATATATAGAAACACATAATTGATGACACGAATATATGTTTTAGTGATAGTAATGAAAATGTCTTATAAACACACACCATGTAATATAATCTTTTTGTCTAGAGAAATCTCATAAATCAGTATGGACACTATGTTCCATCATCCTTTCTTGATTTATAATTTAATTTCCTCAGTGAATGTACTTTACTTCTTCAACCTTGACCATGTATCTAGTATAGTTACTATTATCCTAATTCCAACCAATTTCTTTTATAGAATTTATTTCATGATTTATTACTTTAAGATTCACATAACACAAGAATAAATGATCAAAAATCCTAGTGTATTTAGGTGATTATATACATATCATAATAATATTAAATTGGTATACAAAAATATATATTTAAAAAACTCCATAATGTTCCCACAAATTTCATTTATCATTTAATTCTAAATGGGATAAACTGGGCACGTAAATAAGAAAAGGGTGTGATGTAAAGCCAAGTAAGGTAAAAATCAAGGTCTGTCATAAATTAAAGTAGTACATGTTAGTAAGGAGGAATAACATGATTACATAGAAAGGTGATAATCACAATCATTAAAATTAAATAATAATATATTATGATAACATCAAATAATCATATAAATATTTAAACAACTTAAAACATGACATCAGAAGCATAAGTTAAGGCTAACTGCTAAGGCATCAATACATAGTGTGCATTGGAAAACCACATGTCCAACAAACATGGTATCACATGAGATAAAAATATTGACCAAAACATTTAAGGACTATATAATTAGGGGCCCACCTATCATATTCCAATCATGTATATACATTTGTGTCCCATATAGATCAAACAACATAAGAACATATTTTACTATTTTCAATACCACGATTAAGCAGTGTTGGATTCATACATGAAATTACCCAGTCAATGATATATAAGTAAAACTAGGTTAATACCCTTGAGTGTAAATGGGGATGGGTTTTTGTGGCACAAAATTTAGGCATAGAAAATTATGGAATAATGTTGGCAGTAAAACAAGTGTATATAAAGGTTCATATATGGGGTTAATGAGAGTTAAAGTTGGACTATCATTAATTGGGAATCATAATTAAAGTAAAGGTATGTGTAAAAACATAATTAAAAATGATTAATTGGAAATAAAAATTCTTAATATAAATAATGTACTTGAATAAATAGGAAGAGGAAAAGAATCTCTTTCATTGAGAGATTGCTTTTGAAAGATTAAGAGGAGCTTCTTAGGTCATTGGGAACACCTTGGGAGGGAATAAAAGAGTAATTGGGAGAATAAATTCATAATCAATGATTTTTTAGTTTATATCAAAGGGATTTTTTGTGGGTATTTATTTCAAAATAGAGAGGAATTCTTTATTTATTTCTAAACTTATGTTTTGAACACTTAGTAATAAAATAATAAAAAAGAAAAACCTTCCCATGCATTTCTCCCATGGTTTCTACAAAAGAGGATTGGATTATAATACGTTATTTGGTTTATAAAATAAATCATTATAATAATACCATTCATAATGTGGAAGTGAGTCATGTTCATGATGAATTATTTTTATAACCTTAAACTATAATATAGGTTTTGGAGGATTCATTATAAGATTTAAAAATTAATAAAATATCTTTAAAACATATTATTTTAAAGGTAAATCCTATATTTGGTTTTTTATTCATTTTATTGTATTTATTACAATACTTTTATGATATTATTATGTCATAATACATAGTATATATTTATACAATACTTGATATTTACCCAAAAATTTGACTATCTCAGAAAATTATAAAAAATTCACCATTTGATAATTTATATGAGTTTATTTAAAAAAAATTATTTTACTAAGATAATTTCCTAAATATATGCATTTACACTTTTAAATAAAAATCATTATTTTTTGAAAAATACTAGTTTTTACAATAATAACAATGTTATAACCCTGATAAAAATTACATTGGTCTTCATTAAATTATATTATCATTTTTATTTTAATAAATATTATTTAATAATCATATTTAATGAAAATGAAATTTATTTAATGATTCTTAAATTTTAAAAAACTATTGTTTTAATTGGAAATATATATTTCCCAAAAATATAATTTTGTTTTATTCATATAAAAGTCTACTTTTTATCAAAAAATGTATAAAGTAATAATGAATGGGGAAAATATAATAATCTTTTCTTTAAAAAGAAAATATATAAATTCATATTACTAGGGTCAAGATATATAACCATGTATTACACTAATATATTCCTAGAGCGTAATTTGTATGATGGTAGTACTTTCTTTAGGTATTTTGGTCAACATAGTTTGGGTGGTGATCTCTATAAT
Source organism: Viscum album (assembly GCA_963277665.1). Taxonomy (NCBI): domain Eukaryota; kingdom Viridiplantae; phylum Streptophyta; class Magnoliopsida; order Santalales; family Viscaceae; genus Viscum; species Viscum album. The sequence goes on along the minus strand of OY728135.1, from coordinate 779,492,910 downwards.
ATTGAAATTATACCATAAATAGTTTCCCTCAATTATCAATTGTTGAATCTCATCTTGAGATTCATTAGGGGAAAATACCAATGATTATGTCTCCCTTAGTAACACTGATAAATGGGATTCATAGGGTATGATCCTACTGGTCATGGTTATCGTTTATTCCTTATGTGTCAATTAGACATTATCAAAACCCTTGATAAATACAAATCTTAACAATCACTATAGAATGACTATATTAACAATGGTTATGATTCTTAATGGTATTTTATAACCAATAGTCAAATTATGGATTTATTTTATAATGGTTCAAAATAAAAAATGAAATATTTTTCATGTGTTTTCTATAACTACATTACTTAATAAAGAATTTATTTATTCAAAATTAATTTTATTTATAAATTTTCAAGTTGTTAATATCTTCCCCCTTTCAATTATTTTTCCATTAATATTTCTTTCATAAAATAAAATATATGATGTTAATTCAATTTTTTCCCCTCTTCGGGTTCCCATGTAACCACCTCAAACTTGTAGTTTCACCATAATACATTAACTAGGTGAGTTGTCTTGTTTCTTAGAACATTGTTTCTATGATATATGATCTTAAATAGATTATCCTAATATGAAAGGTAATTATCTAAAGATACCAACTCCATATTTAGTACATGTTAGGGGCATGGTTTTTACTTCCTTAATATGGATACACAGAATGCATCATGTACTTTATAAAGGCTAAGTGGGAGTGTTATTTAATATTCCATATCTCTAATAAAATTAAGGATTTCAAATGGATGATGTATCTAGGAATAATATTTACCTTATACCCAGCCCTCATGAATTTTTCAATGATTATAAACAAAGGAACACCTTATCTCTGAGCTCAAAATCTAGGTCTCATTGATGATTTTATATATAGATTCTTTTTTAGTATTTCATGGATTTCATGTGATACAGAATGGTTTGAACCTTCACTGTTATCTCTTGGATAAGATCATGTGTCATTAAATTTTTTCCTCCAACTCTATCCCAGCATGTTGGAGTACAACACTACTTCCCATATAAAGCCTTATAAGGTGTTATTTGAATTCCAGAATAGAAACTATTGTTATATGAGAACTCCACTATGGGAAGGTACTGATTCCAAAATCCTTGGAAATCCATTGAAAAATATCTTGGCATGTCCTCAATATTTTGAATGGATATCATAGACTAACCATCCATATAAGGGTGATAATCAATGTTGAACCTCAACTAAGTATCAAATGATTATTGAAGTCTTCCCCAAAATCTTGAGGTAAACCAAGGATCTTGATCAGATACAATGGAGAGTGGAACTCCATGTAGTTTCACCACTTCTCTTATATTTATCTCAATGAGTTACTTGAGAGAGAAATATTCCTTGATTGTAATTAAATAAGATGAGTTTATAATAATATCAACAACCACCCAAATGGAGTTATTGCCTTTAGATATCCTAGGTAGCCCTATGATGAATACCTGGCTATGTTTTCAATTTTTATATTAGTATAGTAAATGGTAGCATTATAACCATAAATTGTTTTCATTCTTCCTTAAATTTTTGGCATACCACGAATCAAGATACAAATACTATAATATCCCTCTTCATGTGATCCCATTATGTACATCCTATCATGGGGCCACCCGAAAAGGAATTTTAAAACCCATGTAAAATATATTAAAGTGAGAATTAGGTTATCACTAAATAGGATAGTGTGATATATGTGTTGATATATTTTTTAATGTGTTCAAATTGTGGAAAATAGTGTATGTAATTTATTGGTTCTAATATCAATATAAAGTAATGCATTTTAGCCGCAGATCATTTCGATATTCTCTTATTGAATCGTAATTAAATTTTTTCCTACTCTTCATCAAAAGAAATTATATATTTTTTATTACTCGTGTATAGTTGTTTTTGTTTAGATAGAGAAATAAAATTATAATTGTATCCACTATATTTTCTTATCCTATATATCAGATAGATTTTATCACCCTCATATTATCCCACTAATTTCTATCGAATGTAGTGATCTAAGAATGAGTGTATTGTTTATGATATCATGAGAATGAGAGTAGAAGAAATTAAAAGTGAAATATAGAATAAATATCTAACACATTAAACCATTAAAATACTTAGATAAAGTTTTATTATAATTAACGATAATGATTAAAATTCATAAATAGAGAAATGGTGGAATTCTACTTGGTGAGACCACAAATGAACTAGTGTTCCATCATCTGATTATTACATCCAAATTAAAATAATGAAATAAAATAGTAATAATATCTTAATTTAGAGATTTTAGTGAAAAAATACTCTAAGAAATTGAGAGTCACCTCCTCCATTAGAGAATAGTTATCCATTTATTAAAAAACACTGGAAGATTCTTAGCACACTTCCAAATTCATACATGATCTACAAGAGTTCTCCAATATCTTTATGTGACTTTAGTAATGTTTCTAAATTTTAGTTTTGTGCAGTGTCTTTTTATTCATTGTATTATTGACATGTGTGTACTATCGATCATATTTATATATGGATCAGTATATGCTTACATTTTCTTTATACCTAGAAGAAGGATTATTTTCATGTGTAATCACCTTTTTTTAAATATTATGACATTTATGCTAGTATTATAATATTGATTCCAATTTATCAGTACATTTATACAAGTGTTGAGGAAGTTTAAATTACCCATATGTAGGTGAAATTCTACCATTACATATATTTTAATGTTGTTACCCTTGGATATTGTTACCCATACTCAATTCTACTATAACCCTTACTCGTTTCTATTGACCTGCAACTTTGACTAAATATCCTTTAAAAAGTGAAATTTACCCTTACACAAGTCTGTAACTACCCATACATTAGTTTAAAGTTACTGACACACAGGTGGAAGTTAGTTGAAGTTACCCATATTTAGGTCGCATTCACCATTACACGAGCCTCCCATTGAGCCATACATAGATTTCTATATATCTTTAAACAAGTCACAATTTCTATTATGAAAATCATAAATCACCCTTATGTGGCACGTCCATCACCCTTATATGGGCCTAAAACTACATTTATGTGGGAATAATTCACCCTTAGGTAGTGGTTGACCATCTTCTCTAGATTTTTCCTTCATTGGGTATCTTCATCTTCAACACAACATTCAATCATGCACCTAGGGTTCATTCTTGAACAAACGTGAAGTTGTAGTAATGTGACTTCAATGGTTCCATATCTATTCTATCTCTTACCATATAAAAATTATAAATAGAATCAACAAAAACAAATATCCTTCAATCACCTTCTCCAGTCATGAGTTCTTTATCACGTTACAGTGTCCTCCATGACAATATAGGAATCAAGATCACAGATCCAGGCTCGACTCATATTATGTAAAAAACATTTTAGAATTTATTTACTCTTAGTTAGTATTCTAAGTACATGCTTGATTCATATTCATAAAATTCCACCATCAGTCAGATTAAAGGTCTTCATCATTCTCCATTTACTACCCACTCATGCTTACGCTTCCAAATTCATTTTTGATTAGTGAGCATTGAAAAATTCATAAAGAATCATATTAAATATCATAAATCTCATACCATTTATATTAATTCATCCATGGAATAGTAGTGTAATTTTACCTCTGATGGTATCATGATCTTGGCTTCATTAGAGGTAGCATAAAAATAGAAAAAGTAGAAAAATTATAAGAAGTAGAAAACCTGAGGGTGGATATTTCATCCTTGGTGGTAGTAGTATTTTTTCCCACTAAAGGTATCATAGGAAGATAATGGTAGCAGAAATATTTAACATTTGTGGTATATGAATAGTAGTTATAGCAATTTTTTATAACAGGCCAGCAATTGCAAGATGGTGGTCGTAGAGATGGTGATGGTAGGTTTAACTACACATAGTTGTATAAGAATTTTTACCCTAATAATACAAGGATAGAAAAAGGAAAACCCTAGTGGTAGAATATAATTGGTAGTAATAATTTCCCCGTCACATATGTACAATTCACAATATAAACACATTTTTTTAGTGTATGATTTTTCAGATTAACTTTAAAATTGAATGAAAATTTAAGATCAATAAAAATTACCTTGTACAATTTAATTCCATATTAATTTTAGATTTTATATTAAAATATAAGGATTAACTATTTAATTCTAAAAAATTAATGTCTCATTTTAAATTCATCAATTGATCTGGTTTATAGTGAAGTCCAAAATTATCAAAAGATAAAAAAATTATTGATTTTCCTAGAGTTTTAATTAAAGTTGGAGTAATTTCATGTAATAAAAGAAAAAAATTATAAAATTTCATCTCGCATAACTCCCCCACACTTGAACTAGTGAACTCCTATGAAATTCTATCAATTATTTCAAAAATATTTATTTGACTCTTAACATAAAATACAAAACTTGATATAAGTTACAGAAGATTAAAAAAATATTTCACTAAATAATCATGCCTCCTTTGTCATTTTTTTTCTTTTTTTCTTCTATTAAGATTCAAATCCAAATTCCATGAGTGAATTTGATATAGTTAAGTGGAATTAAAATTTTAAAAATTAGCACCTCCAACTATACCTCATTCCAAATCTTCATAAACCCAAGTTCATTTACTCACTTCATTGATATTTCCTAAATGAATTTTTTGTAAGCCAATTTCCCCTTCATAGGGGTTCAATATTCCCCTCACATAAATGAATTAATTTTTGATATATAATAACTTTTTTCTTTTTTTACATTTCCTAGCCATTTATGTGTGATGGATTATTCATAATAACTTATTGAAATTTTTATATAAGTCTTAAAATCACACATCCAATTCCATTGTCTCATAGATTCATTATGAGATACCAATTACCCATTTTAATCCAAGTACAAAGTAATTATATGAATTTATTTTAGGGAGGATCTAGGTGATATTATTAAATAATAAAGGATAAATCGCTCAATGTTGAGTTCAAAATTCTATTTACCACATTTTATAAATTTTTTTCAAAATAACTTTTTAGTTTTCACTTTATTTTCATAGTAATAAAATAGAATCTCAATAACATAGGGGTTATATTCACTAAGAAATCACTCAAATTCAATAATTAAGAGTCAATTTAATCCTTATATATGGATTGGTAATTTAATTTTGGTATAATTCTATTAAAGTTCGATTTCTATTTCTTTATAATATTACAATGTTTTGAAAAAACAAATCTCAAATGAAGGTATTTGAGAGATAAAAAATATGGGCATATTTTTTTCAATTTTCAATTTTTATGTGTTTTTAAATGATAGAATCCAGGGATTTAAATGTTTTATTAAATAATGGGTAATTTTAATTATAGAATAAAAATTGGATAAAATGTGAAAATTTCTTAATTCTATAATTTTGATAGATTTTAATCAATTTGGTATTTTGTTCATGACTTTTAAAATACTGATCCAATTTGAGTTATTTTTATAAATTATTCCTTAATTTGTAGGATTAAACATCTTCAGATGAATCAAGATCAGAATCAAATATCCCAAGGCCAAAAAAATAAATAAAGTTGAAATGTTGTTCTTTATGAAAACATGCACCCCACCTTAGTAATTGAGTCATAACACAAGCTACACACCTCCAATTAAAATGATTCATACTATATTTAAAATATAATTCAATGTAACATTCAACCATTAAATATCATGTAAATATTCCATCATTAATTTATCCATTAGATGCTCAAAATTGGGGGCAGATTTGGGAAAAATTCTTTCATAAAGTGATTGACTCATTAAATGTGTCATAAATTCCTATATATGCCTCCAATTACTATGAACATTAGAGGGTAAATAGAAAAATTAATTCACCTATATTTAAAGAAGACACCATCTTTAAATTCATCATTAAATGAGTTAAATACGGGAAACGTTTTGGTGAAAATAATATGGATGAGATCTTAAAGGGAGATTTAGAAGATCTTGATTTTCATTACCGAATGACGGCATCCCCTTGGCCTATATAAGGAGGATTTAACCCATGATGAAGACTGTATCTTGACACCCTAAGATGGGACCCACTATGGTGGAGGCTAAGATATTTCATTTCCCTATTTTTATTTTTACTTATTTTCTTTTTTCTTAGTTTCAATTAAATTACAATTTTAATTTTTTAGTTAATTAATTAAATTTCATGCATGATTTTATTAAATTGTCACCACCATCATCCATTTTATTCTTATTTTTGTTATTACTTCTAATTCATCATCTTTATAATTTTCTTTATTTAATTATTATTATTATTATTAGTATTATTATTATTATTATTATTATTATTACAAAATTAAATTTTATAATTTATTATCTTTTCTTATGTTATTATCATTTATTCCAAATATATTTTATTTAATTCTCTCCCTATCGTTAACTATTCCATACAAATTCTATTTTATTTTCTTCTTTTATTTTATTTCTCCAATCAGCATTCTTCTTTTCATTTTTATTCTCATTCTATTTCTTCTTTTCTTTCATTTTATTTTTATTCTCTAATTCTTCCCTTCCATATTTCCACCACTATGATCTATTACCCTTGGAAATGGGGGTTGACCCCAAGGATTCTACTAGTGGAGGTCAAGGTGTTATTAAACTTTCTTTAATTTTTATATTATGTTTGTAGGTTGATTTGAGTAGAATTCATGGGTGAGGATAATTTCCCCAATGTAGACTGCCCAGAATGACATAAAAATCAATATATTTATATTCTTTTATTTAATTTATTTTTCAACTATCTATTTTTTATTTATTCACACTTTGGAGTTGAGAAAATCATTGGCTGAAGTGGAATCAATAGATATGGGTCTTTTAAGATGGAACATCCTAGATTAAGTTGTTTCGTCAACCTTGATTAAAAGAGGATGTGGAATTGAGTGTTATTAGGAATTCAAGGATTTCCAAAATTTCTAAATAAATAATAGCATTACAAACATGATATTTCATGTTTTTATTGTCAAAAAAAATAAAAAATATAAAAAAGAAAAATTATTATACCCAAAAACCGAACCCAAAACCATGTCCTTTCTCTCCTTAATTTAATTCTATATCGAACTACATGTTAGTATAAATTAGAATTTCTATTTTACATGTCATTAAAAAACATAAAAATATTTTTTATTATTTTAATAAATTAATAAAAACAACAAAAATAGGTAGTTTAAGTGATATATAATAAGTAAGTGAGAAAAGTTAAAATCTCCTCAAGTGAGATGACCTTAATCAGCCTTTGTGCTGCATTAGAAAAAAATAATTTTCTTTTTTCATGCTCCAAAAAATGTGTACATAAAAACTAGCACTATTTTTGTGGTGATAATAATATGTCTACTTATCTTTGTGTCTTTTACAATTTAGATATATTTCATTACTTTAACCAAAAACAAAAACAGTAAAAAAATTCTTTCGATGATGATTTCGAATTATTATTATTCTATATGGACTAGAAATTACTCACAGGTGCAAGAAACTATTATTAAACAACCTTGGTCCATAGAAGAATGTGTTTCCTTATTTTCCAGATTGATCTAGTGATCCAAAATACAAATCATAATAGAGGATAAATTCAATGACCACATATAGGATCTCAAATAGACCCTCGAGTAGCCAGTGGTTGAGGGATTGTCCAAAGAGTTGACTGAATTCTTGGAATACTTCCTAGAATTTTATCAAAAATAGGCCAAGACACAAGAATATCCATCCTTGATTTCTCAGAAAAACTTTTAAGAAATTCACCAAGATCAGTTTTAGGATCAAGTAAGTAAGAAAAAACTCAAATATGAAATTCAAGATATGAAGGAGATATTGAAATATCTCCATGGAACAATGGATTGGATAACTAACCAATTCAAAGTATCCCTAAAGTAATCAGAACCTGAATTAGAAGATGGGCCTCTTGTCGTTATTTATTTTTCTGAGGGAATCCATAAATATTAGTACAATCTTTATGATTATCCATAGCCCAACCATTTGAATAACCTAATCTAGGGGACCCTGATGAGGAAGAAATGTTTGTTGAGATATATGTGGGAGATCAAAAAGAACTAGATTACTTCTGGAATGAATGTGAGAAACTACATGATCTCCCTAAACTATGAAAAGAATAATATCCATCAACTTTGATAGAATATATCACCCAAGTGGTGTAATTTGAAGTAAATATTGAGGAACGTGACTACCTACCTCCATCCACTAATAATATACTCCAAGATTCACTCACTAATAAAGCATAGATTGAAACTGAAACAACTTATAGATTTGAACCTTTCATTGACTCTATATCTTTTGGTATTATTAAAACTGAATTATGAATCACTCCTTAATATTTTTATTATATAGATTCATACAATAGTTGTTATTCCTTATAGGAGGATAAAGAAATTGTGCAAGCAATGGCTAAGGGACACATGGAGCTCCCTTAATTTGTTGAAAATTGGTTTGAGGAGCCTCGTAAAGAGATCCAAGTAGTTGAGCCTAAGAAAATTGGAAAATAGGTTGATCATATTAAATGGGGAAAGTTTCTTATTAAAATTTCAAATTTTATTCAAATATAAATACTTTTTTACTTCACCATTGATTATTCAATTCATACAGCTTGTGAAAACCATCACTGAAAGGGCAATAGGAGGTTGAAAATCTATCATCCAAATAAGAGGATGATTCATACTCCATCTTACCCCCACCATACAATCTATACCTAATTATTAAGGGGGATCTAGAATAATCCATGGATATTTCTTAAATAATAATGATTAAGCATAAGTTGTAAAAATCCATATGTGGTGGTTCAAATCAAATAAGCTTCATCCACAATCTGAATTTGGATAACATCTTGTACTTCCCTATGGAGGTAGTAAAACTTTAGGGCTGACTTGGGGTATCATACCATGAATTATCCCTTTATACATTCTTTCTAGTAATTTATATTTCATTTTCCTAGGAATTAGACCAGCATGTTTCCCACTCCCTCTTATCTTGTTGAGCTTTAAGGATGATCCTTGGTCTTAATTGAGTAATTTTCTTTTTATATGTTCATAATGATAGGAGAAAACCCCAATATTGAAGGTGGAAAGAGGACTAATTGTTATGGTAAATGGAGTTCACTTTTAATGGGTATCTTTTAAACCCTCTATATTTTTTCCAATAAACTGTTTTGAGATTCAAATTTGAAATTGCATATCTATACATGAATTATGCTTTACATGACTTATCTAGGAGACATGAGTTTATTTTGAAACCTATGACTCCATGTTTTAGATTTCAATTTTAATGAGATTAAATGATTAAAAGGATAATTTAATGGTTAATTCGAAACATGTATGTTAAAATGAGGACTCGTGATTTAATAGAATTGATTGATTCGTGTAAATAAAATTTCTTAATAATTTTTCAGGATTTTCATTTCTGAAATTCATGTGAATTAATTTTTTTATTTTTAATCATTCCTAGAGTTATTGTCCATTATCATATGTCCCATTCCCGAGAGGTTTTATAGACCAATTAATTCATATTTCATCTTGGTCATATTTCTTGAGTGGTTTTGGGACATGTCACAAACCAAAAAACTAGTTTGAACTTTTGAAATCTATGACCATGATAAAACACATTTAAAATGATTTAGGAATATTTTAATGAACAAATTTCCTTTAAAATTACACCTTTACATCAATACTTTTTTATAATATATAGACCATGAATTATATTTATAGGTATGATCCATTTTTTCAATCTATTTTTATCCATTCCTACCATACTCTTGGTATTTTCATGATATTTTAAAGTTGAAGTGTGGGGGAAAGGGGACTCATGTTTGAAGGGATGATTTACATTGTATGGAAAAAAGTTTGGGGTGATTATTATGGGAATAAATTAATGTTGATGATTCATTCATGATAATTGATTTTTTTCAGCACTTGAATTAAAAAAGTGGAAAATGAAAAAAAGAAACCAAAAAATGTGAAAAATGGGTTGTGATTTGGGAAAACCAAAAAAAACTATTACTATACCTATGAATTTTATCATACGTGGTTAGGTAGAGGATATGATGTTTATTATAATCAAAAATTTAAAAAAAATAAAAAAATGAAAATGTTATTGGAAAAAGAAATATATATATATATATATAATTAGAAAAAATATTAAAGTGGGTTCACAAATCATTCATTATGCTTTTTTGATCATAACCTTTACATTGAGTTTTAGGGAAGTTGGTTTTGCTACTTTGAAGGGGATAATTTCATTACACTTTTATTTTTGATATCATGCATTGTAATTAAGATGTAAACCTCCTCCTTGAGACACAATTTTTAAAACATAAAATCCTACCAACCTTAAGGTTGAGATTTATTTGGACCTTTATTACAATTCCTTGTGATTTTACGTACCTTTTATCTTCAGAAAGTGTAGAAATTAGTTCCTTAACAAGTCTATGTACAAGGAGTTTGTATTCATGATATTATCTTAACACTACTTAAATTTTATCATTAGTGGTGAGAGAAAAGAATCCATTGTGAGTTAGATCATAATTTTCCAAGTTTAATAATAATTAATTAAGTAACTTTTATGAATGATAGGACAAGCTTCGTCATTTTTAAAATGGTAAAAGTAAAAAATATGGATTGGTTGTTTCATTTAGAAATGAGAAATTGAATTTATAATTTATGTGGAAATTGAAAATTTTAGTTGACATTGATATTTTTTTCATTTTATTGTATGAAAATTTGAATATTGATAAGATTGGTTACCACTTTAACTCCTTGTTGAGATTTTATTCTTGAGGATAAGCATGGTTTAAGTGTGGGGTATTTGATAGAAAAAAATGAGTTCATATTTTTATTCAAATTTAAATTTTTTTATGTTCTTCTCCATAATAAAACCCATATATTTATATTTTTTATTAAATAAGGGGTAATTTGAATTATAGAATGAAAATGGGATAAAATGTGACAATTTATTAATTCTGTAATGTTGAAATATTTTAATCACTTTTGTTTTTTTATCATAACCTTTAATATTTTAATATAATTTGAGCTATTTTTAGGATTATTGGATTTGTGAGATTCAACTTCTTTTTCTGGACCAGAAGCTGATTCGAACATCCAAATGTCCTAAAAATAAATAAATTTAAAATATTATTCTAAAAGATAGCATGGATCCACCTCAGTAATTGAGTAATAAATTAAGATACACACCTCCAATTAATATTCTTATAACTTTATTTAAAATATAATTCAATGTAACAATTTACCATTAATGATCATTGAGATATTCCATCATTAATGCATCCATTGGACACTTGAAATTGGGGAAAGAGTTAGAAAACAGAATTCCATAAATATTTTAACTCATTAAATGTCTCCTAAATTCCTCTATTTGTGTCCAATTAAACTTAACATTATAGGTTAAATAAAAAACATAATATCAATAATCTTTCAAGAATACACCAGACCCAAATTCTGTCAATAAATGGGTCAATAATGAGAAACTTTTTAGTAGAAAGAATCTTGAGGAGATGTTAATGGTAGATTTATAAGATCTTGATTTTTAACACCAAAGGATGGCACCCCCTTGGCCTATATAAAGATGAGTTTGCTCATAATGAAGGACATATCCTGATTCCTAGAGGTGGGAACCCACCAAGATGGAGTATGAGCTGCTACATGTCCTCGTTTCCATTTTTATTTCCATTCTTTTTACTTTTTGTTTTATTTTTAATTAAATTGAAATTTTATTTTTTTTAGTTAATTAATTAAATTGCAATAATGTTTTTTGATAAATTGTCACTACCACCATACATTTTCTTATTATTATTTTTATTTATAATTCTTCAACCTTTTAATTTTCTTCTTTTAATAATAATAATAATAATAATTATTATTATTATTATTATTATCATAACATTCAACTTTATTATTTATTTTATTTTATTATTTTATTCTTATTTTCTTACCCTTATATTTTGTTATTATCTTTCTATCTCTCCCTCTATTATCCCAAATGTATTTTATTTTCTTCTATCATTTTATTTCTATAATTAACATAATTCTTTTCATTTTTATTTTCATTATATTTTTTTCTTCTCTTTATTTTTATTTTTATTCTGATTATTTTATTTTAATTTTATTCTCTTATTCTTATCTTCTATCTTTCCACTAGTGTGATTTCTTTCCATGGGAAATTAAAGTTTGACCTCATGTCTTGGCTTGGGGGGGGGGGTCAAGGTATTCTTGAATTTCCATTAAATTTTATTTTATGTTAGTAGGTTGATTTGAGTAGCATGCATGAGTGAGGTGAATGTCCCCGATGTGGACTACCCCGAATGACATGAAACTCAATATATTTATATTATTTTGTTTTATATCATTTCCCTCTCTCCATTGGTTGGTTCTTCAAACTTTGGAGTTGAGCTAATAAATGGATGAAACAACATCGATTGAGCCAAGTCCGTGAATATGGCATATCCTAGACCACGGTGTGTCATCAACCTTGATTGATGGAGGTGGTGTAATTGAGAGTGATTAATAATTCAAGGATTTAAAAAATTTATAAATAAATAATTATAATTAAAAAAATGAGATTTCATGTTTCGATTATCAAAGAAAAATCAAACATATAATGGAGAATAATGATTAAACTCCAAAACCAAACCCAAAACCAATTCCTTAATCTTCTTAATTTCATTATCTTTAGAAATATATGTTAGAATAAATTATAATTACCATTTTTAATTTCATTAATGAAAAAACAAGAAAATTATTATTTTTTTCATAAAATAATCAAACAGACAAAAATACATAGTTTGGGTGATATAGAAGAAGTAATTAAACAAACTAAAAATATCCTCCAGTGATAAAACCCTACTCAGCCTCTGCGTTTTATTAGGGGAAAATAATTTTCTTTTTCCATTCCCCTTAATAGGCATGTGTTCGTTTGTACAGGATATGAAACCTTTATTTTTTTGGCTGTTTATGTGCATCTTAAACTACTATACCCCCTTACCCCACAATTATTTTTGACATACTTCCAATTTAATTCATGTATGAGTTTTATAAAGAAAACTATTTCTAATTAAATTAATTAGCTAGAAAAAAATGAGGTAAATAGGCATCTTAGAAGTACTCTATTAAATAAAAGTACAGTGGAGTATAAACTCCCCTAAATGTTCTTCCCATAAATACCCACATTACTTCTTCAATTTTTGTTTATTTATCTCAAATGGATTATTTTAATATTCTAATTGAATCTAAACTTCAACAAAATGAACTTTATTAGTAACTTTTTATGGCCTTGTCCATTTTTAAAAAAGCCTACCAAGAAATAGATTTATCCTTGAAGAAAATAATTATGTTTTGTCTCTAGTTTGAAATTCTCTTTCCTAGATCAATTTATCATAAGAATATTTTTATTTCTCATTGTAAAGTAATGAGTTCTCATATTATTACCTTCTCATATATTAAATCTCCATAATTTGTTGATTTCTCTATTCTAATGATTTACCAAACTCTATGTTTACACTTTTGAATGTTCATTAGGTTTTTTAATACAGCTTAACAGACAAGTTACAATATTTAAAATACAAAATTATGAATTAAAACATACCTAAATTGATTTTTTTTATAGTCTTACATACCTATAGTGAGTCCTCTAATATTTTACTTCAGTATTTGAAGTTAGGAGAAACTGTTTTGTGGTATGTAGTAGAAGTTTTGTGTTGAACTCCATATTTATTTTTGAGGGCCTCTATGTTCATTTTGTTTAATAAGGTTTCTTGTTATTTAATTAAAGGTTTAGGTATTCCAAACCAAAAAAATGGTTTTATAAATATACTCATAGTTTTTGAATCATCAGTTTGATTATATTTTCCTTCAACCCAGTTATAAACATAGTCCACGTCTAATAAAATGTAGTAAATTCAAATGAAAAAGAAAATATCCCCATGATTTATATTCTATATACAAAATAATATCTCATTGAAAATCAATTTTTTGGGGTTGAATATCATGTTTTGTAAATTCCACTAGTAATCTAGTAGTTGGGACATTTTTTTTCAAAAAACATATGAATATTTAAAAATTTAGGTCTAATACATTCTAAATTATATTTTTTTTTCTAAAATTTATTTTATATCCAAAATGGCATTCACATGAAAGTGTATAGAAAAAAAAATAAACTACAAAGTTCATTTACATTTCATGGATGGACCTTCAAATGAAATGGTCATAACAAATTTTCTATAAATAAGAATATACCAGATATAGTATTTTGATTTATATTTCAATTTTTTTGTTTTATTTTATAAAACAATGTTAGTAAATTTTTGTGACCAAAAAAATCACTATGTCAGTATAACGGGGCGTAATGGTGTGTTTATACAGTTGATCACTAGGATATGAGTTATAAAGATTATTCTTGGTTATTGGTTCTACCTCAAAAATTAGATTCAACTAGATAATGTGGTATACCACCATATTATCACTCCCCTTATTTTCCTTGATCTCCATGTCAAACACTTGTAGCAAAAAAATCCATCTCAGTAGTCTAGTATTTTTATCAGATTTAATGATTAAATATCATAATGATTCATGATCATAATAAACTAGTTCTTTACTCCCAAAAATATATGAATGAAACTTTTCTAAAGCTATAATAGTAGAAAAAAGCTTCTTCTTCGTTATTGTGTAGTAAATTTAGATATTGTATGGGTTCTGTGTAGTGTATTTTATCACCTGTGGGTGTTTATTAATATTTTGGGAAATATCATCCCCTACATATTTATTGGTAGCAAAATATAAGATCTAAAACTTTTAATTCCTTTTTGGTATATAGATTATGGGAAGTATCCAAGAATTATTTCAATTCATTAAAATATGTCATCTATGAATCATTAAAAACATAATCGGTTTCTTTCATGAGTATTTTAGTTTGGGTAAAAGAAATTTTTTCTAAATTCCTCAATAATAATTCTATAAGATCTATCATTTCCAAGAAGTGATATCATGTGTCACATAATGGTGGTGGAAGTTAGTGTGGAAATAACATCAACTTTGGATTTCTCTACTTTAATCCCATATTTATAAATTATATAGTCTAAGGAATTTCCTTCTCCAAAAAAATGGAACATTTAACAAATTAAAACAAAATTTTCCTTAATTCACTATTTTAAAACATTATCTATCATTTATATATATCTTTGAAAATAAATTCCATATACAATAAAGTTATTTAAAAATACCTCCAAAATCTTATTGATCATGTCTAGTAAAATACTTACCATATAATGATAAAATGTACCTAGAGAATTGTAAAGACCGAAAGGCATACTTTTATCAAAAAATTTATCTGAGGGGCATGTGAAGGCAGTCTTGTCTTGGTTTTCTAGAGAAATAAGAACCTAAAAATACCTATAAAATTCATCATTGAAAAAATAATGACCCTTCCCAGCTATTCTCTCAAACCTTTGGACTAAAAATGGTATTCAGAAATTGTTTTTTTGTCACATGGTTTTGCCTTCTAAAATCTATGTAACTCTCCATTTTCTGAATCCATGTGGTAACTAATTCATTGTTCTCATTTTTTATAATTGTGTAATGAGTTTTTTTGTTGGGATAATTTGAATATTACTCTCCCATTGGTAGTTCTAAATAGGTTGGATTATTCTAGATCCTAAAATCCTTTTAACCACTTTTTAAACTACATCCAAAAAGATGGAGTTGAGCCTCCTTTGGGGTTATATCACTGGTCTAGGTTTATCTTTAAAAAAAATCCTATGCATGAAAGTGGTAGGGTTAATATTTAGGATACTTCATATTTTTCATCCTATGGACATAGAATTATGATTCAGAATTTTCAGCAATTGGTGTTCTTGGAAAGGATATAAATTATTTGAGATTCTGACAAGAAGTTTCTTGTTTTCCTATAAAAGGGAATATTTAATATTTTAGGGAAAAAACTTGAGTTCTAATTAATGGGTTCCTTCCAAATATGATTTTATTATATATTTATCCATGTTGGAAACCTATATATTCAAGGAAAATGTATTATTTACAAATTTGAGTAACTCATCAAGAAAATTATCATCAATTTCATTAAATTGTTCAACACTCGAAACTATCTCCATATTAAGTTTTTTGATTAAAATTATATTAATCAAGAAGTTTTAGAGTTTCAAAATAATATCCTAATCTAATTATGTTATTGAACATTTAAATTTTCTCCCAATTAAAACAAGGTATTCCAAAAATAATAATTTAAAAATTGATTTCTTTCATGTGGGTGATTCATTGATTCAAGGATGTTTAAATAAACTATTTCCTCATCAAAATTCATAGAAAGGGTTATTTTATTTACATTTATTATGGTTTCGATGATCTATAAGAACTATATAACTAGAATAATGGGGGAGTGGTCTTTACCTTATCATTATTCTTTGTTTCTAATGTAGAAGTTGAAAAGGAGTGGATAACCTTATACACTTACCAAGACATCTTAAAGAACACCTACTATATAGGAAGTGGCTCAATTGGGGAGTTTCATAAAAATATTTTAATATTTGAGTTCTCCCATATATAGAGAAGAATAAATGTAATAAATAATTATATTAATTGAGGATCCTAAATCTTACAATTAATTAGAAAATATAATCACTCTTAAAGTGCATGAAATAGATAAGATATCTAGATCATGGAATTTGTGGGGGGGGGGGGGTTGGGGGTAATAAGGGTATAAATATTCTTAACTAATCTCACTTCTTCATTTCCTCACAATATCCTTATCATAATACACATGCCATTAATGAATTTTTCCTACCTTGGAATTTGGTGGATGTCCTCCAAAAGAGGGATATGGATCTCTAATGTTATAAACCCCTCAAATATTTCATATTTCTGTGATTATTCATTGGTTTTCTTGGGTTCCAACATCCATATAGGAAATGGAGTTTGAGGTTGATGTAGTTATTCCATTTTATCTTTACCTTTTTATTTCTTCAATGGTACATTCATATTTTCCTCACCAATTATTTTTCCAATGAATATTCTCTCGATACATATTGTTGTTAACTTCTATATTTAGCCTTTATAGATGATCCTTCACTTCTTTATAACACCTCTATACTCCATAATGTAATGGAAATAAAATTTTATTTGAGTTTGGTAATTGGTTGAGCATGAAACTTGTCTAAGCCTTGACTTATAAGATTGTTGATGGTGTTCATGAGATGTATGAACTGGCTTTTTAATTACTTCAACTCTGATCCATGTGTGGTGAGAGTGTTTTATTAACTATTTTGAGATTTTAATACCTATATCAGTATGTTCTTCATAGAATAATCTCGATATTTTTCTTTATATTTTCATGTTGATGGTTTGAAACTTTTTATCTTGAATAGAGTAGGTTGAAAGGGATGTTGTGAGGCCTATTAGTTTGTTTACTGGAATGGTGGCCTTTTTAGTTTTTGATTCCTACCAAGAAATTGATCAATGGGGAATTCTATAAATCATTGGATTCTATTTGATTTATTCTATAACTTACTCTAGTATATGGAATTGAATCTTTCAATCCATTTAACATGAGGTAATCCATCAGTGTAATACTCTTGAGAATAAAAAGGATGGAAGGCCAGAGGGGGTTTGGTTGGTGATGTCTATTTCACCTCATTTACAGCTATTTCTCTCACAATAGAGGTTAGGTCATTGATTTTAATTTACAATAAAAGTGAATTTAAACTTTTCAACACATGTACCCCTTTAGTTATGGTTCTTGTACTAATTTTTTGGAAATTTTGGGGCATTTTCTCAATCATTTATCTAACTTCAATATGTGACTTATCGATCTGTGATCATCCAAAAGAAGCATCGGGTAAGTTTTGGTCATTTTCTCTCAATATTTGTTAAAATAATACTAATAAATGATTTTATTTATAGGGATTTTATAGGAATAATGTAATCGGTTTCTTTAACCATTCCTAAAACTCATAGATAGTTTCTCCAGTTTCTTGTTATATTTGAGATATCTCCTTCCATAGTTGATCACTACTTCAAGTGTGGAATATTTTTTAGAGGAAGGCCTTATATGGCCATCCCATGAGGTGGTTTCTCGATGTTATAGATTATATATCCACTCCTTGGTTGCCCCTTCGGATGAAAAGGGGAATGACTTCTAACCAATGTGATCCTCAAGGACTCCTCTAGTTCTGAATCCACTAAATACTTATTTAAATTATATCAAATTCATGTTGGGTTCTTCACCTAATAATCCTGGAAATTTTTGAATAATTATTATTAGTATAGTTTTAAGTCCACACCCCTATTGACCATTCAATTATAATTGTATTTTATAAATGTTTGAATTTTTTTATGCATTTTTTTCAAGGTCATATTCACTTGAGCAAGATTATATTCTATCTTTTCACTACCTAATCTAACTCTTGTGGAAGAATGATATGGGGAAGGATATTTATCCAATGGAATGGTGACAAAAAAATATTCTTATTTAATTATTTTTAGAGTTCGAAGTCCAATGAGCACACCAATGGGGTTGGAGGAACTAGATCTTGTCATTCAAAATCATTTTAAATAATATTTAAATAGTTACAGTGGACTACTTGGAAATAGTTCCAGGTTTTATGTGAATCCTTTTGTGGTACCACCAACAAATGAATTTTTGAACCCAAGTAGACTACACAAAAGTTGGACTTGGGTTGTCTCTGTAGAAGATAGTGTTATGGGTGTGTTTATATTTTAATTAATGCATTTTAATTATTAGAAATAGTGGATTTAATCTATTATTTTTAATATAAATTTCAAGAACAATGGTCTATCCTTAGATAATTCCTACATTCTCTTATTGAATCAGTCTTTAAATTGTTCCCCACTCTTTATCTAATTAAATTATATCTCACTGATTATTTTTATCTTGTAAGTTTGGTTTGAATAGTGAAATACAATGATCATTGTATCCCATATCTTTTCATATCCTCAAAATTAGATTCCTATAATTACCCTTGGATTATCCCACTACTTGTTATATCATGTAGACATTTAACAATGAGTGGATAATGTCTAAATCTAACCGTGATATGGGGGCTGTATGGTAGGATGGTTTGCAGCAAGGTGAAGCCATGTTAGGATGGGTGTGGAAAAAATTCTAAATGTAGAGTCAGGTAAGTAGTCATGCCCTTCTTGTGCATGGTTAGTTGACTTGCGGCCAATATACTGACCAAGGGGCCATCAATATATTGACTATGGGGAGGTCATTCTACTGACCACACATGTACGTTTCCTAAACAAATAAATAAAAGAAAATCAAATCAAATTAGATAAATTAAATTTGAATAAAAATTATTTAAAAAGAAATAAAATTAAAAGTATAATTAATTAAGTTAATTAAAAAATACAAACAGTGATGAAATTAGTTAGTTGAATACATGTAAAAAAATAAGATAAAATGCTAATTCAAAAAAAATAATTCATTAAAATTAAGAATTAAATAATATAAGGAATAAAATTGTTAAACAAAATATAAAAAATTAAATGACCTAAATTCATTATTTTAAAATAAAAATTGAAAATAAAATTAATAAAAAAATATTGATGATTAAAATATAAACATTATTGATTTAAAAAAATTAATAATTTATAAATTTATAAATAAATAAGTGATTAACTAAATTTAAATAATCTCACAAGAGAAATATAAACTGTTAAAATTAAGTCATTTATTTGCTAAAAATTTACAACATGACTAAATAAATAAATTAATTAACATTAAAAAATAAAAAAAAATTAATAATTAAATTATTTATTATCAAAAATTCCAATTAATTTAATAAAAACACTAATTTGATAATGGAACACGTAGTCACACCATAAAAAATTACATTAATTTCTCAAAATAGATATGGAAAAGTGTGTAAACACAAGCCATGTCAAACTCCCTAACAATTAAATACTTGTTTTTCCTATAAAAATTCAACACTTTTTCTATTAGTAACTTAGAAAAAAATAATATTTTTACACCAAATTAAAAATGAATCATGTGAAGTGATCAATAAAAGAGGTATAATTTCTATGGTGGTTTATTATTTTCAGATAATGCTCAAAGAATGTCTTTCCAAAATTAAAATGCAAACTGGAATACAAAGTAAAACATATTTATACACCACTGTAAATGTCATGCCTCTTATAGAAGCCACCTATTTTACTACTCCATTTCTAATTTAAGATCGAATTCTACGAGTGATGATTGGTTTGATATATGTGGAAATAAAATCCTAAAAAATGGAACCTTCAATTTTCCATTTACCTTATTTACTAAAAAAACATTTTTAAATTTATCACTTCATTGATACAGGTCAAATGATTTTCATTTAATTCATTTGTCCCCTTATTTATCTTGGTTCAAAATTAACCTCACCTTAATGAGATCCTTTTTTATGAGGGCCTTTATTATAATTTTTCCTAGCCATATTTCATTTGAAAAAAAACTATAGTGAGATATTTTGGAATTTGAAAATGGATCTTATTTATCTATAAAAATGAACCCAGTGTCCTTATCTTAGAGACTCACCATGCGAAATCAATTTCTAATTTTAACATAGTTTTAAAGGATTTATAAGATTATTATTTGATTTGGATCCCTAAGGTGATTAATTTTAAAAATATGTAACCCCAAGGTTAGAGTTAAAATTTCTAATTTACACAATTTATGATCATAATTCTAAAAAGATCTATCCAGTATTACTCTATTTCTCAGTTCTTATATAGAAAACCGAAAGATATGCGCCCGTAAAGGGCTCTCGACCTAGGGTTTCCTCTCGACGTGACCAGCTCCTTCGCTGCGGTCGGCGCGACGATTCCTTCTTGCCCTCGGTGGGTTGGTGGTGGATCTCCACTGCAGTGCGGCTTCACGGTCTTCTCTCAGGCTGTGGAGATGCTCTACGGGCTTCTGTGGTTGCTGGTTCAGATCCGTAGGTGTAAGACCGGTTCTTGTTGATGGCACACTCTTTGGAGCGCTCCTGCTCAGATCTTGGAAGCTCACTTTTATCCTGTGGTGTTTTTCTTCATGTTTGAGGGTCGTTCTCATGCGTCGGCAGTTTCAGGGTTCTACCTCCTCTCAGGTGAGTTCGCTGGGGTTTTTTTTGTGCCTGTTGCGGTTGATTTGTCTGGTGGCAGCGGGGTCACCAGTTCTTCGGGGATGTTTTTCTTCTGTTGTGTCGTGGTGAATCTGGTGGCGTGAGTTGAAGATGATTTTTCTACATTGGTGACTTTGTGGTGCATTTTGTGGTGGATCTGGCAGTTTCGAACTGGATTTGATGCTCCGGTGGAGGCAGGACAATCTCTTATGTTTTCCTTTATGTTTTAAAAATGCTTTTTTGAGGTTCTCTAATCTGGTTTTGGTGGCTGTTTTGGCCTGCTCGGTTTGTCTTCGAGTTTTATCAAGGTCGTGGATCATTTTCTTCATGTCGATTGTCGATGACGTCGATGATGTTGATGTTGTGGCGATGGATCTCGATAAAGTGGATGTCGTTGAGGGTTTTCGGTTATCTCCTCCGGCAGTAAAGACGGCGACAATGATGGCTTTGAAAATGGCAGATGTGAGTGACCTGACCGGCCCTTGGTTCAAGGCCCCTCCTCTTAGATGAGATTGGGGTGTTTATGCTCATGGCTCGAGGTGGATAATGGTGGTTTTTCTGAATCTCTTTTTTGAAATTTGAATGTTTGTTATTTTGAAATGTGAATGTGTCATTTGTGGTTTATGTGGATGTGGGGTATGTGGGAACAGGTTTGTATGGTTTTCACTTTTCCTAAAAGTGGCTATTCGAAAATACAAAAAATGGATTCTAGAGATTAAATATATATATATATATATATGTATATATATATATAGAAAACCCATAAAAATAATGTGTAACACCACTCAGTAATCATACAACCTCAAAAAATTTATAAACAATGTAACCCTCAACAACCAGTATGTTATTATCATATAGATAGAAAATAATTACTTGAAAATTTAATCCTAAGGACCCTTATTTTAGGAATTAATTTGAATAAAAATTGACCATTTTTTGACAAAAAAATCAAGGTGGATTTTGATGTGTGCAAAATTTGAAGAAAAGCTAGCACAGAAAGTCCCATCTCAAAATTTTACATATGTGTCATCGGACATGTTAAATTTTAATATTTATAAACATACTTGCTAACTATAACTATTACATTAGTAACAAGGTTCAAACCACATGGAATGGATAAGTTGTGAGAGACCAAAAACAAAGAAAAAACATAAAACAAGACCGCATAAGAAATCGATGATGATAGCTATGAAACAGTGATGATAATCAAGATATTTTAAAGTTTGAAAGTTAGAGTGAGTTTAGATAAGAAGGAAATATAAAAGATTAGAAAAATTAAAATAATAACCAATTCATGAATGGGGGGAAATAAATTTGCTAGTTTTTATAATGATTTCCCCTTTTTCATGAATTTTAATTTAAGAACCACAAACTAATTGAAAGGGGATAACTATATTATTTATTAGGTAAATATATGATATAATGTCTCAAATATTTTATCAACTTCAAAAGTTATTCCATCACTATGTTAGAATAAATCAATTGTCACTAGGTTCTATTTTTTACTTAAAATGAGTATACTACTCTATTTTAAGATTGATTAACAATTTATTTAAATATTCATATTGAAAATAATTGGAATTAAATCATGGTCAATATCATTTTTCACTGATAGTTGATGTTTTGTAATACATGATGGTTGGAAGAAGAAATGGAGAGAAGAATACAACAGATAAAATTTATAAAAATAAAAAAATGGATTAACCAAAGAAACCTATCCCCCAAAAGATAATTACCTAAAAACAATAATCACATTTAACATTTTAAAAGAGATTGAAACAAAATGATTCATGTAGTAGTAATGAAAAAAATATGAAAATAGATAAACTTTTTATCTCCCAAAGATCACTCTTGATTCCTAGTATCTACCAATTCTTGACCTCTGTTCTGTACTCCTGCCTATTATATGTAGTGAGTGTATGGTCCTTCTCCCAAGGATTCTTCATCTATTAATAAACCAAATTCCCACCAATCCCCCTTAAATAACACAATTTCATATCTATTGGTTACTCATCGACTTCTATATTTCATGCATGTCCTGATGGATTATCCTCATTGGTACCCAAATAAAAATCCCCTTCCAATAGAATGATCAACTCCATGAAGCTCTGAGCCATGTTGCAATCCCCAATCCTACTCCTAGATGTTTACCTTATGGAATGTTCAAGGGAAATGATCACTGAATGAGGAAGCTCTAGTTCCCATGATCTCCTCTTCAAAACATTTTTCCCAATTCAATCAAACAATAAGAAAATTTATTTTTGGGGAGGTCCAATTTTTGATTTTAATCCCCCAATTCCAATTTGGGTCACATATAGGTTTGAAACCAATGTAGTGCCCAACCTATGGGCCAATTTTTTAAATCATTTTTTTGGGTTCACTTATCAATGACATATAAGAATTTTTTATTTTATATTATATAAATATATTTTTTAAACTTGTATTATTTTATGATTAGTATTATAAAAATAAAAACATATATATTTATATAAGTATGGGCTTATTATTATTATTATACTATTATTATTATTATATCATATATATGTATATAATAATATCAAAGTGTGTATCTTCTTCTTTGATGCTCGGGTGGATTATCCTCTTACATGTGAGTGGGGGATTCATCCAAATCTGTCAAAGAAGGTTGGAGATTGGGATTCACATTCATGGTGGAAACAAACTCGAGCTTTCCCTAATCCAAAATCAACAGTACATCTTTGGAAATATGGATTTGTGCAAGGGGTTTGGTGGTAAGATTATGGATCTCAATTTTAAATTCCATAGAAATGGGTGGTGAATGAGGGTATATTTAACGTTTATAATCGTGTTGAATAGGTTATATAGATAGAAGATCTAGAATCAAACAATTATCTCATAGGTGTGCTCAGATTCCTCTTCCACGGGCATCTAGGAAGTGGAACGGCTTCAGATCTTAGTTTTAATTGGCCTTTGTTCTTTAAATCACTACATATGATGTGGTGGGTATCAGATTATTTTTAAAGTGTTTCTTCTAAGAGGATGAAGTGGTACTAGATCTATTCCATCCATCATACGATGGTTGCTGTGGAGAGCTCTGTAAGGGATCTTTCCTATTTGATCATTAGTCGGCAACAAGTGGGAAGAATTTATAATAACCCATGATTTTCATATATGGATATTAAATATTTTTAGATAAATATTCATTACATTATGTAAACACATGCCGAAGGATCGTGATAGTTTAGTTCCTTTGGAAACATGGAAAAAACCTCTAGTCTTGTAAAATATCTTTAATGTTTTCCCGAAAGATCCTCCCCTTTAGTAATCCTATTTAAAACCTTTCTACATAACCTAGGGAAAGGAAACATATAAAAGGGTGAGGTCAGATGCTCATTAAGGGTAATCATAAGGGATATATAATAATAACATGAACATAGGGGTATGATAACAGGAGCATAACATTTGAAAACCATACCCTGTATAGAAAATCCCATAATCATGATTCATGGAAAAAAAGATTGGTAGTTTATAAGACTGAAATCATAAGATAATCATAGAACATGAGATATAAGAGCATAACATCGTCATAATACATGAAATGTTAGCAAACACATCAGCTTATAACATTGTGATCATTTCTAAATAGATACAATTTCACTCATTATGTTAAGGACAGGAAATTAGGCCCTCATATAAACATATGTACATGCAACCAAATCCACACATAATATTTTGAACATGTAATCAGGTTCACACATAACATTATGAACATATAATTAGGCTCACACATAACATATATACTCAAGAGTTTTTTATTATTACCCAATGTATTATAGGGAGATATAGGTCTCACCCATAATATAATGAAAACTATACATATATGTTCTGTGATATTTTAAGTCATTTATCACACCATAAATCATTAAATTAATGGTTTTCATAAAAATTAAATCATATAACACCTAATTAAAATTTAACCAGAATCATAAAAATCATGTAATAAAAACATAAACCATTCAAGTAAATAATATGGATGTTATCCTTGGATCATATCCTCATTATGGAATGAGTAAGAACAACATATTTCATCTTAGATGGAAAATAATCTTGAAATATATTTTTAAAACATTTCTTGAGGAAAATATCATTTCCACTTTGAAAGAGACTTTTAAAATCATAAAAAAGTTAATAAAAAAGTTTCCATGAAAATAACATTGAAATATTTTAAAGGAATATTTTAAAACATTTATAAACATATTTGAAATCATTTTTTTTGAATATTCTTAAAATATCAATTAAAAAATTGAAAAAAATAGAAAACATGATTTTTGAATAAAACAAATTTCTTACCGAAGAGAGAGTAAAATTACATGAAACATATAATATCATGAAAATAATTATATTCATGATAAATCATGTAAAATGGTGGTATATAAACCACTTAAAAGACTATATGTTTTTAATATAACATGTGTCTCAAATAAAGAAAATTGAGACAAATTTACCTTACCGATTTGGTAACTTTTGATCCTTGAACCCCGTGAAAGAGAGATCATAAAATGGATATATAAATACCCATAAATTTTTGGATTATTATCAAATAATACATTCATGGGAATTATATACACTACACAAAAAAGAAATAAGTAGTGTTTAAGTCACATGTCCCATAGAAATAATAGTGAGACAAAAATACCCTTACCATAAGTCTTGAATTCCATCAAACACGTTCAAACCTCCTGTATAATAGATATAAGTTTATTATACTTATAAAAAAGAACCATATTAATATATAATACTATATATTATTTAATTATGACTTTATATGACTCTTATTAAAAATTTCATGTCGATGTTATGTTTCAGGTAATAACAGCTTTGTTTTTCGTATATGTTTTGACTTTTTATTCTTGGTCCTATTACATAGACAATGATATTATAATATAAAAAATAGTAACAATGATATAAATATCATATATATTCATTATATATGTATTTATTTTGATTATTAAATTATTTAGGTAGAAAATAAAATACATCATGCATGGAGACGGTTGGTCGTATGTGCGCATGAACACTATTTATATTTTCTTATCAAATAAAAAGAAAGAAAATTATATGATATATTATAATTACATAATCAATTTTATTTCATACCTATTGCATAGATTTATTAAAAAATCCTTAATACAATATTTTTAAAGTGTGAATGAATCACATTGCTTCACGAGGCGGTAGTCTGTTGTACACACGAATGATGTTATCGTATTCTAAACAAAATGGGAAGCATGAATGTATCTGTGATATAAAAATTCTAAAATCATAATAAATTCCTAAAATATATATATATATATAATATAAACTATCAATTCATGTATACACCTTGTAATGTGTTCCATTCAATTTTCCGAAAAATCACCTCAACTAGGCTCGAAAAGTTTTTGGTGAGACTCTAAATTTTTCATGGGGGTCAACGATGGTGGAGAAGGAACTGGCCAAAAGGGTGGGACCCCAGCCCAGCACTAATCCCAAGTAGGAGTGCGTGGGTGCATCCTCAATGGTATGGAGAAAATATTTCTCCTATATTACTTTTGAAACTCTATTTTATCATATTGATAAAAAAGTGACAAAGGGAAATGTCTTAGAGAAAAGAGAAGAAAAATCATGAAGAAAATAAAGATTTTAAAAGGCATGAAATTTGGATTTCCCCAGTCAATCCAAACCATCATGGGCACACAAGGTACTTTAGTGCCACATTTCTGGCATTCAATCCACTTGCACTCCCAATCACCATTCACCCAGGGTCACTTATTTGCTTATAAATAGATCCTTAAGGTCTTCATTTATACAAACAGATGAATTTCCCTAAATTCCAATTGTTTCACTGGTCGCCATAGTGCTTCCCATATGTATTTTGAAACCATCAAGGTAGTTTTTTAATACCTAAGGAAAGGTAATTGAAGGGGGATCATAGAACTTAAGTGATTTTAGTGTTTGAAATCCATAACACTTGCGTGCCTAAAGCGCCTAACCTCCATAAATCATAAACACTTGTGAACCACCCATTCCCCTCAAAGGAATTTGAGCACCCCACTTCTGTGAATACATATGAATACACTTTAAGGCTTGAGTAAAGTATCTCCCAAGTTTTATCATCTAGGTTGTTCATAACTTATGTAAACATCAGGTCACCCAAGCCTACTTATGTTCACATACCTGCACGCTAGATACCTACTTGGGTTCCCCTCTTTGATTTACCTTTTCCCTTCAGTCTATAAAATCCTTTCATCAATAATTCTTCAAATTCATTCATATAAAAGTTTTCTCTTCATTGGCTCCCTTGTCTAAAAAATAGTATTTTGAAACCTCCACTAAAACCTCCCAATTAAACCCTTGGGAATGTCACATCAATGTGACTCCCATTTGGGTTTTTATATCTGTATTCATAGGTTTCCCACATTTTTTTATGATGGGTTCAATATTCAAAACAAACTTTTATCTCCCTGGACGACAATAAATTACAGAGTGCCCTACTAAGTGGCTTAAAACCCAGTATCATCATAAATATAGTTAAAAGAACCTCTAAATTGTATATAAGAGGATACCATTTATATATAAACTTGAATACAAACCAATATCTACATTAATAAAGAACCTCGAATACATAAAAATGATTCTAAATTAAACACATTCTAATAATTGATTGTAA
Source organism: Viscum album (assembly GCA_963277665.1). Taxonomy (NCBI): domain Eukaryota; kingdom Viridiplantae; phylum Streptophyta; class Magnoliopsida; order Santalales; family Viscaceae; genus Viscum; species Viscum album. The sequence continues at coordinate 779,465,047 of OY728135.1, read as the reverse complement.
ATTCCAAGGGAAACATATGTTATACTTGGTGAATTAATAAGGATTCACAAAAATATCTCGAATCTATAAGAGAGTCCCGGAGTAGGAAATAATTCCCCCCCAAATGGGTGTAATGAGTCCGACCTCAAATCCTCTCGACCAATGTATTTTTCTAAGTATCATAGGTCCAAACCTAATGAACTCTTGCCTTTAGAAAGCGGGTCCCTTTCGAGAAAGAACCCTTGGATGTTTTTGGTTATATAAATAAATCTAATGGAAACTGCCTGGAAGTAGTGATTCCTAACCAGAACACACATTCCAAGTGAGATGAAACAATCCATAATTATTCCCAACCTTTAAAGGTTTTTATGGATTAATTAATGACATCATTTTACAAAGTAGTAGTCCACCATACACACGAACGACAATTTTGTATCATATTTGATAGAAGTGTGTGAAGTTATAGGTTTTAACATTAAAATAAAAACATAAATATATATATATATATATAATTAGGTTATTATATAAACATGAAATAAAAATAATTTAATGGTTTTAATGATGAAATAAAACAAAAACATTTGTTGATGAATGTCACATCTTCTTCAGGTATCTTCTTTTTATTGGCAGAAAAGGACTTACTTGGTTGGATTTATGCCCAACAAAGACTTAAACGTTGAATTGATGGAATTTGGAAAGATATTTAGATATAATATTTTTCAACCAAACATGTTTTGATGTGTAAATAAAATTGAATATGAGGTTCCCTTTTATAATTGAGGTGAGGGCCCCTTTGGGAATTTCTCAAAATATTAACTTATAATAGATTCAATACCAGTCCAAATATCTCCAAAAGTCCATTGATTAAAATATAAGATAATATAAGGTTTTAATATAATCAACCAATATATTTTAGACACGTTTTTTAATTATTTTAAACATTACCATTTTCATTAACCCTTAGCTAACCTATTTAATTTTAACTACTGTGAATGCTTTTTCAAGATTATCAGGAATTAATTTTCACTTATAAAGTTTAAATTATACCAAAAATGGAATATTTATTATATTTTAGACCATATCCAGTATTATTTAACCTTATTTAGTATTTTATTATTTTTTTATAATTTTATAAAATATTAATTTTATAAAATATCATAAGTGTCAATTTTGACATTATTTATAAATTTAACTTTAATAAAAATAATATGGAAATATGACACTAAAAAAAATCATTTAATAAACCCCTAATATGTCATATTAACCTATAAATTTTATAGATCATATTAATTAATTCAAATTATATTTATTTTAATATTTTTTATATCATTTAAATTGTTTTTTTCATTAGTTGAATAATTACTGCATCATAATTGTGTAATTATTTATGATAATTATTTCTTCACTAAAAATTAAAAATAAATTTCCACGATGTATATAAATATTTTATATTTTAAAATAATATTTATAATATAGTATATATTCTCTATAACCACATATAAAAAAATATTATACTTATTAAAAGTAAGAGTGTGAAATTTTATCACACTATTTGATTTTAATAATATCTAAATCATTTTCATCGAACTGTGAACATTAAATAACTAAATTTAGAACATTAGTTATTAATTGTGGAATTAAAATAATTCAATAAAAAATATTCAAGTGTTAGGTTCATTTGATAATCATTTTCACTTTATTTTTAACCTAAATTACTCAATTTTACCTTTTAACGTGATAACAAAAATTACTAATCCCTAATTCATATTGGACAAAAATAAAAGGTAAATATTTAACTAATTTAGAAATTATGATTAAAAATATGTAATAAATTTTTTAAAATTAAAAAAACATTAGTGAATAAAATTAATTTGAAATTAATCATATAGACAGGGTGAGAAAGAGGGGTTTTAAAGTGAAAATGTTCAAAAGATTACTAAGTATTTATATCTAAATTCAATATAAAAATTATTAAAATAGTATAAATTGGATTAATGGATGTATCTTTGAACTATTTTTACTTTAAAACTAATTAATTATATAATTTCATTATATATATTGTTTAGATGAAAAGGTATTTTTCAAATAAAATCCCATATTTTTAGTTATTCATTAAAAATGAATATTCTCAGAAAAATACCAAATATTCACCCTAAGATAATTTTTATATTCCACTTTCAAAAAAAAATTATTTTGTAAAATAAAATTTATAAAAGTGTAAAAAAAATTAAATCAAGTTTGCCATTAAAAGGTGATAAACTACTTTTTAGAAGAAAAAAAATAGTATTTAAGTATAAAACTTGATTTATTTTTTTATGATGTCTAGAAAACACATAGGATGAATGTTAAATATTATATTAAATATATTATATATATTTCATTAATATAGTCAAATAATAGTTATTTTTTATTTAATTATTATAAAACACACTTGTGGATATTTTAATTTTTTTTCAGAAAAGTATTTCCTTTTGAATTTCAAAATGGGTTTACATGTGTAAATTATACTTGAATAATTTTGTTAATCCTATTTATACCCACCATTATAATTTATAAGTAATAATTTTATTTTTAAATATAAATTAATAGAATGTTGTTTTATAGAAACATGATGTTGCATTTAACACAAGCTAAGTCCGTGTTGTGTGTATCGCAAGACATCAAAGAAATCAAATTATTTAATAAAAATAAAATTCATAAAAATATGAGGGTGTAACATTATACCCCCATCCAAAATTTAATTTTTTCCTCGATATTATATGGGTTCATATATATTTTAATACATGAAAGTTACTTTCATAGAAATCCACATTGTAAAAATGAATACTAAAACTTCCTTTAAAAAATTAAAGTTGAAAACGTAATGGTTACCCAAAGTAAATCATAACTAGGATTCCACATAGGAAAAAATAGGTAGAATGTGAAAAAAGTGACATATAAAAGAAAACTATCTATCAAGTTCTGATGGAGAGTGATAAATAACATGTTCAATATAAAGTTAATGTCCACACAACCATAGACAAAATAAGTCTATAAAAGTTCATTGATATTATAAAAAATCATGAAAATGGGATAAACTTTTATTTAAAAATACTCTGAGAAGATGTGCTTATTTTATTTAATCTCATAAGTACAATATCACTCTTTGGTTATTCTTTGATTAATTTCCTCCCAATATCTTACTTTATTAAATTAATCTAAAATTGTAGTGCCTAAAGAACTAGTGGATCATAAAATCCCTAATGGAATGAAAAGTAATTCATTATATCTATAGTTATCATTAAAAAAATGGTTAGAACATGTTATCTAATATGAATAAATCTTCTTATTATGAAACATTAATCTCTAAACTTCATTCAAAGGTAAACATTAACCTTTTCATAAATGGTTAGCCTTTTAACCATTCCAAAAGATGAAGATCAATAAATTTATAAATAAGTTTACTAAATTTCTAAAAATAATATTAACATTAATACACTATATATCATAACATAACTCTTGATTTTCATATACCAAACATGTGAATACCTTCTTCACGTATTCTCTTGAAACATTATAATAACTATAATTACTATAAACCCTTATTGAAAACATAAATGCTCCATTATTCTTTATATATTATTGTATATATTCCTTTTATACAAAAATATATTGTAAACTCTATCCACGATAGCATAAACCACTTTATCAACAAGTCTATTATCATTTATGAAGTCGTAAATGCTATCCAATTTAGTTTATTCTTGTCCAACATCTGTTTAGACAAACTAAACATTGTTTTCTAAAAACCAAGAACTTATTAAGGGCTACCTTACTTTAATTATGTTTTTTAATAAAATATGTTCTTTCCATTAAATCATTTTTCTATGAAATCGGTACAATTCAACATATTCATTCAAATCCTTATTAAAAACTCATACTGGTCAGTCCTTATATATTTCACAATTGATAATTTTTTAATACAAATACATAAATACTTATGGTATCCCACTTAATTTTCAAACAATTAACGATACTAAATTGAATTATTCTTTAAAACATCATTCCTTTCACATGTCATTTATAGGATCTTATTCATTAGTGATGTAAGCATTACTTACACCACCTTTATAATTTCCTTCATGAGATTTTTCTTTAGGACATTGATTTTTATAATACCATACTTTACACCTTTAAAGCATTGAATAGTAGATGATATCATAGGGATACCAATATTCTCATCCATTGCATTAACTGGACTATTTATTTTCTTTTTGAATTTACTTTATATGTGTACTTTTCCATATACAAAACATCCCTATGTTCCTCTAAGACATTCACTTGGGTGTTTCTTCCAACATTCTTGACACATAGGAAACTAAATTTTCTTTCCTCCATGGTCTCTACTACCAAAACTCTCAGTATACACTTTCCTTATCTTCTTTGGTGAGTTTGATAGTTGATTAAGGTAAACATTGTCAATCATGTTCTATGAAAACTGATTAGGCATAATCACAATGTATTTTACTCCAGTCATCTTTACATTTGAGTGATCATCAAGAAATTATCTATTACATTTAATGTTTACCTAGTTCCTTCTGTTATTCTACCATTGAGAAACATCTATCATTGTGGAAAACCACATAATCAAGGGAAATTACTTTCAATCTAAAGTATCTTAGGGTTAATACTTGTTTATTCATGATCATTACCAAAATTCTATGATTGTAATTGTTAGGACCAATAGGGGCTATATACCCTGAGAGGGGGGGGGGGTGAATCAGGGTATGGATATTCTATTTCGAAGTTCTTCCTGCCCAATTGGATCTTGACCTCTTTATTACAAGGTTCACTTTGTTTGCACTTATGTGTTTATTATGATCACTTATTTTCTTCTTTGTCTGATGATGATTTTTTAAATTCAATACAGGGAAGTAAGCAGACACACACAGAGAATTTTTACTTGGTTCACCCTCATTGGGCTACGTCCAAGGAGAATACGCCGAAAAGTTTCCAGTCGTACTAAATTCTACTATTCTTCACTAGATGTGGATACAATGTTCGGGCTAGATCACTTATAAGCCCAGGATCACTGCCTTTACAAGTTTAGGGTCAGCTCACTGCTTTCCCAAGGGTCACTCCCAGTTTCTCTCCATCTGGCTCACTGCCGGTGGAGAGGATCACCTTCTTTCTCTTCCTTTGCTCACTACTCTTGAAGGAATCCACTCACAGTTTATAGACCTGTAGGTCTCTTCATTTTCATGAATGAATGCATCTTCCTATGTATGTAGATTCTCTGTTGAAGTACAACTTTCACCCGTAGATGAATATCTCTTTGCACCAAAGGTATCGGGCAAACTTCCAGCTTCCACGCAGCTCGAAAATCACTGCTGGAAATATACCTTACTTGGCGTGCAAGTCTAACTCAGCGCGCAAGTATCGGTGTGCAAGTCACAATGGGCGCGCAAGTCCACCTCAGACACTTGCACGACACAAGCTTCCTCAACTCCATACTTGTGTGACTCTCTTCCTTTTACGCCCAAACCAATATTGGCACGCAACTGTCAACCGGCGCACAACTTCTCACAGTGGCGCCCAACTTCACTTGTGCGACCCACACACCACTTGCACGACCACCACACCTGCGCGACGAGAGCTCTGATTTCTAAAACTGTTGAACTTTGGTTCAGAATGAAGAGGGGTGGTCCATTATTTATAGGCAAATTAACCACCCTGCGCGACAGCGCGCGAGTCTCCCTTCGGCGCGCAAGTCTCAGCCCGCATCTCTCTGCCCCTCCAAGTCATTTGTGCGACCCACTTTCAAACTTGCACGAACCTCTTTCATTTACCATATTTTGATCTTATGATCTTGAAAAACCATAGGCGCACAAGTTCTCAAGCTTCCAAGGCATCTGCGCGCAAGTATCTTTCATGGTGCGCAAGTCACCTGCGCAACCTCACCAAAAGTTGCGCGAACCTTCTACCTTTGAAATATTTTCATGATCTGATCTTGAAAAACTTATGGCGTGCAAGTTTCATATACTCCAAGTCCTCGGCGCACAAGTCCCTTTTCCAAAAACACTTTTCTCCATTTGTCAATTTTCAGGCCCAAAATTTTGGAAAACACTAGAAAACAACGCCACCTTGTATCTGTTCTTTTGTACCACCTCCATATAATCCATTCCTTTTTTCCATGTTCTTGAATCAAACATGGATCGCTGACCTCAGCTCTTGAACTCGACATTCCACCATGAAACCCCCTTTGTCAACAAATTTGTATGTCATGGTTTGCGTTGTCAACAATCACAACACAGATGTTCACTTTGTCAACAAACACAATCACCTCAAAAATACTTCAATGATGCCTTGAGGGATTTTTTCCCAACAATATCTCCCTTTGGGTTTGTTGACAACTCTTCCCTAAAAATATGCATCATTAATTCTTTTTCCACCATTCTCCTTCTACGATTTTGATAACGGTCAAGGATTTACTCAACGCATACCCTAAGCCCGCATGATCAATGATCGGCGTGAGAAACAAGAGTAAATGAAAAGTTCATCAATGAATCACATCATCTATGACATCCACTGTTGACACCAAACTGATACCAATTTGTACTAAACTGATACCAATTGTTGAAGGACCTGTTGGAAGACCAATTTTTGTTTGGAAATATTTTTACCACATTCCAACACTACTCTTCTTATTTTACCACGATCCGCAGCTATCATGATATCTATTCTTTGATCGATCAGTTCTAGCATCGTCAGATTCTATACGCTCCCCCTTTCTATTCACAGCTTCAACCTTTGTCAACTTCAAAACCTCTTTAGCCTTATTTCTTGTGTTTTCCAAGATAAGTTGTCGCTAAGCACATTTATCTAGCTTCAACTCCCCCTATATGGCTGCTCTACCTGTCAGCTTCTTCCCATATCATTCATGATTTATCAAATCTCCACATTATCGCCCCCTTGAACAATCACTATTTTCTCCCCCTTTTTCAACAAACCCAAAGGTCACTCCTTTGTAGTATGTAACAGAGTAGAGAACAAATATCAGTACATTTGGGAAAAACACATCATCCCTCAGGGAGAGTGGGAGGAGGGGTTCCATATCTACACTATCTCAAATGCGGGGAGTCGACTGAACTCCCAGAGCTAGTCGATGCCTTTCAAATGCTTCCTTGGGTAAGGCCTTTGTCAGAATGTCTGCAATCTGTAGTTCTGTAGGAACATACTCCGACTTCACAATTCCCTGCTCAACTTTCTCCTTGATAAAATGATACTTTGAGTGATGGATGAGATTTTTTCTGAGATTTATAGAACTTGAGTTATCAAACTGTATTCTGATCAGAGACTTCACTTCAACTCCCATATCTTCAATATACTACTTCATCCAAAATAACTATGTGCATGCTTGAGTGACCGCAATATACTCAGCTTCTGAAGTGATCAATGAAACGAAATCCTACTTCTTTCTTAACCAAGAAATACATAGTCCGCCAAGATAAAACGCACCTCCAGATGTTGATTTCCTGTCATCCGCTGAACCGGCCCAGTCTACATCAGTATATCCCAATAACTCTGTCTGAGATTTGTCGTTATATGTAAATCCTAAGTCCACCATGCCCTTGATATACCAATGTATTCTTTTCACTGCGAGCATGTGACTTTACATGGTATTACTCTGATATCTCACTGCTTGGCATGTGGCGAAAACAATATCAGGCCTTGTCTTGTTCAAGTAAAACAAACATCCAATAATTTTCCTATATTCTATGATATTAACTGCCTTGCCATCCTCATCTTTTAATAATTTCATCTAGGTAGTAACCGGAGTTTTCATCTCCTTGGAATTCTCCATTCAAAACCTCCTCAGAACCTCCTTGGAATATTTGGATTGAGAAATAAATGTTCCATTCCTTCCTTTTGTCACCTGTAGACCAAGGAAAAATGTTATCTCTCCAATCATTGACATTTCAAACCCATTTTTCAAGAATTTGGAAAAATTTCTGCACTGAGCTTCATATGATTCGCCAAAAATTATGTCATCGACATAAACCAATGCCACCATCCTTTGATTACTATTGTTCTTTGAAGTAGATATTGTAATAAACTCCCTCGCGCTGGAAACCAAGCTTCTTCATGTACTGATCAAGCCTTGAGTATCATGCTCTCGGTGCTTATTTCAGCCCATATAACGCCTGCTTTAGCCTGAAAACATTGTTCTCATCTTCATGAATGAGAAAACCATCTGGTTGTTCAATATACACCTCCTCTTCCAGAACACCATTCATGAATGCAGATTTGACATCCATATGGTACACTTTAAATTTATTTGAACTGCTATGGCCAAAAATAATCTAATTGTCTCCCGCCTTGAAACTGGTGTGAATGTCTCATCAACGTCTATTCCCTCTATCTGGGAGTATCCCTTTCACACTAGTCGTGATTTTTTCTGAATTACTATGCCATCTTCATTCATCTTATTGCGATAGACCCATATAGTCCCGATGACATTCTTATCTGCTATCTTTGAAACAATCTCCCATGTCTGATTTTTCTCAATATGATCTGGCTCTTCATTCATGGCCTGAACCTAGTTCTCATCTTGATCTGCATTGGAAAAGCATTTTTGCTCAACCTATGATAGTAATGATGTCTTCTGTAGTGATTTCATTCCTCTTTTCTAAACTAGAGCTCACTGACCACTGATGATATTCTGCCTGTCAATTTCACCTTGAATCTTTGGCTTTTGTGCAGATAAGGATTTTACTTCATCGTACTCATCATCAGTATATTCTTCAGAATAAACTTCAGCCACTTCTTCTCTCCCTGAGTCTCTTACCACTTCCTCACATTCAATAGAAAACTTTTCACTATGTCATTGTTTAACCACTCCATTTCTTTCTACTACTTTTTTGATCTTCTTGTTGAAACATTATTGATACTCTCTTGCAGCTTCTTGGTATCCTGAAAACAATCAGCTGATACCACATTGTTAGATCAAAATAAATAATCATTAAATTCTTGATTATTGTTGCTTCCCCTGCAACATGTCTTCCCTCCATAGACGACACCTGGTTTGAGTCATTCAATCATTGCATTGATGGATCTTACATATGATTAGTATATAGAATGCTCCCCTTGTTTTATGAAACTCTTCCATCTGTTAGGCCCAACTGTATAAACCCATAACCATTCTTTTCCTCATGCATCATTTATTCTCATATTCCAATCAGAATTGAGCCATTAACAAAATCTCTAAGCCTACTGAGTTAGAACTCGATGTAGGAAACAAGAGACAAAGTCAATAACACAATCACTTCCTGTTGTGCTCTGTTGGTCCCTTTCATCATCAACTTTGATACCTGATTTAAGTCAATCAAAACACTGAATAATATCGCATCTCTACTTTGCATCTTTAGATTCCACTTCCCCTTGGATCATATCTCCCTAAAACCTGAAACACATGAATCATCAGTTAATATCATTTATATACATAGGGAGAGGGGATTCTTCCGGACTCCTCATGATGAGGATAATGGTTGATCCTGATGGGGAAACCCTTTGATTCTTTCTTGTAGAGCATCACACTCCTTCCTGGCTTCTTCTAGCTGACTAGAGAAATTCAACTGCTCTGGCCATATGACTAAGCATTCTTCACCTACATGCTGAGTCTTTTTCTGATATGAAGATTCTACAGGCCTGGCCTTTCTCACAATTTGGGGTTTAAGCACACTAGTACACATTTCTGTCTTTGATGTTCTACCAAAATTCCATTTTCCTTGATTATATCTCTGAGCAAGAATCTCTTTTCTATCTATCTTCCCTTGCTTCTTCCACCATTGCAAGGACCATCCTCTTTTCTCTACTTCTTGTTGTGGCACACGACTTGCAAATTTTTCAATGTGTTCTTTGTTTATTTTCCTCTTATCATATTTTTGAGTCACCACACAATTTTTCATTGGAGGTGGGTCCTCTATTGAACGTACATTCTTCTTACTCACAACTGAATCATTTCCTCCCTTTTTCTTCCAGATTTGTTATTGTTATTTCGTAGAGGGTGGTTGTGAGTGTGACAGAGAAGGTGACTGATACACCTTTCATTCAGCTCCATGTGATTCTTCTGAGGCTCTATGCCTATTATTCTCCTTACCACGTTGTCTCCTAGTGTTTAATTTCTCGTTATGCATCATTGGAGTCCAGAATCTCCTTTCGAATTCCTTTTCCTCTCTTGTGTTCTTCTTGCTGCAATTTCGTGCCAAATGCCCATAATCTGAACATATAAAACATCTTCCATCAGAGGCATACCTCATTTCGTCCTTTCTATGTTGAGATGTTGATACACCTTGAGTTCTTCTGACATGAGGCTCTGGAGATTACTGACACATACTCATGGTGTGTCCCATTCTTCCACAGTAATAGCATCTAACAGATGCTTTCCTCTGAGAGATCCTTCTTTAATATTTCTCATGACACATCTTCTTCTTCTCAGATCTAGTAATGCTTCTATATTCACAGCCTGAGATGTATTCATGTGCCTATAAACAGAAGCTTGATGTGTGGCCATGAATCCCGCAGAAATGGTACATGTCTTCACTACTTCTTAGAACTGTCTTCTTAGGCCTATCTCCAACACCTAAAAGATTTTCTCTACTTCTGGAACTATTCATAGCTCTCCTTATATCATGCATGGGAGGGGATACATCAAATCCAATGCCATATTTTCCCAAACTATATAGTATTTGAGCTGAGAAAATATTTTGTTGTTTCTCCTCAGAAATCTCATACTTCCTTTTCATTTTATCATCACATTCCGAAGGACAATCGAATAGTAGGTGTAGTGAATCCTTCAACATAGGATTGTCTTTTGATTTAGACTTCTACATTTCTTTATTGACTGATTCTAGCTCTTCTTTCAACTTTTGAATCTTCATATCCCTTGATTCAAGTTGGACATCAAGTTCTCCCTTGAGAAGCTTCCCTCTACTCATCTCATCATCCAATTCACGTGTCAGCTTATCCACCATGTCAATCTGCTCCTTTACTTGACATTTTTCCTTAGAAACAGATTCAGTGACAGATTCATTCTCTTGTTGTAGCTTTCGATTATTCTGAACTTATTCAGACAAATGTGTTTCTAGATTATCATTTCTAGATTTCAGACTCTAAACATCATCTGAATTTTGATTTTCTTCATAATCATTAGCCTTTTTTTCTTTCATTTTATCCATCTTTTGATGTTCTTCGGCATGTGAATCATTCTTCTCTGTTAGGTAAGTAACTATATAAATAAGCCTTTTATTTAAGCCTTTTATCTTGTTGACCTCAATTTCCAATAATTCGATCTGGATATCTTTAGATTTAACTTCTTCATCAAACTTCTGGTCAACTTCCTTTATCATGTTGACAATATCTACTGGTGGCCTCCTTCTTGAATCTTCATCATTATCAGTTGTTCTGGAATCACTTTGATGTCCATGTACTTCACTCATTCCAACATCTTGATTGAGTGAATCAATATTTTCCCTATCTGATTCATCCAGGACTTCCTTCAGTAAGCTGTTTGATTCTTTTAGTTGAATCACACTTTTCCCATAAACACTTCCACACTGAGGGATACCACCTGACTTATGATTCTTCTTTGATGTTTTTCCCTTCTCCATGGCACACCGAGATAAGAGAAGACTGATTCCTTGACCACACAGATCGACTATACCAAGTTGGAGCAAAACAATCTGAAAACAACAACCTTCCCTCTGATACCAATTGTTAGGACAAATAGGGGACTATATACCCTGAGAGGGGGGTGAATCATGGTATGAATATTCTTTTTCAATGTTCTTCATGTCCCACTGGATCTTGACCTCTTTATTACAAGGGTCACTTTGTTTGTACTTATGTGTTTATTATGATCACTTATTTTCATCTTTGTCTGGTGATGATTCTTTAAATGCAATGCAGGGAAGTAAGTAGACACACACAGAGATTTTTAATTGGTTCACCCTCATTGGGCTACGTCCAAGGAGCATACGCCGACAAGTTTCCGGTCGTACCAAATTCCATTATTCTTCACTACATGTGGATACAATGTTCGGGATAGATCACTTCTAAGACCAGGCTCACTACCTCTACAAGTTTAGGGTCAGCTCACTACATTCCCAAGGGTCACTCCCTGTTTCTCTTCCTCTGGCTCACTGCCGGTGGAGAGGATCACCTTCTTTCTCTTCCTTTGATCACTACTCTTGGAAGGAATCCACTCACAGTTTATAGAACTATAGGTCTCTTCTTTTTCATGAAATAATTCATCTTCCTCTATATGTAGATGCTCTGTTGAAGTACAACTTTCACCCGTAGATGAATATCTCTTTGCACCAAAGGTATCGGGCAAACTTCCAGCTTCCACGCAGCTCTAAAATCACTACTGGAAATAAACCTTACTTGGCATGCAAGTCTAACTCGGCGCGCAAGTATCGGCGTGCAAGTCACAACGGGCGTGCAAGTCCACCTTAGACACTTGCGCGACACAAGCTTCCTGAACTCCAAACTTGCGCGACTCCCTTCGTTTTATGCCCAAACCAATATTGGCGCGCAACTGTCAACCGGCGCGCTACTTCTCACACCGGCGCGCAACTTCACTTGTGTGACACACACACCACTTGCGAGACCACAACACCTGCGCGACAGGAGCTCTGATTTCTCAAATTTTTGAACTCTGGTTCAGAATTAAGAGGGGTTGTCCATTATTTATAGGCAAATTGACCACCCTGCGCGACGACGCTCAAGTCTCCCTTCGGCGCGCAAGTCTCGGCACACAGCTCTCTGCCCCTCCAAGTCATTTGCACGACCCACTTCCAAACTTATGCGAACCTCTTGCCTTTGCCATATTTTGATCTTCTGATCGTGAAAAACTATAGGCGCGCAAGTTCTCCAGATTCCAAGGCATCTGCGCGCAAGTATCTTTCACGGCACGCAAGTCACCTGCGCGACCTCACCAAACCTTGCGCGAACCTTATACCTTTTACATATTTTGATGATCTGATCCTGAAAAAAATATGGCGTGCAAGTTTCCTATACTCCAAGTCCTCGGTGCACAAGTCCCTTTTCCAAAAACACTTTTCTTCATTTCTCGATTTTCAGGCCCAAAAATTTGGAAAACAGCGCCCCCTTGTATATGTTCTTTTGTACCACCTCTAGATCATCCATTCTTTTTTGCCACATTCTTGAATAAAACATGGATCATTGACCTCAGCTCTTGAACTAGACATTCCACCATGAAACCCCCTTTGTCAACAAATTTGTATGTCATGGTTTGCGTTGTCAACAATCACAACACAGATGTTCACTTTGTCAACAAAAAAAATCACCTCAAAAATACTTCAATGATGCCTTGAGGGATTTTTTCCCAAAAGTAACCATTAATTATAATTATCCATAAGGATTTTACTAAGGTTATATCATCATTGTTTCCAAAGTTTGATTAAGTTTTTCCTATGATACCAAATATAACAACCAAGGATTTTCATACACTAATATTACATATTTTTATATGAACATTCATAAAATTAAATAAAATAAAGCTTGAGGACCATAATAGTTTAGTGAGTTAGGAGATTTGGAACAAAAAAATCTAGTATGGTTAAAGATCTTTAATGTTCCCCACAAATATCATCCATTTTATTACTCCTAATTAAAACCTTTCTTCATAACCTAGGAAAAAAAACATAAGAAATACTGAGATCTTATTCTTTGTAAGGTTAAAAATAAGTGACATATAAGCAAAACATACACATAGGGGTATGAGAACATGAGAATAACATTTGAAAACCATACCCTACAAAGTAAATAACATAATCAAGATTCATGGAATAAATATTGACATTTCATAAGACTTGAATCATATGATAATCATATAACATGAGAAATAAGATCATAACATTTTAATAAGATAAGAAATTGTGTAAAACACATCAACATATAACATTGTGAACATGTGTAAATAGAAGAAGATTAACACATTAAGTAATGTACATGATATCAGGCACTCAACTAAACTTATAGACATATAACCAGGTCTACCCATAACATTGTGAAAATATAATCAGGTTCCTGATTAACATTGTAAATATATAATCGGGTTTATACATAACATATATAATCACGATCTATCTATATTTACCCAATTAATTGTAGAGAGATATAGGTTCCATCCATAACCTAATGAAAATCAGAAATATGTGTTCCACAATATCATAAATTATTCACCACATTAGAAGTCAAAAAAATAAATGGATTTCATAAAAATTTCTTTATAGCATACCTCATTGAATAATAACAGGATTCAAAAATATCATGTCATTAAAATAGAATCCATTTAGATAAATAATATGAATGGTACCCTTCAATCATATCCCCGATAAGGCATGAGTAACACCAAAAAAAGTCATCTTAGATGGAAAATAAATTTTAAAGATTTTTTAAAACATTTCTTAGGGAAATATTCTTTTCGCTATGAAAAACCTTTTTAAATCATAAAACATTTAAACAAATTCATTGAAAATAACCTTCACAACTTATAAATGAGTATTTTAAAACCATAATAATCATCTTTTAAACGCTTTTCCTTGAAAATTCTTAAAAGATAAATTAAAAACATTTTTGAAATCATTTTTAGAAAACATGGTTTTTGAATAAAAAATATCTAACCGAAGAGAGAATTAAATTATAGGGAACTTATAATATCATGAAAAGAATGATATTCATGATATAACATTTCAAATTCAATTATATACACCTCATAAAATAATATATGTGCATAACATAACATGTGTCTCAAAGAAGGTAAATTGAGATAAAATTACCTTACTGATTTAGTGTGTTTTGAACCTTAAACCCTATGAGAGAGAGATCATCAAATGTATATATAAATAAACATGAATTTAAGGACAATTATCATAGATTAAATTCATGTAAATTATATACATCACATAAAAGAAACAATTAGAATATAAGGCATCAGTCCTAGTGAAATAAAAGTGAGACAAAATTCCCCTTATCATAAGTTGTGACTTTCTTCATACAGGTTCAAACCTATTGTATAATAATAATAAATTTATTATAAATATTAGATAGAACCATATTCATATATATAAAACTATATGTTATTTAATTATGTATTTATATTAACCCCTTATTAACAATTCCTTGTTAAAGTTATGTTTTAGATATTAACCGCCTTATTTTTCATACATATACTTACTTGTTATTCTTGGTCCAATTACTTATATAATTTTTTCATCATATAAATAATTATAAACATGATATAAATATCATATATATATTCAGTGTATATGTATTTATGGTTATTCATAAAATTTATAGGTGGAAATAAAATACATTGTCCATGGAGATAGTAGGTTGTACGTGCGCATGAATGTTATTTCGATTTTATTATCAAAATAAAAAAATTAAAATTATATGATATATTATCATTAAATAAATATTTTTATGTCATATATATCACATTGGTTTATTAAAACAATCCTTAATACATTTCGTGTAAATAATATATAGAATCATAATAACATAATAAAAATAATATATATGATATATAAACAATAAATCCATCATTATGACTAACCATTATGGTTTTAATGGAATAATTAATGACATTCGTTCGCTAGGTGATAGTTCATCATATACGCAAACAATGATTGCATATCCCATTTGATGGAAGTGTGTGAAGTTGTAGGTTGTACCCTTAACATAAAAAAAATATCAGTATATTATAGATACATAGGTTATTATATAAACATTAAATAAAAATAATTGAATTAGTTTAGGGAATAAATAACAAAAAAACATTTATTAGTTAATGTTACCTCTTCTTCAGGTATCTCCTTTTGATTTTCACAAAATAACTTACTTGATTAGATTTCTAACAAAAATAATCCTTCTACTATTAATGGGGGAAATTTTATATGTTATTTTTAAATATTCTAGTCAAAACAAATAGGTTTTTAACTGTGATGAAAAGTGAATAAGATTTTCCCTTTTATAATTGAGGTGTGGGTTACTTTTAAAATTTATCAAAAGATTAATTTATAATAAATTCAATCTGAATAAAAATACCTCCAAAAGGAAATGTATTATAATATAATATAATATAATTTTTTATTGTGATAAACCAATATATTTTATACAATTTTTAGTGTTATTTTAAAGTTTTTCACTTTGATTAATCCTTAGTTAACAAATTTTTATTTTAACTATGTTAACTTTTTCAACATTAAAATGATGTAAGTTTTACTTATAACATTCCAATTGGAGCATAAATGAAAAATTAAAGATATTATAGACCATATATAATATAAATTTTCCTTATTGAATATTTTATGATTTTTAAATAATTTAATAAATTATTATTTTCATAAAATATCATTAGTGTCAATTTTAAAACTATTCATAACATTGACTATTAAAAAAACAAATACAGCAATATAACGTTAAAAAATCATTTAATAAACCCATAATTTGACATATTAACCTATAAAGTTCACATATAACCTTAATTAATTTAAATTATATTTATTTTAATATTTCTAATACCATTTCATTTATTTCTCCATTAATTGAATAATTAATGCATCATCTTGGTGTAATTATTTATGATAATTATTTCTTCACAAAAAATTTAAATTAAATTTCCATGATGTATATAAAAACAATTATTACATAATTATATTTATAGTCAATCATATCTTCTATTTAACCACATATTAAAAATATTATACTTATTAAAAGTAAGAGTGTGACATTTTGTCACTCTCTTACATTTTAATAATATCTAAGTCATTTTCATGTAAAATTGTCATTAAATGATTAATTTTAGAATATTATGTGTTAAGGGTAAAATTAACTTCATAAAATAAAATTTGGGTAAGTGTTAGGGACATTGTATAGTCCTTATCACTCTCCTTTTAATCTAAATTTCCCAATTCTATCTTTTATCTTGGTAACAAAAATTACCAATGTTAATATTCATATTGAAAAAAAGGATTAATTTAATAAATCTAAACCTACGGATTAAAATTATAAAATCCATTTTTCAAAATTAAAAACACATAAGTTGCTAAAATTAATTTAAAATTAGTCTCATAGATGGGGAGAGAAAGTAGGTTTTTAAAGTGAAAATGTTCAAAAGGTTGCTAAGTTTTTTATATATAAATTTAATATAAAAATGATTCAAATGACCTAAATTGGCTTAATGGATTTATAATTGAACTGTTTTGACATTAAAACCAATTAAAAATATAATTTGACATTATATATTATTTTTATGAAAATTATTTTTTAAATTAAAATCCAATATTATTCAGTATTCATTAAAAATAAATCTTCTCAGAAAAATACCAAACATATACCCTAAGATAATTTTGATATTCCACTTTAGAAAATAAAAATTATTATTTCAAAAAAACTTAATAAAAGTTTCAAAATTTATATTTAAAATAAGTTCTTTATTAAATGGTCATAAAAATGCTTTTTTTTTTGAAAAATACAGTTTTTAAGAATAAAATGGATTTATTTTTATATCATATCATGAAAAAACATAGGATGAATGTTAAAAATTAGATTTAATGTATTAAATATATATTTCATTAATATAATATAATATAATTGAATTTATTATTTTATTGGTATAAACACACTTGTGCATTTTCAAATAGTTTTTTTTAGAAAAATATTTCCTTTTTATTTCAAAATTGTTTTACATGTGTAAACCTTACTTTCATAATGAAATTAATCATATTCATACTCACCATTTTAATGGATAATTTATTATTTTCTTGTTTAAATAATTTCATTAATAAAATGATGTTTAATAGAAACTCAATGTTGTGTGTAATGCAAGCTAAACCGGTGTTGTGTGTAATAAAAGACATCATAGAAATCGAATTATTTTAAAAATCTATTTCAAAAACATTTTGGGGTGTCACAACAAAAACAAGGTGGCTCTCAGTTTCCTCCCTCATGAGCGGTGATGTATACGGGTACAATGGTGGTGTAAAACTATTTTATGGTGGGGTGGTGTGGAGGGGACCATGAACAGAACTCACGATCAGGTGAGAAATGGTGGCGCATGATCAAGTAACATACCATGAGATGGGGGGCTTCATTGTAGGATGATTTATGCTAAGGTGCATTCATAGAAGGCTGGTTGGGGTAAAATTTCTCCACGCATGGTCAAGTAACTAACTATTCCCATCTTGTGCACAGTCAGTTGACTTGTGATTAGTAGACTGACTATGGGGTGGTCGGTATACTAACAACACATGTAATTTTCCTACAAAAAGATAAAATTAAAAAATTAAAATTAGATAAATTAAATTTAAATAAAAATTATTTAAAAATAAATAAAATTAAAAATATAAGAATTTATGTTAATTATAAATAAACAAAAAATAATGAAATTAATAACTGAATACATGTATCTAATTAATATAAAATATTAGTACAGAAAAATTAACTAATAAAAATTTAAAATTAATTAATTGAAGGAATAAAATTGTCAAAAAAATAATAGAAAATAAAAAATTAAGACTTAAAATTATTATTTTGAAATAAATATTTAATATTAAATTAATAAATAAAAATAATGATTATTAATAAATAAAAATTATTATTTAAAAAACATAAAGTGAATAATGAATAAATAAATAATTGATAAATGAAATTTAAACAATCTCATAGGAGATAGATAAATGATTACAAGTAAATCATTTATTTACCAAAAAAGTACAACATTAATAAAATAAAAAATTCAAATTAAGATTAAAATAGAAAAAACACAATTTTAATAGTTAAATGAAAAATTAATACAAACATAGTACCGCCATCCAAAACTACATTATTTAATAAAAATAGATATTAAAATGTGTGTAAATATAGGCCACATCAAACTCTCTAACCCTTAAATATTTGTTTATCCTCAAAAAATTCCACACAATTTCCCTTCAAAACACAAAAAAACATACACTTAACTCAAGATAAATCAGGTTAATTGGTTGATCATAGAGTAACTATTTCTGAGGTAGTTTAGGATTTTCAAATAATTAACTAGGTAGGTCCTGTCTAAATTTAACTACAGGTTAGAAGACAGGGTAACATATATTTATTAACTATTGAAAATTACATGCCTCCAATATGAAGCCACCTACGGTCCTACTTCATTTCAAGTTCAAGTTATAATTATAAGAGTGAATAAAGTTTAGCTATAAGTGGAAATAAAATATTAAAAAAAGGCACCATCAAATTTCAATTTCTATATGTTTCTAAAAAATCATTTTTAAATTTGTCACTTCACTGATATAACTCAAATGATTTTCATACAAGTCAATTTTCCCCTTCTTCACATGGGTTTAAAATTCACCTCTCCTTAATGATATCATTTTTTTAAATGCCCTTTATTTCAATTTTCCCAACCATATTGCATGTGTAAATCACTGTGTAGAGAACTTATTGAATTTGAAAATCGGTTTTATTTAACTATATAAACAAAACCAATGTCCTTATAACAAAGACTCGTTGTGAGATCCTAATTACCCATTTTACTTCAGTTTCAAAGGAAATATATTATTATAATTTGATTTGGATCCCTAGATTTATTAATTTTAAAAATTTGAGTCCCCAAATTTTGAGTTAAAAATTCTAGTTTCCTCATGTTATGATCTTAATTCCACAGTTATCTATCATATCTTACCCTCTTTCTCAGTTCCTAAAAATAAAGTCTATAAAAACTATGTGTAACACTACTTGGAAGATATACATCCTCTAAAATTTCAAAAATAGTGAATCCCTCAACAACTAAAATGTTATTATCCTTATGTAATAGAAGAATTAGGTGAATATTGAAGCCTAAGGACCCTCATTTTGTGAAATATTTGAAAAATATTTACCATTTTTTTACAAAAAATCATGGGTATTTTGATGTGTCTAGAATTTTAATAACCACCTAACATAGAAATAACCCTCTCCCCTACCCATAAAACTCAAAACTTTATCCATTATTTAATATTATAGTATGATACATAGTAAAAATATTTATATAAAAATAGATGAAGAAATTAAAAACAAAAAAGTTATTGTGTTATTGGGTGGTAGGGAAGTTCAATGAAAAATTATTTTCTACACAAAAAATTAGTAAAACCAAAAACATATAAAAATGATCACCATTGGTCACTACTATAATATCAATTAAAAAATATTTATTTATTTTAAAATTTTCATGATTATAATTTTTATAAATAGAAAAAAATATTTTTTAATATATTTCAAATATTAGAATAATGGACAATGTTTTATAAGAGTAGTTGAATCAATAGTAATTTAGTGGGTTCAAGTAGGTTTCACAATGTAGCTAAACTTAATTTTTGACTCAATTAAAATCAAATTCAAAAAACCCAATTAAGAAATTAATTTTTAAAAGAATAGGGGGGATCCCCCACACTTAATTAACAATAGAAGGTAGTAAATGATTAGCAGATAATAGAAATGGTAAAAGAAAAAAACACTTCCCTAAATGTGGGATATTTTAACAATAAATTTAATTCAAAATATTATCCTTTGTTGCACTATGTGAAGTGCTCTGGTTGGTCTTCTCAATTTGTTTCAAGGATAATAAAATAGGAATAATAATTTTGAATTTAAAGTTCAAGAAAAATTTCACACGAAGGATTGAGTCATGGATATTTTACCCAACTAATACACTATATTATCCTATTTGTCCTTGAAATACTATTGAAATTACTTATAATGTAGTACCAAGAAGAACAAACAAAGTATGACTCCATGGGATAAAAAACTAGAGAATACGCAGTAGGGGTTATCTTAATTGAAAAAGATAAATAAAAAAAGAAATCAGGCCATAAACCAAGGGTTATTTTCCCATGAAACACAGATTTTATAGTCCTCAATTGGACTTGACATAGATTCATCCTTTAAATAAAGAAATGGAAGAAAATACATGTGGATTACCTTTAAATAATTTTTTGTTCCTTTTGGAATTGACCATGAATTATCTATTTTTCTCACCAACTAGCATGATAGCTCCATTAACAAGCACTCTCGAAATGGTGAAGGCTCATGAACACATGGTTTTCAATTTTCCTAAGAAAATTTTGATCCTATAATTTAATATTATGACTCTCTGACCAACATTGAAATACTTATTCTGAATTATTGAGTCATGAAAATATTTGTTTTCTTTGTAAATTTCAGAATTTTCATATTATTCCCATATAATTTCTTCCAACTCTTTCAACTACAATAAAATTCTCTTACCATTATACATGAAGTCAATGATAAGGACCTTCACCACCCAAAAATATGTTTTATTTAGTTCCATATGTAGATAATAATTCTTTCCAAAAAGAAGAATATATAGAGACATCCCTATGGGATTTGTATAAGTAGTTTTGTTGGTCCTTAGAGCCTCATCCAACTTCATATACCAATCCTTTATAAAGAAAGAAAATGCCTTCTCCAGAATCTATTTGAGGTCTCTGTTAGACACTTTAGCCTTCCCACAAGATTCATGGTGGTAGGTGGTACTTATTCTTTGAGAAAATCCATAGATATCTATTAAATTCTTAATATTATAATTTTTGAAATAGGGTCCATTATCTTTAAGGAATTATCTATGCATTACAAACCTAGAAAAAAAATTCTTAATGAATTTTACTACACTAATATTAACATTGTTTGGAAGAGCGACTACCTCAACCCATTTCTCCATATAGTCCATATCCACAAGAATATAATCATTCTAATAAAATTATGGTAAGGGTACTATGAATTCCAATCCCCAAACATTGAAAAATTCAACCTCCAATAATTATTTTGGGGGAATATCCTATCTTCTAACTACATTTCAAAGCATTTGGTACTGTCACATCTAATAAAAAGACTCTTATAATACTTCAATAGTGTTGACCAATATAATGTAGCATGTAAAAATTTTCGAGTAGTCATTTATCCTCTATGGTGGCCACCCCTAGGTGATGAATGATAGTTCTCAAGTATGGGTAACATTTCTTTCTCAGCCACACACCGACTCGAAATAACATCATTATATCCTCTAAAAAGGACTTGGGTAATCCTAAAAGTGGTATTTAAACTAAGATATAAACATGTTTATTTAGTTCAGTGAAAATTCCTTGGGAACAACACCAATAGACAGAGAATTAACATGATATAAAAACTAAGAATATTATTTCCCATAAGTATAAAATAATTGTTCATCTAGGGATGAGGTATTTATCTCCCTTGGTTCCTAAATTTGGTTGTTTATAATCTTATACAAGGGTCATGTAACCACATTTTCACCCCCCCATTTTATCCTTGATAACCAGATAAAACTCCTGTAATTTAAGTTTCCACCTCATGAGCTTTGGTTTTGGGTCCTTCTTATCCAGCAAGTACTTAAGGGATAAATGGTTATTGAAAATAATAATCATGGATCCTATCAAGTATTTTATAAAAATTTCCAAGGAAAAAATAACAACAGTCAATTCCATTTCAATGGTGGAATCATTTTTTTAGTATCATCCATCATCTTTATAGATTAAGAAAATTACATGAAGCTTCTTAACATTCATATTACCCAAAATAGCACCAACATAAAGATCACTATCATAAAACATTACTTCAAATGGGAACCAATAGTCTGGGATAGTGATAAATGGTGAAGTGTTAAGTTTATCCTTAAGAAATTTAAAGGACTATAGATATTTCTTATTAAAAAAATGTGTTACCTTAATAAGTAGAGAGTATAGTGGCCTAGTGATCTTAGAAAAATATTTCATTAAACTCCTGTAAAACCTAGAATGTCCTAAGAAACTTATTATTACCTCAACAATATCAGGTGGGGGTAGCTTTTGGATAACCTAACTCTTGTAATTATCAACCTCAAAACCCTTCTTAGAAACCTTGTTTACCAACACAATTTATTTAATAAAAGTAAACTAACACTTTTTCCAATTTAATATAAGATTCTTCTCTTGTAATCATTCCATAAAAGCTTCCATATTTTCAAGATAGTTTTCAAAATTGCTTCTAAAAATTGAAAACTCATCCATGAACACTTCAGTATTCCTTTCAATCGTGTCCAATAATATTTCTATCTTGTATCTCTAAAAAGTGGATGGAGCACCATATAATCCAAAGGGAATTCACTAGTAGGAAAATTTCTCAAATGGAAAAGTGAAGGTGGTATTCTCATGATCCTCAGGATAAATAGAAATATGATTGTTTCCAGAGTATCCATTAGGAAAATAGAAATACTCAATGCTATACAACCTCTCAAGAATTTAGTCCAAATATGTCATGGGTAAATGATATTTCCTTTGGGTAGTATTGAGTTTTACATAATCAATAAAAACCCACTATTTTTTCAGAGATCTTGTTTGAATTTACTCATTATTTTAATCATCTATCATGGTCACTCAACTCTTCTTGGGGAACACGTGGATAGGACTTGCCCAAGGTTTTTTATAAATAATAAATATTATCGCAGAAACATTCAATCATATAACTTGTTCTCAAATCACTTATTTAATGTTTGGGTTAAGTATTTTATTGTATTTTTCACTTAGTTTTCACTCAGGTTCCATGAGTAAATTATGAATTCAAAATTATAGACTTATACCCTTTATGTATAAAAATGACCTGCCAATAATAGACTTGAATTTATTCAAAACACATAGAAAGTTTTCTTCTTGACTTAGCTCCTACTTGGATGAGATAATTATAGGAATTGTGGAGAAATCACCTAAAAATAATACTTCAAATGGGCTGGAAGGGATTTTAACTTTTGATTGGGTGGTGTTTGGCTTGAGGGAAGAAACCTGAGCTTTGGTGTACCATGGTATTCATGTTGCCTCATAAGGAAGGTCGTGAAGAATTCTTCCTCTATATCAATATTATTTCTAGGAAAATGTTCCTTACCTTTAGAAGGAAAACTCATCTAGTTGTTCCCAGAACTTCCTTTCAAACTCATCTAATGGCTCGTTCTCCTTAATAGAACAAATTCATATACAGGTTTTAGTAGGTAACTCATGTACACCATTAATTTATTTTAATATCTTAAAAATATCATCTTCCTCTTAAACAATAGATTCTTTAGCTCCTAAAGCCTCATCTCAAATATTGATTTTGTCTTTGGTGGGTTCTTCAATTTTTTTGAAAACATTCAATTCCTATTTTGTATGATCAAGTTAAAAATTAATTTCCCCTTTGATTCATTAATAAAAACTCCATGTATGGCTATAAAGGGTCTACCAAGGATGATAGGTATCTCCTCATCACACTACATATTCCATATCATAATATTAGTAGGAAAAAAGAGTCTTTTTACTCCCACTATCATGTCATCTACCCTACTAAATGGGTGTGTTATGGATCAATCATCAATTTCTAAAGCAATAATAGTGGGTTAGGGAAATTGTAATCTCAAGTGATGAAACTCAGACCATGAAATTAAATTGATTCTAGATCAAAAATCACTTATATAATTAAATTGGACACCTCTATCTCTAAAGGTGAAATATATGACAAAGCTCCCTAGGTATTGAAGTTTAGGTGGTGTCTTATTCTACAATAGAGAACTACACCCCTCTATAAGACTATAAGAGGGAAAAATTCATGGGGTTTTTTTGTTTGAGGATATTTATTTAGGAATTTAATATAATGAGGGGGTGTTAATCAAGGCCTCTAAGAAGTGAATTTTTATGTTCAATTTTTTAAAAACTTTGTGAAATTTCAACAAATCAGAATCATGGTTTTCATTTTTTATTTTTCATGGAAAATGATTTGTAAGAGCAAAGATAATGACAATTTTTGGAATCTCTTAGGCTTATTATTCATGTTTTTTAGTCCCTTTTTATATTTTTTTAAGTAATTTTATTTTTTTCATTTAGAAAAACATGACTTGGTGTGTTTCCATAGATTCTATACAAATTTTAAGATTCAATGTTTCCTAGATTTTAATTTCCATGTTCAACCATTTTTTACCTTTTTAGCATATTGGGGTACCATCCTAGAGACTTGGTGTGTTTGGGGACCACTTATGGTGGTCACATCCACAAAATTTTCTATTAGGTTCACTTCATTAGTACCTAGAAGCTTTCCCTTGTCTTTATTTCCAACTTCTCTATCCATCTTCTCCATTTTAATATCTATATTTTTGATCCTAGAATCCTATTTTACCTTTTCAAAATCATTTTTATACTTTTTTCCCTCAAACCTAACTATCAGCTATTGGAAGATACCCCTTACTTCATCTTGTGATTTGGATGATTTAGTTTTTGTTTCGGACTATTATGTAGGTTTTTACAAGAAACTAGGGTGATTTTCAATTCAAAGAACACCATGATCCCTCCAAAACAAATCGGGTGGTTCTTCTACCCATGATTGTAATTATTCAAAAATAGATCATCCTAAGGATACATCATAGATCAATATCTATAAAAAATGAATTCTCAATAACTTTTCCAGGCCTGTAAAAATTGGGACAACAAGCCTTTAAATGGCTAAACATGCCATAGTGGTGGTATTGCTCCCGAAGGGTATTTTGAGTATTATCGTTGAAATATATAGTAGCTTGTGCCTAAATATGTTGAACAGAATTGGGTTATTTTCACAAAATGGTTCTTATCCTAAATAATTTATTCTATGATATTTTTCTAGCATGTTAAATTTTTCTTTAATTCCTAATATTATCAATAATATCCCCCCTAATAGATTAGTCCACCAAGGTTTTGTGGTACAGGGTGAGACTATTGTAAAAATTTTCCATGAGGATTTTGGGAGTTCATTAGTGGTTTGATAATTTCCTATGTAATCCCCTAAATCTATAAAAATATTTATAGAGTATTTCTCCCTCATCTTGTAAGAAATCGATGATTTTGTGTCTGATATAAGATGTCATTCACCAAGGGTAAAAATTCATGGTGAAGATATTGTAAATAAGACCCTTAGAGACAAATATTTACTCCTCTAACTATGGAAACCACAACCTTTAATTACCATTTAGGTGAAAAGGGAACACTCTTATTCTAATATCTTCCTCACTCAAGCCTCTTAGTGGCTGCTATTGAACACTATAGTATAATTCACTAATGAAGTTAAGAGAATATGGATTGATAATTCCATTGAAGGAAGATCATTGGGAAAAAATAGCTTTATTTATTTCAGAATTTTTGGAACCATGTGATATCCCAATTCATAAAGGTTTATTAAAGATATACATTATCTCAAACTATACCTCTCAATAATCTCATTACCAGGTTGATTGTCTCTTCTATGTGGTAGATTATTAATGTTATGGTTTTTAGACTCTATGTTGTATTTCATTTTGTTTTTAATTTTAAAATATCTATGATGTTTCTCAATTTTAGGAATTATGGGCTCTAAAATCATAGGTTTATACCTAGTTTTCATACAGAATAATCTTCAATAGATTTTTTTTCTTTTATATTTTTTTAATAGTTTTTGTATTTGTGATTTTTTTTATATTTTATGTGTTTCTAATTTTTTTATATGTGAATTATGGTTTTGGTTTGGTTCTTGGTTACACACTCCTTCCCTAATAATGTCAAAAAAAATTACTTTTCTATCATTGGACTCATGGAAATTTTATATTTAAAATACTTACTAACTATAACTAGTATTTTGGTAATAAGGGATGAACCATGTGGAAGGACTAAGTTGTGAGTGACAAAAAAAAAAGGGAAAAAATAAAATAGGGTAGTATAAGAAACATTTTAGGATGATTATGAAGTAGTGATGAGAATAAATATTTTTGTGAGCATGAAGGTGAGTGTGATTGTTGAAAAGAAGAAAATATAGAATATCAAAAAAAAGAATAACCTATTAATGAATGGGGGGAAATTGGTTAGCTAGTTTTTATAATGATTTCCCCTAGTTCATGTATTTTAATTTAGGAAATTAGAACTGATTTAAAAGGTCTAACCATATTTTTAATTAGGTTAACCTATGATTGAATATCTCCTATTGATTATCAACTACAAAATCATTCCATCATTGATTGAGAAGAAATAATTTATCCTTGAGTTAAATTTGTTAGTTGAAGTCAATATGATAATATATCTTGATATTAATTCACTTTTTTATTAGATTCTCATATTAAAAATAGTTTGAATTAAATCCTAATCAAGATCTGTTTTCACTGATACTTGATGTTTTGTAAAATATGATTGTTGAAATAAGAAATGAAGAGAATCATATAGTAAAGAAAACTGACTAACAATGAAAAATGGGTTAACCAATACAACCTATCCCACTAAATATTATTATTCTAAAATAATGATCATATTAAACATATTAAAATATTTTGAAATGGGATGATCCATGAAATTTTAATGAAAACAATATAAGAAAAGATAGAAAATTCTTCTCTCCTAGATCTCCTTATTGATTCCCAATACCACCCAATGTTTGATTTTTATTCTCTACTCCTCCATGTGGTATGTGGTATAGTGTTTTGTCCAACTCCTAATGAGTCTTCTTCTATTAATAAAACTAATTCTAACTAATACCCCTTTAATCTCACAGTTTCTACTCCACCATCGACTCTTCAACTTCAACATTCCATGCTTGTCATTATGCATCATCATCATTGGTAACCGAAGTACAATCCCCTTCCAACATAATTATAAAATCCTTGGATCTCTAATCCATGCGATAATCCACAATCCCTCTCTTGAATGATTTCCACATCAAATTTTCAAGGGCCATGATTACTGAGTGAGGAATATCTGGTTCCCATTATCGCCTCTTGTAATCCATTTTCTTAATTTAATCAACCAATATTAAATTTAGATCGAATTAAATCCAATTTTTATTGTTAATCCCCTAATTTCAATTTGGGTTGTGGCCAAGTTTGAAACATATGTAGTTCCCATCCCACAACCCAATTTTCTCAATCATTTTTTTGGGCTCGGTCATCAGTGATGTCTGAGCATTTTCTATTTTATGTTATATACATATTTTTTTAAAGAATATATTATATTATTATTAATATTATAAAAATATATTTACATATATTTACATAAGTATATACTTATTTTTATTATAATTATATACATACTATTATCATTATTATATATCATATATGCATATAATAAAATGGAAGTGGGGGTATTCTTCTTCCAAGATTGGGTGGATCATCCTCCTCATGAGCGGTGGCTTCATCCAAATTTGATAAGGATGGTTTGAGTTTATGTATTTTATTCACAGTAGAAATAGACTATATCTTGTCCTAATCCAAAATTAATGGTGAGAATTTGGAAATTTGGATAGGTGTAGGGGATTTGGTAGATATATTATAAATCTCAATTTGAAAGGGATTCATTCAGGTGGCGCTTGAGATCAAATTTGACCTTCATACTTCTTTCAATTGGAGTATTCATATAGTGGATCTATAATCAAACACCTGGTTGGAGATATGGACATATTATTCTTCTATGGGTATCTAGGAAATAGAAATGTATCATATCTTAGTTGGAATTTGTCTTTTCAGTTTTCAATACTCATATCTAGAATGGTAGGGCTTGGATTCATCCTATAGTGTTTCTTCTATGTGGCCAAAGTGGTGCTGGATATATTTTTTCCTTCATGTGGTGGAAAATATGGAGATATGTTTTAGGGATATTCCTTCTTTGGGATTTATTCAGAAACCAGTGGGCATTAATGATAAGTTGGTGCTCAGTTTCCTCCATCATAGGCAGTAGTGAAGATGGGTACAATGGTGGTGTATAATTGGTTTTGTGATGGGGTGTTGGGGTGGAGGTGAGGGGACTATGAGTAGAGATAATGTTTAGGTGAAAGATGGTGGTGCAAGAATATGTCTCACAGTCAAGTAACTAACCATGATATGGGTGTAAATGGTAGGAATATTTGCGCTAAGTTTTATCCATTATAGGTTGGGTGTGGTAATTAGACTGCACACATAGTCTAGTAACTAACAATTCCCTTCATGTGTGTGGTTAGTTGACTTTCTGTTAGTAGAATAACTATGGGGCAGTCATTATACTGACCACACACATACTTTTCCAAGAGAAAAAATAAAATAAAATAAATTCAAATTCGATAAATTAAATGTAAATAAAAATATTTGAAAATATTTAAAATTAAAACTACAATAATATATGTTAATTGTAAATAAAAAAAATAATAAAGAAATTAATTAATTGAATACAACAATAAAATTAAGATAAAATATTAATACAAAAATAATTAATTACAATTAATAACTAATTAATATCAGGAAAAAATTAAACAAAAAATTAAAAAGTAAAAACAACATAAAATTATTATTTTGAAATAAAAATTGAATATGAAATTAATCAAACCAAACAATGATGATTAAAAATTAAATATTCTTATTATGAATAACATAAAATGAATAATTAATTAATGAATAAATTAATAATTGGTCAAATAAATTCAAATAATCTCACAGGAGAAAGATAAATGATTACAAGTAAGATAATTATTTACTAAAAATTTAAAACATGAATAAAATAAAAGAAATCAATTAATATTAAAATGTAAAAAAATAATTTTAATAACAAAATGGTAAATTATTAACAATTGCAATTAATTCAATAAAAACACTAATTTTAAAATGAAAAAAATGGTTACACCATCAAAAACTAAATTAATTACTCAAAATAGATGTGGTATTGTGTGTAAACATAGGACACATCACACACCCAATAATGATAGTAGAAGAAATTAAAATTGAATGCTAAAAGAAATCTCTAACTGATTAAACTATTAAAATTCTCAAATAACGTAGTTGTATAATTAACCATAATTATTAAAATTCATCAACAGGGGAATGGGGGAGTTCTCCTTGGTGTGACCACAAATGGACTACTGTGCCATTATTGGATTATTACATTCAAATTACAATAAATTATGAAATAACATAAAAGATAATAGATTGATCAAATGATTACAGATAAAATAGACTTTGAGAGAGTGAGAGTCTCCTCCTTCATCAGTGTAAAAATATCAATTTATAGAGGAACGCATGGAGATTTTTTCATGCTTCCAAATCCATATGGGAGAATCATGGGTTCTTTAACTATTTCTGGTGACTTTGATAAAGTTCCTCAATTTATATGTCGAGCAGCGTCTTTTTTCTCATTCGATGGTTGACGTGTATCCAAAATTAAGGGAATTTATCTAGGGATCGGTGTACCCTTACGTGGAATTTAATTCATGATCAAGCCTAATTTTCAATAATAACAACCTTTATTGAAATATTTTATCCCATAAGAAAGTATTCAAACCCTTACATGAGTCCATTGATATATTTATGAAAGTGGTTAGGAACTTGAAGTTACCAATAAAAAACTATAACTTCCACTTTTATGTATCTTTTCCAGATTTTACCCATGGATATTGTTACTATAACACCCTATGATTTTATAAAGTATTTTTTTCAAATAAATTTAAATTTTAAGATAGTTATCATTATATACAACACTGAGTTAAAACAAACCATGATATAATATTAAAATATTATTATTTAAAATGAAAATTATTTCCTAACCATTAGGTTGGAGGATATAAATAATACTAACTAAATTATGAAAATTATATGGTTTTTAAAAATATATAAAATAAATTCATTGGTTATCAATTTATTAGATATTAGAATAAAAAACCCATTTTAAAATAAATGAAATATTATTCTTAAAAACAATCATCATGCATGCAATATATTTTTATCTGAAAAAATTAAATTAGTCACTATTGGTGAATTATTTTAATGAAATTTATATATTAGCTATTTAATCAATTGTTTTATTATTCATGTAATATTTTTTCTAGACATGGGATATAGATAATTCTAATTTTATAAATAAAAACTGTATTTTTCTAAAAACTGGTTTTGTCGCATTCTGTGTACTTATTTCAAAATTGATTTTTTTACAATTGTATAAAATTTAATTTATAAAATTAACATATTTTTTGAAGTCAAAATTTCAAAATTATCTTATATTGAATATTTTATAATTTTCTAATAAGATTAATTTTATAATTAATAAGGAAAAATAATGATTTTCATTAAAAAAATTCTTTTCATTTAAAACATTTTTAAAGTTAAATTTTATTTTAAAATGGTTTTAAAAGTAAACTTAGCTCAATTATATTATAATTAAACTAATTTAGTTTATTTTAATCAATCATATGTTCAATTTATATAAAAAAATTATACTTAAGAAAACCATTTCTTTGGAAAACCAGTTTTTCATCACCGCTACGAGTTTAGTTTTAAATTAAATTCTGCAACATATGTGAATTGAATTTGATATAATATATTCTTTATTTGGAATTATAATAATTTATATCATATAGTAATTTCAAGTTAATTTTTTGTCATAAATTCTAGTAAAAATAGTAAAAAAAATTATTGGAGTAAAGGTTAAAAGAAGTTTTTTCTTGTTGCATACACATGTGTTAAGATTACTTCTCAACACAAATTGGATAATTATTTAATAAATTTAATTTCATATTTCTAATAATTTGTTACAAAATTTCTAAAAAATATCATTTATTTTTAATCTTAAAAGATAAATTTCCTTGGTAAATAAATAAATAAACTAGTTATTGTGGTGAAAACTAAAATAGTGAAAGTAAACATAGAGGTTAAGTAACAACATGTTTAAAACATTTTTTTATGGTAGTTGTTTGGATCAACCATATCATCCCTTTACTCTATTATTTTATAAATTTTGGATGTAAGTGGGTGATTTGACTTCTCATTATTGAATAGTTTTTTTTATTTACAAAAATATCAATCCTCATAAATTATAAAAGGTCACATCTTCCCCTCATATATTCGCACCTCATAAGCCATTTGGATCAACCAACCCCTTCAAAAATATCTCTCAAACATCCTTATACATTTTCTAGTTCTATTTGTGTAGATACCCAAACTTCTCATAAATAAGATTACATATTTTTAGATGAATATTCAATATATTTCACAAATACATGCTTAAGGACTGTATATGATTAGTGACTTTGGATACTGGAATCACTATCATCTTATTCCATGAAATATCTTCAATTTATCCCAAAAATATCTTTTCACTTAGTAATCTTCATAGACATACCCTACATAAAACCTTTCATCATAATCAAGGAAAAGGAAACATTAGAAATGGTGAGCTCAAATGCTTAGTAAGGGTAAACATGGGAGATATCAATATAACATGAGCATATGCATATGATGACATGATAATAATATTTGAAAACCATACCCTACATATCATAGATAATAAACGAGAATCATGACATAAATCATGGTAGTTCATAATACGTGAATCATAATGGGATCAATGTACATGAGTCATGAGAGTATAGCATTGGCATAAGACATAGATTTTGTGGAATGAACATATGTTTTTAACATTGTGAACAAGTATAAATAGAAAAAGGTTCACTCATTATATTAAGGACATGAAGTTATTCCCTTTCATAAAGATATGGAAAAGCAACTAGGTCTACACATAACATTATGGACATGAAATCTAGGTCTATTCATAACACTATGAAAATTTAATCAGTTTCATCCATAACATTGTGAACATTTCATCAGGTTCACACATAACATTTTAAACATTTAATTAGGTTGACACATATCATATTTACTCATGAGTTATCCATAATTACCCAATTCATTGGAAGGAGATATAGGTCCAACCCATCACATAATCCATACATCTATGTGCCAAAATATCATAACACATTCATAATATCATAAAACATTAAAATAAATCATTTCACAAATATTTCATCATAGCATAACATATAAAATAAGATACAACTTTCATAATCATTTTATCATGATGTAACCCAGGGAAGAGAAATGGGCTTCATTAAAATCTTGTCATAATAAAAATGAACCATTTAAAGAATGAATAAGAATGGTATCCTTATATCATATCCCAATTAAATTTTAAGTAACATCAAAGTATGTCATTTTAGATGGAATTTTTTTGGGAGAATAATTTGAACATTTCTTGAGGAAAATAACCTTTTTGAAAATAAAATTTAAAATTATAAAACATTTTCATAAAAAAAATTTAAATAACCTTGGAAAATATAAATTAATAATTAAAAACAATTATTTTTTTTTGGTGGAAAATAATATTCATATCATACACATTAAAAAAATATTCCATTCACATTTTAGGTAAAAGCCAAATGAGAATTGATTGAAAAATGACATGAATATTCATTTCAAAAAAATTAACAAATGGGTAAAAATTTCATTAGTAAATCATTTAGGTAATTTTTAAACATTTTTAAAATCATTTTTATAAAATATGATCCGGGAAGAAAAATGTTTTTTGACCGAATAAAGAAATAACGTCGATTTTTCATAAAAACATTTTTTTAATTCTTGAGGACATAAAAAGTTGAAAATGTAGGTAAAAAATTTATTCTCATTACATAAATAGATTGTAAGAAATATTCATTAGTTTATTGAGATATGGAACATAATATTTCATCATCGGAAGAATAAACCTTAACAATCCAGATAAATGATGAGATTGTACCATAAACCCATTGACACATAGGTAACATTGACTCATAAGCCCCATGAAAGAATAAAATTAAATTAAAATCAAATTATCATGATAATAAATAAATAAATGAAATAATATTTAAAATGGTCTATATATACACCTCACAAAAGAACATAGGTTCACAACACAACATATGTCTCAAAAAGTAAAATTGAGACAAAAATCTCATAACGCTTTAGTAATCTTTTGAATCATAAGACCCAATAAATAATAACATAAAATGAAACATTAAATGTCAATAAAATAAGGATATTAATGATAGAAAATTTTAAAGATCTATTATATACATGACCCAAAATAAACAAGTGGCTACATTCATATGTATCCATTAAATAAAAGGGAGAGTAGAATTCTCTTACCATAAGTCTTGACTTCCTTCATACACATTCGAAACACATGTATAATAAATATAAGTTTACTATATATATTAAATAACCATAATTATATATATCATTCCATATATGGTTTATTTATGACCTTTCAATACTACGTTATTGTAACACCCCAAGCTTCCACGGTACGTTTTCCTTTGAATAATGAAATAACTTGTATTGTACGCAACTTGGAGTTTTAACACACCACGACCAATCAAACTAGCCGTTATGAACAGTAATACCCACTTTTTTGAAATTTTATAAATTTTAATTTTCAAAATTGAATTCATTTTTGGATTTAGAACATCAGAATTAGCTTAGGGTGAATATTTGGTATTTTTCTAAAAACTTTCAATTTTTAATGAATAGTGAAAAACACTGCGTTATTAGTTAAAATAGACATTTTATTTAAATAATTAGTAATTTTATTTAAATTTATATTAGGTAAAAATAGATGCATAATACCTATAAATATCCATATATAGCATTGAAGTCATTTTATAATAATATTAGATATATAAAATTTTATTGAACTTTTTACCGTCATTTACACACCTTCTAGAAGCATTTGAAAATTTGCATAAAACATAATTTTACCACTTCTGTGAATTGAATTTAAAAAATCTGAGTGACACAGTTGATATAATCAAGTAAAATTTGGTTTAATTAGATGAAAATAATTTTTGGTGAATAGTAACTTTTGACTTTTATTTACCACAGTTAAAAGTAAATAGGGTAATTAAAGGTAAAAATGATATTATAATTACCCTAACACATGTCCTAATTCTATTGGATAAGTTTATTTCGACCAAAATAAAACTTATGAATAAAATATTATTCTTTGGGTTTACTTGGATTAGATTAGGACATTTATTATTAATTTTTTTAAAAAGAGTTAAAAATATTAAATTCAATGTTTAATAACTAAACCTTTTTTAATATAGGGTTATATATAATATAAATTCTAATATAAATATTCACTATAAAGATAAAAAATATTTCATACATAATGGTATTTTATTTATAATTTTATACATTAAATAATTAAATTTATTTATGACACAATGACGATGCAGTAATTACCTTATTAATGAAAGATTAAAATAATTGATATTATAAATATCCAAATAAAGGTAAATTGAGACTTATGATGAATTAAACTAATTATCTAGGTTACTATGAAATTTATGGTTGATTAAATGAATTATTTTTGAAGTAATCATGCTTTTATGACTTTCACAAAAATAAAATACCAAATTGTGTCAAAATTGACTTAAATGAGTTTTTAAAAACAAATACTATATTATCAATTGATATAATATTCCTAAAAATATAATGTTCAGAACAAGGACCTAGATAAGGTTATATATATTAATAATTAACCTTTTGGGGTTCTCTTATATTTTTATAGTAATTTTATTAACCATTTATTATAATAATAAAAGAATACATGGTAAAAGTTAAACTATTTAAATAAGAGTTAAATCTAAAAGATAAGGTTAATATGGTGAACTAAATTTCTCTAAAACCTATTGGTTGAGAGTTTTGCTACCTATACCCACCTTATACTCGAAATAAATCATTTTGGAGCCATTATAAACCGAATATAATTGTATAATAAAATAATATTTCAAGCTTTTCCTAAAGTGACCCTCACCTCTCTTATAAAAGGGCACTTCCCCTTCTCTAAAAATCACTCCTCCAAATCCATTTGTCTTAGCAAACCCTACCCAAATATCCTCCCAACTACCCTTAATTAATCCTAAAGGCCTTAATTTGATCATAATACAACCTAAGTAGCCCTTTTGATCAAATCAAAAGGTAGCACCCAAAGAAGAGGTGATTATTTCACCACCTCTTTCAAGTTCTTTTCTTCTTCTATTTCCTCCTTCTTTGTTATTCCCATACCAAAATAATAACTCCAGTATCGTATAAATAATTTGGTGTTATTATTAATAATATTTTACAACCATATTCATTATTCTATCCATCCTATGAATGAAAATTCATCATATGTGTGTACGTACGGCTTACCGTCTCCACATCGTGGTGTTGTTTGTTATTCAAAAAATTCATTATTGGGATGGATATAACAATGATTATAACTGATTTAAATAATAAATATAACATTTGAATGATTCTTTATGTATTACATACCATCCAATTACATATTATTTCTCCATCAATATTTTCATATTGTCGCTCATGCGTATGTACGGATTACCGTCTCCACGGACGCAATGAGATTCGTTCCCCATCATAATCATTCAAGAATAATTTTCATTTTAAGATTAAAAATAATTTTTAAGAACTTTATATCATTCTGTATATGAATCAAATACATCATATTCATAACTAACATGACTTATGTAACAAAACATATAAAGGAAAGTGAATCAATTAACACCCGAAACAACAATACAACAAAAATATTATTAACAAAGAAATATTAAAAGAACATATGTGATATCATATTTGTGAATATGGTTCTATTATAATTTAATAAAAATTATTTAAATATTATAGAGTAGGTTAATGTACCCTCGATCAAGGAAAATTACAAGGTAAGGGTTAATTCTATAATCTATTTACTTATCTGAGGTTGTTAATATGTAAATATCTACTGGGACTTCTTTATCATACACATAGGTGTTTCTTAAAAATATATTTCAAAATATTTTTACTCTTTCCTAGACTATGGGTTAAAGTCATTTATACCCTTGTTTTACTTTTTATAAGATGTTTATAAAGGAATCTTTCTGTCATTTCCCAAACAAGGTACTTTATGACCTTTTTGACGAATTAAGGTAAGAATGTTTTTTTAACTTATACGATGGGTGAAGATATTTTCCACCATTATAACACCTTATAATATTCCCTTACAATATTATAAGAATATTTTCAAAATAAATGTTTTATTTTATAATTATCTGACTTTTAAATTATTTCAAAATAGAA
Organism: Viscum album; assembly: GCA_963277665.1. Taxonomy (NCBI): domain Eukaryota; kingdom Viridiplantae; phylum Streptophyta; class Magnoliopsida; order Santalales; family Viscaceae; genus Viscum; species Viscum album. Next base: position 779,428,062 of record OY728135.1, on the reverse strand, counting down.
AGAGATATTTCTCTCAAATAGTTTTGATTTCATCTATGTCAACATCCTTTGATGGATTTTTCACTTGTTTGAAGTTGATTTTTTATGATACAAATCTTCCATATTGTATTGAATGTTTTTTGATATGTTTGAATGTGGATGTGTTATTTTTATACCATTCATGGTTTATGGTTAAATTATTAACATTTCGTATGATAGTTTTAATACGAATGTTTATGTTATGTTTCAACCTTTTCGTATAAGGAATTCATTAGACTTAGTAAGTGACAGGTAGAGCCCTATATAGCTCCTAGATGCATTAGTAGGTCTCATGAGACAAAATAGTGTCTTGGAACAAGGCCTTGACAAAATATTATTTGTAGTCTTGTCATGAGGCCTTGAATGTGATTATGATGCCCGACATTATGCATTCCATCATTATGAAATTGGATATTGATGTTGCATGTGATTATTCGACTAGTAAAATATCCATGTGAATAATTAAATGGCATTATTTGGTTTATTTTTTCCATATTATTCTAAATTTTATTTTTAAAAGTCTAATGTTTTAGTCTTATACATTACCTTAAATGTTTATGCTTATTTATGAAAGTTTCTACAATATTGTTATCCTTACTGAGCATCTAAGCTCACCCCTTTATTATATTTTATTTTTCCCAGGATGTGAAGAAGTATATTATTACTGACTTGCAGGGATAGTCTAAGGGATATGAATGTGGTTAAAGGAAACAATGTTGTTGTTGTTTTTCAATTTATAATGTAATGTAAAACTTATGTATGTATATAGTACTTCAAAAGATACTAAGCTAATCAGTCTTTTGGGATATGATTCCTAATATCATGAAAATTTTATATAATAATTCACCGACTCTAGGTAACTGGGGTTGGGGAATTACAGTTATTAACAATTCTAGGTTAAAATTATGTTTTGTGTAATAATTGCTTTGTTTTTTGTGTATGTTTTGATTTTTTACTTTCGGTACTCTTACTTTAATCATGGTTACATAATCTATATAATTTTATCCATGAAATAAATATCATATATATTCATTATATATGTATTTATAGTAATTTATTGAAGTTAGGGATAGAAAATAAAATACATTGTTCTTGGAGATAGTATATTATATATACGCATGAACGTTGATTCTATTTTCTCAACAGATGAATTGAAAGAAAGGTAAAAAATATATTAAATTTACAGAATTCTTTTTACGTAATATATATCAAATATTTTTATTATATTTATGTTTATTACCATCCATGAATTTGTTTTGGTAAAAATGAATCACATCACTTCTCGAGGTGGTAGTATGTTGTACACATGAACGATATTATCGTATCCCCTATGAAATGGAAAGTAAGAGTGTATATGTGATATAATAATTAAATAAGTATAATTATTTTAAAAATATCATATGTATTCATTTAATATATCAATATTAAAATAAAATTAAAATGGAAATGAAAAACACATCACATCGTTCTATGATGCGGTAATATGTCGTACAAATGAGCGATGATATTAATTTCCAAGGGGTTTATATGTAAAAATAATGTATTATTATAATTAAAAAGGTATGATAATATTATAATATAATATATAAAATTTAATTATAAATTTATATCCAGTTTTAAGAGGTGCTGAAGGAAAAAAACATTGGCTCGTGAGGCAGTAGTCCGTCGCACACACGAATGATGATTTCAAAATCCATTTGATGGAATAGATGATAGATTTCTATTTTTAAATTATAATAATAGAATAAAATTATATTTAATATAATTAGTTTACTATATTATCATGGTTTAATAATAATTTGAGTGGTTGGAGTAATAAATAAAATAAAACACTTGGTTAGGGATGTTACCTCTTCTTCGGGCAACTTCTTTTGGTTTGCAACAAAAGACTTCATAGGTTGGGTTTCTAAACAAAATAAGGGTTCTAATATTATAGGATGGAAGTAAGGAATTTTTTTTCTCATTTATTTGATGAAAAAATTTGTTTTTTAAGTGTGAAATGTATAGGATATGGGGTGGACTTGTATAAGTGAGGTGACTGGAAAATTATTATTTTTTAAAATGAAGAATGTACACCCACATTTTTCACATGAAAAAAGGCTCAAAATGGCCCATTATAAAACATGTAAAATAAAATGCCTAAATATGTTTTTATAATGTTTTTTTGTTAATTTTTGGGTCATTTGTAACCATTATCAATTTTTAACCTCCTAGTAAACCCATTTTTACCTAAACCATGGTAAATAATTATTTTAATGTTTTTACAGTTCATTATGGTAAAATTTTAAGTAAGAATTATTAGATAATAAAAATTATTATGATTCAAAATATGGAATCCATTTTTCCAAATTCAAATCGCATAAGTTAAATAATTTAATTTAACATTAAACTCATAATTACGATGAGAAAGTGGGTTTTGAAAGAAAAAAAATTCATAAGTATAGAATGTTTTAATATCAAAATTCAATATAAAATTCATTCCAATGACCTAAATTGGATTAATATATATAATATAAACCATTTTAATTTTATGAATAACTTAAAATAATTTTAATGTAATTAAATTATTTAAAATAAAGGAACATTCTTAATAAAAACAAGTATTTTCCACTATTAATCGAAGAATTTATGATTTTAGGAAATTATTAAAACTTCACTACAAGATAATTTTGAGATGATAATTTCAAAAATTAGGTTTTTTTTCAAATAATTTTATAAAAGTGGAAAATTAATTTTAAAATAAGTGTGTAAAATGTTATACAAATACTTTTTAAAAAAATATAGTTTTTAAGTGTAAAATTGGATTAATTCGTATATCTTGTATATAAAACACAGGAGATGAATTTTAAAAATTTATTGAATATATAATATATTCATTTCATTTAAAGTATTCAAAAAAAGTGTTTTTTATTTATTTATTTAAATCACGTTTTTCCTCATAAAAATTGTTTTTTTGTAAAAAGGTTTCCTTTATTTTAAAGTGGTTTTTATTTTTATATATAATAAATTATATATCAAATAATTAATTATATATACATGTGTAAACCTATATTTTCATTATTTATTTAATCTTATTCATACCCTCTATTCCAACGGTAAGGTGATAACTATTATGTTAAATAATAATATTTTAATAGTGTGTCATCTTTGGTTAAAACATTATGTTGTTGGTAATGAAAGATAAAGTCAATATCACATTTAATGAATGTAAAAATAATTTTTTTCATGTAATTCAAGATAAACTAGGTGTTTCATAAAATACAAAATATTAAAAATGTTAAATTTAATTAGAAAAAATAAATTTCATATAATTGAATGTGGTACTCTATAAAACCTTACTAGCTCCTTAATTTATATTCTAGAAAACGTGTCCAGGGAGAAATTGTATTTGATAGAAATTAATTGTACTGACTTCGTAAGGAAAATGTATACAACACAAAATTACCTCAACATTAAAGATAGAATAAAACCTAAAGGTTATCATTTCCTTTAATCACATGTCTACAAAGTTTAAAGGCATTCCTCCTAATGTAACTATTTCACTAAAACATAAAAAAAGGTTTGTATTGACATAATTGTCTCTTAAAATATATTTAATATTGATAAAATCCTATCATTAAAAACCTTAAAATTGGTGTTAATGAATTCAAAATTATGATCAAACTTATACTTATAAACCCATTATGGTATCCATAACTCTTAACTTAATCTTACATGGATATATATACACTTACAAATGTTAATTCACCCTTTATTCCTTATATAAGATCATGTATTTTATAAAAACATTATCATTATAAGTTTAGAATCATTCATATAGCTATAGAATATACAATGTGATTTCATTATTCCATAATCCTTGTAGATGGAGATAATCACATGAAATTTTACTAAAGGATAAACAATAATATTTTCATAGGGACCAATCATGAAAAACAAAACATGGAATTTCTGAATAAGGATTCTAGGATAAGTATTCTATAATTATCATGATTAACTTAATACATTTTTATTACTTAAGATTTCCCTTTTTCTATTTTATTCAGAGAATGTTGTGTTTAAACATCTTCCTTATCCCCGGGATTGGGGCATTGATTCTCCTAATACCCATACTCCTTTTGCATGAAACATTGGAGTGTGGGTGGTGAATTCTATTGAGATCTATCTCTATTAATTTAATTAACTGGACTCTTCACATCACTTCTACATTATTTTCTTTATGTCTATGCTTCCCACACTTGTAACACATTGTTTCTCCTTTCAATCATTAAATTGAGTGCTTATTCAAACATTTTTTGCATGTAGGTTACTGGAATATATTTCCTTAATTTGATTTATTCAAGTTCTCATGTGACTTGATCTTTCTTATCTTATCGAAACCTTGGGAATGGTTATAATATTGAATTTCTATTTAAATAATCATTTAAAATAAAATAAATACTTTGTAGCTACCAAATTCTCTTATAGTCAATTCCTTTCAAAGACTTGGTCTTAAGACGCCAAAGAATTTATCAATTTTTATTTCTATAGTAATGATTAAACCAAAATTGCACCAAGAAATTCTTATAAGATTAGGTTCATAGGTACCAATAGATTCATTGTACTTTTATTTGAGTTTGAGATATTAAATCTACATTTTTTATAGAATATGAGGGAAATACTTACTGAAAAATATCCTCTCATACTCATACCATTCCATGGAGTCAATTAACTCTGCTTGACTCATATTCTTAGTAAGTTTCAATCATTAATCTACTTTTCCTTCCAAGTAGTAGACAGTAAAAATGACTTTTTTCCATGTACCAAACACTGGAGAATGTAAAATATCTTTTCAATGGTATTGATCCATTTCTCAGCAACTAGTGGATCAATGGGACCACTAAAAAGGGTGGTAATTTCCTCATGAAGACCCAATAGAATGTTGTTAACTCTTTTTTCTTTTTTGTAAGTTCAGCATGATTTATATCATAAGAATGTTTTTTGAGAATAACAATGAGGTTGTTTATTCCAACTCCCATAACATTTGGTTTCCCAGGAGTAAAATAATTGTATTGTATGTTGTATTCAGCATTAACATGGTTCATTTGGGATCCATCCATTGAATAAAACCATAAATCATAGTGTGAGAAACACTAATCATATTGTAAAACCAATTATCTTGAAAAATAATTTATAAGATTTCTAAATCATGACACATTATATTTAGTATATGAAACTTTAGGCTTAACCTAGTTCATTCATGATAATTATTCATATCTTTCATAATGGTTCATAAATAATTTTTGAACTTCCAAAAATATATGCCATGGGAGTGTCAAACTATGTGTGAATTAAGGCTCATTTTTGTGTGTTAGTTGATGATTGATTCTATCTCAATGAACCCTTTTCAGATTAATTACCCTTAGGTACCTCTATTCTAGAGTAACATCCACTTATTATATCTAGATAAGGATGTAATTTATTTTAAATCACTCACTATATCCATTACAAAAATTCCCTGACATTTTCCTATACTTTGTCTCATCTATAGAATTATCCTTAGACTTATCCCTAGACATATCCATAGAAATATACATCAGTATCTCACTGAAATTTTCTTATATTATTTTACAATGTTGAACTAAATCTTTCATCTGATACCAGTTGTAGAGAACCAAACTTCAAATACATAAATAGTATAACTTTTTAGATGAATATTTAATACATTTCAAAAATACACACTGATAGACAATATATGTTTAGTGATTTTGGAGGCTTGATTCACTATCTTATTATTTTTCGAAATATCTTTAATGTCTCCCAAAAAGACCTTACAACTTAGTACTCTTCATAAAACACACTAATTAAAAACCGTTCTTTATAGCCTGGAGAAAAGAAAACATAAGAAAGGGTGATCTAAGATATCCAGTAAGGGAAAACAAGGGAGATATCAATATAACATGACCATATGAGTATGATAACATGAAAATAACAATTTAAAACCATATCATGCATATCATTGATCATAATCGCGTTTCATGTCATAAATCTTGGAAGCTTATAAGTCATAAATCATAATGTTATCAAATAACATGAGCTATTATAGAATAACATTGGCATAATACCTAGATTTTTGTCATTCATATAATCTTATAACATTGTGAACATGTATAAATAGAAACAGGTTCACTCATTATGTTAAGGACATGAAATCAGGCCCTTGAATAAGATTATGTACATTAAAAATGGTCCACACATAATCATATGGAAAAAAACCCATTCCCATACATAATTTTGTGAAAAATTATTCAAGTTTGTGAAAACAAATGAGTATTTTATCATGTTCATGCATAACATTGTTAATATGTAATCAGGCTGACGCATGTCATATTTACTCACGAGTTATCGATATTTACCTAATGAATTATAGGGAGATATAGGTCATGCCTATCACATAATCTATACATCTATGTACCACAACATAATAAAATATTTTTCATATCATAACCCATGAAAAAAATTGGTTTCATATGTTGAAATAAAGGGTTCCCTATACCCATATATGCAGTACTTTTGATTACCATATTATGTGTACAGTTTGTTATGCATGATGTTATCTTACCATTATAGTGTATACTTTTTTGAATCCACTATTATAATGGTATTATCATAAGATCAATTGTTTTATAGAAAGGTTATAGCAGATCCTAGGCTATAATGAGAACCTTGAGATACAATGACATTGATCATAAATATATGTTTTATATTCTAGATACATCTTACTGACTGGACACAGTAGATGTTGGACTATCAGGTGCTAGGTGCTCATAAGAATTGAGACTTATTATCATGAAGTCCACACTTGGTGATCTCTAGTAATGAGATCATGAGGACAGACCCGCCAATAGGAACAACATATATTTTGGGTGTCATTGGTTGTTCCTATCTATGGACATGTGTATTGGTCTCCTGACTTGAGACCATTACCAATGAGTACTATTTGATTATGTACTTTGATGAAAGATGAAAACCATGTCAATGAATTCGTGGAGAGGTAGTTTGTTTTGGGTGCATCATTGGTGGTATGACATTGGCTGAATGGGCAAGAAAGGATTTGTCGCTTCCAAGTTCAAGAAGTTATATATCATAGGCCTGGTTGATCAGGATGGTGTTTCCTTCATAAGTCTTTGGCCAATGTAGTAGAAAGTAAAATCCATCTGGATATATCAACAAATAATAAAGAAAGAAAAGGACGATTACATAAGAGTGCATCCTGCTTTATGAGATATTTAATGACAAATAGGTTATAGTACACAGTCTATGTTTGTAGGATGGTAGTCATTACAATGACTACACTTATCTCTATAGGGGTCATAATGGGTTTCTAGACTCCATTCTTGGTCTATAGATTTTATTCACTACTATCAAAATAAGGGCCTAGAGGGTTACACACAATAGCATATTCAGGAATCCACCATATTCAGTTGAATAGGTATATGGACTTAGTGGACCCCACCATAGGGTCTGAGTATTTTCCAAGTTATCGATCACCAAAAGAATTAAATAAATTCATTATTATTCAAGTTATAAATAATTGGGATTAAATTTATTTAATTTATTTACAAGTTTAGTACATATGAGAAAAATATTAATCCAACGTATATTATTTTAATATTCGAGGTTCGTTTAATATTAAGTGGGATAATGAGTCGATTTAAATGGATATGGTTTTATCACGTTATATATTTTATATATTACAGGTATGTGATAAAATAATAAATAATATTGGCACAGTTTAGTTCTTTAAAATTATTTATTAGTGGACATTGAAATAAACAGGGGTCGGGGAACCCAACTGGGTATTTTTGGAATTCCACTATAAATAATAGAGGAGGCTCTCTCCCTTGGTGTTCAATTCACTATTAACTCATTTCATGGAGTGAAATCTTGAGCCTATCTCTCCTCCTACTCTCTAGAGAGAGAATATTTTGATCCATAGAGCTTGGATCAAGATCATCCTCATGCATCGAAGGCTTCTCGATGCGGTGATCATTGGGACATCAAAAGCATCATAAGATCACCACGCTAGCACCCAGAATTCAATGATTTACATTCCATTAGATTTTCGGAGCACGTGAGGATGGTATAGAGGGATCCTGCTTTGGATCCTTCAAGCAACGATCTCCATTTACTTGTTGTAGTCGATCACGGTTTCGTATCTGAAAAAAGTACGTTTTCATTTTAATTTTTTTCTCTTTACAATTTACTCAAGAGCCTAGGGCCTTACTGGGGCTCGGATCGTTGACGACAACAAGTCTCATCATCCCGCCGATGAAATTTTTTAAAATACTTAGCCCACCGACTTCCACTGGGGGCTCCAGAACCAAACAGTGGTATCAGAGGGAGTGCGTAAATTTTCTGAGCCAAATAAAATTGATTTTTATAACATTAAGTAGATAGTTCAAAGATGGTCCCAATAGTTTGAACCGTGCATTGATCCGATGCCAAATGACCAAGTTATGGACAGTTTAATTTTTCGGATTAGAATCGAATTTGCGGTTTGATCTCGGGTTCTAATTTTTATTTCATCTTGCTGAACCGATTAAGTTTCAATCGGTTCATCCGAAATAAATTTAACTATGAAAATTGTAAATTTTACAATTTATTAATTTTCATAATAATTTTATTATTTTAATAATAATTATTTTATTATTAGAATAATGTAATAATAATAAATTATTATTTTATTATAATAATTTTATAATTATTTAATTTTAAAATTTATTTTGCCTTTAGAAATAATGGAGGATACTTGACCTTGATATAAAAATAAAAGGAGAAAAGACTTTAAAAAGGATGTCTTAAAGATTTATAAAAAGGGGGGCATAGGTCAAGAAAGCAAACCAAAAAAATGGCTTTGCAGGGGGTCTGCACGGACCCCTAATCCTAGTATGGTGCAGTAGACGGCCGCCTGAACTACCGGACCACCTGGCATTGCACCCAATAGGCACTGCCTCCTCTAGTACCACGCTGCATCGCTGGAGACACACTCCTCACTGGCAAAGTAGGCCACACCAACACGGACCCCCTCTTCCCGCTCGGCTTCCTCTTGCAGACGCCAGCGCCTGGCCGTCGCACAAGCACCTTGCACGAGGTCCTATGGCATCCCACTTCCTATGCGGCACACCCACAGCAGACCCTGTCCCAGACACCCTGTGCCCTTACCGGCGAACCAGGCTCCTGCACGCTTCCCTCACCCATCGTCTCGGTTGGCCCAGCAGTCGACTCCCATGCAGACCCCCATTGCATGCAGAACGAGTCATGGCCCTACCACTTCAGACGCCCTCGCCATCGCCTTCCTCGAGATGTCGGTCCTTTGTCTAGGCCAGAAGTTGTTGGCCTTCTCCCACTGGAGACACCACCCCAGCTAGATATCGTATGCCTCGTCGAGGCACTGGACCCACACGGCCTCCTCCTAGTCTGCATGGCATGCACAACAGCTTGCCCCAAAACTTCTCTTCCTTCCGTCCAAGCTATGGCACTTCCAGCGTGCCAGTCGACCGCTCCCCTTGATGGCGCGCCACCCCGGGTTCCGTCCACCCCCGTATCCGGCCTCATATAGTAGCGCGACGCAGTTTCCGCCCTTTTTTTTCTACCCTGCACCTGTTCAGAAGGTACCTTCATTTTTCTATAAGTTTTTTCGCAGAGAAAATATGGCTCTGAAATGGTCTGGGTGGACCTGCCCAAGCCGAAACAGGTTTGGGCGGATTGGTCCTGCCTAGTTTTGCCTTGCATAGCCCTACGCAGGTTTGGCCCGACCCGCACAAGCCATGCAATGGGGTTTTGTAGACCGGCCAATTAATTATTTGTGATTAATTATATTAATAAATTTAATTTTAGTTTTCTAAATTAAATTAAATAAAATTAAATTTGGTTAATTATTATAATACCTGAGGATATAAATTAATTTAATTTTGAAATGAAATGAAATTAATTAATTATTTACTTAATTTAATTTTGGCATTAAAATTAAATAAATTAGAGGACCAATGATTAATTAAATTATTTGAATTTATTAATTCATTTAATTTAATTAAATAAACCGTCATACTTATTTAATGCATTTTAATTTTATTGAGATTTATTTTTCCCGTATTATTGTATTGAGCACCGACCCATGTATGTCGCATTTATTTAATTAATTATTTTAACTGCATGCGATGATTGTAATTAATTAAATAGACAGTTTTTTCATCGTCTTTCTTTTTCATTTAAAATGTATAAGGGCATGTGCGCCCAAATTTTACCCGATGTACTTTTATCCCACAAGTCCCCCTCGCCTTCGCACATGTATTATTGTACTTCGAATGAAGACTGCGAGCGACGTGGACCCCGCCAAGATGAGGTGGTGCACGAAGGTGAAAGACAACACATGGATTCCACCAAAATGAGGCGGTACTCGAAGATGTGGCGTCAACCCCACCAAGACATGACAATACTCCAGAAGACTAGCAAACATACATGACACAACAAGCTACATCAAGAGTCAAACATTCAACTTAGGTACGATGCCCTTAGGTTGTTTAGATGCTCAAGAACAGTCGGATAGTATTGTAACCTTTATGCATTTATTTATTATTTTATAAGTTTTAGAACAGTGGGAAAATACATAAAATAATATAAAATAAAATGCATAAAGATGTTGCGTATGTTTTTTTATTAAAGTTCAGTTGTGAGCGCGACAACATAGATGTACAAGTTTAATAGAAATGGATTACATTCATCTAGAGAAACCAATAAAACCATCAAAGAAAAATGTTAAGTCACAACAGCCTTCCATCATTCAAGTATGAACAAAACCGCGTGTTTGAGGTGTTGGTCATGCCATAGCTGAGGGTGCCTCTTACTACCGGGGAGTTCTTATTAAGATAGTGGGTCAACATAACTAAAATTGCATCAAAAAAATATCCATAGCTAGCTTGTTGTAATTTTAGAGGCAAGCATTGACTAAATCAGTAATGATTTTTAAAGTTGGGACTTCACTCAACAGATCAAGTAACCGCAAGTTAATGCGGTTGGCTGGCCAAAATCCTACCTTGGACCCTCCGAGTAGTGGTGTAGCCTTAACTTGTAGACTATGAGGGAGGTTAAGGGATCATTTCCACTATAATACTCTGTAGAGACCCGAAGCCTGACGTACATAGACTTTACATTACTTTTGCGGAATACTTGGTACATAACAAAAACACACACACAAGGATCGTAATAGTTTAGTGTCTTTGGAAACTCGGAGTATAATCTTCTAATCGTGGGGAAAGATCTTCAACATCTCCCATAAAGATCTTCCTTTTTATTTTACCTAAAACCTTTCTTTATATCCTGGGGAAAAGAAAACATAAAAGGGTGAGCTCAAATGCTCAGTAAGGGTAAACAAAGGAAATATCAATCACATAATTTTCATAAGAACATAACATTTTTGGAAATCTTAACCTGCAAAAGAGAGCATAATTTCATAACATGGGATAAATCATAGTAGTGAAATGAAATCATAACATAAAACATTACTCATTGTGGCATACACACATAATCATAGAGAATCATTTCTTGTTAGTCAAGACTCATTGCCAAGACTATCTTAGTGGACAAAGTCCCTTTCTGAATCGAGTAATCCTTGTTTCAGTCCTGTTTCACTGAACCGGTATAACCTACCATTCCAGCCATGTCTATCTCATGAGATATAAAATCTTTACCCAATGCATTGGAGGGAGATATAGGTCCCACCCATCTCTTAATGAATCCTTTCTTATGTGTGCCACAAAATCATAAATCATACATCATTGCATAACCCATGTAATAAAAAATGGAATTCTTAAACAACATGACATCATAAAACAATTCATATAAGATAAAGGAATTCATAAAAATAATTCCATCTCAACATAATCAAATCAATGTAATAATAGGGATAAAAACAGAACCCTATATTATCTTAGATGGAAAATAATTTTGATAAAACACTTGAATTGAATTCTTGAGGAAAATATCCTTTCTTCTTCAAAATCAATTTCTTTTCACAAAACATCATGCAATTTTAAAAGAAAGAGATTTTATTGAAAATAGTCATGAAATCTTTTAGAGGAAGCTTCATGAAAATAAGGCTTTATAAAACAGCATAAATCCGTTCGTGTCGTATAAGTTAAAAAAACATTCTTTGTACTTTTGTCGAAAAAGTCAAAATGTACCTCGTACGATAAACGACAAAAGATTCCTTTCATATCTTTTACTAAAAACTAACCAAAGGGTAAAATTGGATTTAAACCATTATAGTTGGATGGAAATAAAATTACATATTGAGGAAACATGGATGTGGATGGTAAAATAAACCCCAGTAAATACTTACGAATAAACAATCTCAGATAAAAATGAGATTGTGATATTTCCCTTACCTTAGGTCCGACTTGCTTTGTAAGTGTCCGAACCTCCTGTATAATGCTTTAAATCATGTTATTGACTTATTACAGAATCATATTCATTGTTATGATATCATATATGGTTCACTTATGACATTATATTACCCGTTCTTTTGTAAACTCCATGTTAAAGAAGCGTTTTGGGTAAAATCGTTTCATTTATCGTAGGTGTTTTGACTTGTTGTTCTTGACATCATTATTACTTATATCATGATTTACTTACTTCCAGAATATAAAATATGATTTATATATCATATATATTCAGTATATATATATATATAATAGGTAGATAAATAAAATGAAAAACACCGTTCATGGAGACGGTAGTCCGTACGTACGCATGAACGCTGTTTTCCTTTCCTTATTGTCTTGAAATGGAAGTAAGTAGATGACATACATATGTATATATATAAATAAATCCAGTAGCTTTATAATGTCATATATTTCATTATTATTTCTTATATATACATTATAATCATTCTTAAATGGTTAACATGGAGAATGAATCTCATCGCGTCGTGGAGACGGTAGTCCGTACGTACGCACGAGCGATGATATCATTTCTATAAATATTGAATTGAATTGGAGTGGATTATACAATATATCAGAATCAATATGATGTTGTAATAACTATGTATAGTTATTCTTTACACCATTATACCCATCCATGTAAGGTGGTGGTGGAAAATAGATTACACCACGGCGTGGAGACGGTATTCCGTACGTACGCACGCGCGGTGATTTCTTTTTCCGTAGGATGGATAGATGGTGAAATAGGTTTGTTTCATACTTATAATAACATATCAGTATATGAGTGATACTGATGTTATTACTTCATAATGAAACAACCTAAGAAGAAGAAGTGGAAGAAGAAATAAAGATGAAAGAATTGGTAACGGTAATTACCTCCTCTTTGAAGTGCCTCTTTGAGACCTCTTCTTAGGGCACTAGAATTGGTCTTTGAGGAAGACCAGAACCTCTAGGATGTTGCTAGGGAAGTGGAGAAGAGCGTTTGGCAGGGGTTGGCCGAGCTTGAGTGCTCAAATTGGTGTGAGGAGGAGGGGGAGGAGGTGTCCTTTTATAGGGGAGGAGAGGGGCACCTTAGGAATATCTCAAAATATTATTTTATATTAAAGTCAAAATCGGTTTATAATGGTTCCAAAGGGTCTTATTTCGAAGCTAAAGTGGGGATGGGTCGCAATCCTATCAACCAATAGAATTTAGACAAGTTTAGGATATTATTTTAACCTTATCAATTAGATTTAACTCTAAGTTAAATAATTTAACATTTACCGTGTCTTTTTTTTTTCTTTCACTATATGGTTAATACACTTACTATAACATGCCAAACGAACCCCAAATTGTTTATTATTAATATATATCCTTATCTAAGTCATTTGGCCGAACCTTAGATTTTTAGGAATAAAATAACAATTAATAATATAATATTTGATTTAAAAACTATTTTGTGTCAATTTTGACACTATTTGATATATGATTTTTGTGAAAGTCATAACAGAATTAAATGTTCGAACCAAGTTGATTAAATCAACATTAATATATCATAGTAACCTAGAAAATTAGTGGAATTCATAAAAATTTTCAAATTACATTTATTTTGGTGTTTATAACATCAATTATGTCAATATTTCATTAATAAGATAATTACTGCATCATCGTTGTGTCATAAATAAATTAAATTATTTGATGTCTAAAAATTACAAATAAAATACCATCATGTAGGAAATATTTTTAGCTTTCTAATAAATATTTACAATCGAATTTATATTATGTATAACCCCATATTAAAAATGATTTACTTATTAAACTTTGATTTTAACTATTTTAACCTTTCTTTAATAATAAATGTCCTAATCTAATCCAAGTGGGCCTAAATGGTCATATTTTATTCCTAAGTTTGTTTTTGGTCGAATTGCACTTGTCCAATAGAATTAGGACATGTGTTAGGGTAATATTAATATCATATTTACCCTTAGTTACCCTATTTACTATTAACCACGGTAAAAAAAGTAAAAAGTTACTATTCACCAAAAAATTATTTTCATCTTATTGAACCACATTTTAGTCCTTGATATTAACCGTGTCTCTCGGAATTTCGAAATTCCATTCACAGAAGCGGTAAAATTAAGTTTTATGCAAAATTCAGTTTTTAACCTACCACTTAGTAGTTTCATTATTCATCAAAAATTGATGTTTTTCAGAACAATGCCAAAATTTCATCCCAAGCTATATTTCATATTCCGAATTCAAAAATGAAGTCTATTTTACCAAATTCATAACATAAAATTTGCATTAATTAATTTTATAATTAAATCCCGCTGTTAAAACAAATAGCGTGTTTTTAAGAAACAATATCTATCAAAAGTTTGATACTTATTTATGTCTAGTTTAAATGTGAAATTACATCCAATGACCAACATTGTATTAAATTGTAAAAATATATTCTAAATATACTTTAAAACCACTCAAATTAATGATTTATCACTATTAATTATTTCGATTAAAAAAGTTGTTTTTAATTATAATTTAGTAATTTTTCACTATTCATCAAAATATGAAAGTTATCCGAAAAGTACCAAAATTTCAGCTTAGGCTAAATTCGATACTCCGAATCCAAAAATGAAGTTCATTTTGAAAAATAAGATTTATAGAATTTTAAAAAGTGGTTATTACTATTCATAACGGCTAGTTTTAATAATATTTTAATAGCATATCGTTGTTTAATGAAACTCAGTATTGCGTATTACACACGCTATCGAGGAAGGTCGCGATTGTGTGTAATGCAAGGCATGTCAAAGATGTGTGTTGTGCAAGCTCCTTTTTGTGTAGCGTACAACACAAGACATTAGTTAAATAAAAAAGAATATTTTTCATAAAATCTCGGGCTGTTACATTCTACCCCCCTTAAAATGAATTTCGCCCTCGAAATTCGTCGGGGTTATAAATGGTTTACTATTCGAAAGTTTCTTTAATAGAAACCCACATCGTAAAAGGGAATACCAAAACTTGGCTTTAAAAACTAAAGTATGAAATGTAACGATAACCCAAATAAACTAATCACTGGGTTTCCACATAGGCGAAAATATGGATATGGAAGAGAAATCTAACCATCATGTTCTGATGGAGAGTGGTAGAGAACATGGCTATGGAAAATCCAGTAATCACAAATCCATAAATATGTGACGATCTAAGGTACCATCTGATTCATCAGGTATAAGAGAACTAGGACAACATTTTTGGATTTCAAGATCATTTCCCTAAAGTTAAAGAATTTGAATTAGAATAAATACTTACTTTATTTTGGTACAATCTCGCTGTTGTTCGTGCCTTTAACAATTTCCACTTCATCTCTTAAATAAATGAAGTTGAATTTGTTATTCGTGAAGTGTTAGCAGATCATGTGATAGAATGACGGGTCATTCCATCTGTCTCAAACAAAAGGTTAGCAAAAATTATATACATAAGTCGATCTATAGTGAGATTAATCACATATGGTTCCTAAAATGGACTTATACTTCATATATCATACTGCTTCATATAATAAAACTAGTTTCTACTAAACAGGGACTTCCTGTCGGTCAGTGGTAGGCGATAAAGGCCAGTTGCACTTCGGTTGTGAGTTCGATTCCTACAGCCTTGTCCGAAGCGATGGGTTGTCGCCCGTCCTGCAGGTTGTCCTTTTTCTAAAACTATATTACTATAACATCCCATCAATAATATCGAGAAAACTTCGATCCTTAAACAATACTAACTTATGTTCAACATAATCCATTCCATTCTTTAGGCTTATACATAATACTGCAGTCCACTCTCATAATATAGTGACAACGATTACCAGAGATTTAATACTGTCGTTGATCCCCACATATCATAAGATATGTCTTGTTGGTCACATTCCAAACATTCAAAGTCCTTAATCGTGTATTCTCTTGAATACCTTAGTGAAAACATGAGTGCAGTTAAAAGTTAACACTTTCCACATACCAAAATCCTCGAAATTCTATATACTCAAACCATGATATCACTTAGTCCTTATATCAATCATGAGCTCATGAATACTGTCAAATATTTCATTTTCTTATTTTCCCTTCATTATGCGCATATCATCTTTTTTCCAAAAATACCTCAATCACTTCGAATACCACATTAGAGCAATACATAAATATTCCAATACACCATAAAAGTACCTCAACAACATTATTCTTGAATACCAATACATAAACACTTCAGTCCATCCACTTCAATGACTGTCCTGGAATAAGTCCTTCCTTGATTTAGAAGTATCTTTTTAGGTCAGGGCATTGAGTTGGGTAATGCCCATGTTCTCCACAAATAAGACATTGAACTCCATAACAATCTGTCACTCTATGACCCTTTTCTCCACACAGATAACATCGGTCCCTCCATTTGAGGTATTCCTCAAGGTTCTTCTTCCCTTCTTTAGAAATCTCAATCTTCCTTTCTTTATGATCCTCAACATGCGAACATGCATAATAGTTTATCTTCCTCTTCTTTGATGAATTAGTCATACCACTAAATTTCACCTTGTTAATCATATATCGTGATGACTGATTCGGCATAATCACAATATCTTTATCTTTAGGCATTACACAATTTTGTTGCTCATAGTCACCAATTTGTCCATTGGATTCAATTTTAACCAAATTCCTTCTGGTTCCCTCCATTAACTAAAACACAAAAAGAATTTTGTGAGAGGATAAATCATGCTAGGGAAGACAACATAGTAAAGGGAGAGCACCCTCAATATCTAACATATTAGGTTAAATTCTAAGATCGTTACCGTAGTTCTAGGAATATATCCTATACGTATACTTATCCTTAGGGACATCCCTAGACATACCTTAGAAATATCTCTAGGGATCTCACTAACGTTCTCACATCCTAGTTTCCAAAGGTTGACTAAACCTTTCCTCTGATACCAACTGTAGAGACCCGAAGCCTGACGTACATAGACTTTACATTACTTTTGCGGAATACTTGGTACATAACAAAAACACACACACAAGGATCGTAATAGTTTAGTGTCTTTGGAAACTCGGAGTATAATCTTCTAATCGTGGGGAAAGATCTTCAACATCTCCCATAAAGATCTTCCTTTTTATTTTACCTAAAACCTTTCTTTATATCCTGGGGAAAAGAAAACATAAAAGGGTGAGCTCAAATGCTCAGTAAGGGTAAACAAAGGAAATATCAATCACATAATTTTCATAAGAACATAACATTTTTGGAAATCTTAACCTGCAAAAGAGAGCATAATTTCATAACATGGGATAAATCATAGTAGTGAAATGAAATCATAACTTAAAACATTACTCATTGTGGAATACACACATAATTATAGAGAATCATTTCTTGTTAGTCAAGACTCATTGCCAAGACTATCTTAGTGGACAAAGTCCCTTTCTGAATCGAGTAATCCTCGTTTCAGTCCTGTTTCACTGAACCGGTATAACCTACCATTCCAGCCATGTCTATCTCATGAGATATAAAATCTTTACCCAATGCATTTGAGGGAGATATAGGTCCCACCCATCTCTTAATGAATCCTTTCTTATGTGTGCCACAAAATCATAAATCATACATCATTGCATAACCCATGTAATAAAAAATGGAATTCTTAAACAACATGACATCATAAAACAATTCATATAAGATAAAGGAATTCATAAAAATAATTCCATCTCAACATAATCAAATCAATTTAATAATAGGGATAAAAACAGAACCCTATATTATCTTAGATGGAAAATAATTTTGATAAAACACTTGAATTGAATTCTTGAGGAAAATATCCTTTCTTCTTCAAAATCAATTTCTTTTCACAAAACATCATGCAATTTTAAAAGAAAGAGATTTTATTGAAAATAGTCATGAAATATTTTAGAGGAAGCTTCATGAAAATAAGGCTTTATAAAACAGCATAAATCCGTTCGTGCCGTATAAGTTAAAAAAACATTCTTTGTACTTTTGTCGAAAAAGTCAAAATGTACCTCGTACGATAAACGACAAAAGATTCCTTTCATATCTTTTACTAAAAACTAACCAAAGGGTAAAATTGGATTTAAACCATTGTACTTGGATGGAAATAAAATTACATATTGAGGAAACATGGATGTGGATGGTAAAATAAACCCCAGTAAATACTTACGAATAAACAATCTCGGATAAAAATGAGATTGTGATATTTCCCTTACCTTAGGTCCGACTTGCTTTGTAAGTGTCCGAACCTCCTGTATAATGATTTAAATCATGTTATTGACTTATTACAGAATCATATTCATTGTTATGATATCATATATGGTTCACTTATGACATTATATTACCCGTTCTTTTGTAAACTCCATGTTAAAGAAGCGTTTTGGGTAAAATCGTTTCATTTATCGTAGGTGTTTTGACTTGTTGTTCTTGACATCATTATTACTTATATCATGATTTACTTACTTCCAGAATATAAAATATGATTTATATATCATATATATTCAGTATATATATATATATAATAGGTAGATAAATAAAATGAAAAACACCGTTCATGGAGACGGTAGTCCGTACGTACGCATGAACGCTGTTTTCCTTTCCTTATTGTCTTGAAATGGAAGTAAGTAGATGACATACATATGTATATATATAAATAAATCCAGTAGCTTTATAATGTCATATATTTCATTATTATTTCTTATATATACATTATAATCATTCTTAAATGGTTAACATGGAGAATGAATCTCATCGCGTCGTGGAGACGGTAGTCCGTACGTACGCACGAGCGATGATATCATTTCTATAAATATTGAATTGAATTGGAGTGGATTATACAATATATCAGAATCAATATGATGTTTTAATAACTATGTATAGTTATTCTTTACACCATTATACCCATCCATGTAAGGTGGTGGTGGAAATAAATTACACCACGGCGTGGAGACGGTATTCCGTACGTACGCACGCGCGGTGATTTCTTTTTCCGTAGGATGGATAGATGGTGAAATAGGGTTGTTTCATACTTATAATAACATATCAGTATATGAGTGATACTGATGTTATTACTTCATAATGAAACAACCTAAGAAGAAGAAGTGGAAGAAGAAATAAAGATGAAAGAATTGGTAACGGTAATTACCTCTTCTTTGAAGTGCCTCTTTGAGACCTCTTCTTAGGGCACTAGAATTGGTCTTTGAGGAAGACCAGAACCTCTAGGATGTTGCTAGGGAAGTGGAGAAGAGAGTTTGGTAGGGGTTGGCCGAGCTTGAGTGCTCAAATTGGTGTGAGGAGGAGGGGGAGGAGGTGTCCTTTTATAGGGGAGGAGAGGGGCACCTTAGGAATATCTCAAAATATTATTTTATATTAAAGTCAAAATCGGTTTATAATGGTTCCAAAGGGTCTTATTTCGAAGCTAAAGTGGGGATGGGTCGCAATCCTATCAACCAATAGAATTTAGACAAGTTTAGGATATTATTTTAACCTTATCAATTAGATTTAACTCTAAGTTAAATAATTTAACATTTACCGTGTCTTTTTTTTCTTTAACTATATAGTTAATACACTTACTATAACATGCCAAACGAACCCCAAATTGTTTATTATTAATATATATCCTTATCTAAGTCATTTGGCCGAACCTTAGATTTTTAGGAATAAAATAACAATTAATAATATAATATTTGATTTAAAAACTATTTTGTGTCAATTTTGACACTATTTGATATATGATTTTTGTGAAAGTCATAACAGAATTAAATGTTCGAACCAAGTTGATTAAATCAACATTAATATATCATAGTAACCTAGAAAATTAGTGGAATTCATAAAAATTTTCAAATTACATTTATTTTGGTGTTTATAACATCAATTATGTCAATATTTCATTAATAAGATAATTACTGCATCATCGTTGTGTCATAAATAAATTAAATTATTTGATGTCTAAAAATTACAAATAAAATACCATCATGTAGGAAATATTTTTAGCTTTCTAATAAATATTTACAATCGAATTTATCTTATGTATAACCCCATATTAAAAATGATTTACTTATTAAACTTTGATTTTAACTATTTTAACCTTTCTTTAATAATAAATGTCCTAATCTAATCCAAGTGGGCCTAAATGGTCATATTTTATTCCTAAGTTTGTTTTTGGTCGAATTACACTTGTCCAATAGAATTAGGACATGTGTTAGGGTAATAGTAATATCATATTTACCCTTAGTTACCCTATTTACTATTAACCACGGTAAAAAAAGTAAAAAGTTACTATTCACCAAAAAATTATTTTCATCTTATTGAACCACATTTTAGTCCTTGATATTAACCGTGTCTCTCGGATTTTCGAAATTCCATTCACAGAAGCGGTAAAATTAAGTTTTATGCAAAATTCAGTTTTTAACCTACCACTTAGTAGTTTCACTATTCATCAAAAATTGATGTTTTTCAGAACAATGCCAAAATTTCATCCCAAGCTATATTTCATATTCCGAATTCAAAAATGAAGTCTATTTTACCAAATTCATAACATAAAAGTTGCATTAATTAATTTTATAATTAAATCCCGCTGTTAAAACAAATAGCATGTTTTTAAGAAACAATATCTATCAAAAGTTTGATACTTGTTTATGTCTAGTTTAAATGTGAAATTACATCCAATGACCAACATTGTATTAAATTGTAAAAATATATTCTAAATATACTTTAAAACCACTCAAATTAATGATTTATCACTATTAATTATTTCGATTAAAAAAGTTGTTTTTAATTATAATTTAGTAATTTTTCACTATTCATCAAAATATGAAAGTTATCCGAAAAGTACCAAAATTTCAGCTTAGGCTAAATTCGATACTCCGAATCCAAAAATGAATTTCATTTTGAAAAATAAGATTTATAGAATTTTAAAAAGTGGTTATTACTATTCATAACGGCTAGTTTTAATAATATTTTAATAGCATATCGTTGTTTAATGAAACTCAGTATTGCGTATTACACACGCTATCGAGGAAGGTCGCGATTGCGTGTAATGCAAGGCATGTCAAAGATGTGTGTTGTGCAAGCTCCTTTTTGTGTAGCGTACAACACAAGACATTAGTTAAATAAAAAAGAATATTTTTCATAAAATCTCGGGCTGTTACATACTCAATAGTATTCTGATTCTAGTACATAGATTTCCTAGAATTCGAAAAAATAGTGGGATACATTTAGTGGTTAAATAATCAGTAATGTCACATTTGGTAATCAATATTAAAAGTACAATATGCTAAATTTTATTTGAAGATAATGTCAATTAATACCACAATAAAACTGCAATTAATTTTGGACAAAATTAATGTCTAAACAAGCACGAAATTCCAAGTGTAGTATAGGCACTTGTGCACATTACAACCATAATGGAAATTCAAGGTGTTTGTGTCCCAACCTGTTAAGATACCTCAGGAAGTGAGGGTGTAAAACTGCTTACAGTAGACTCATGAATCAAAAATATGATAGTTCTCTCATAATTCTATCATCAAGATCTTATTTTAGTTGGAGATTCTACATCGTGACATGGATGATGTTACATGTAGTCTCCTCTCCAAGAAGTTTCAAGGAGAAAGCTAAGTGAGATTTGAATGTGATGATTGCACTCACTTTGTGTAAAGTGAAATATAGTTCACAATCTTTCATGTCATCAAATTCTTATAACTTTTACACCCAATTACTCTAGTTTCATTTAAGGATACAAATGAACGATATAGAGTGAGTTCTTTATTACCTTTAAGGTAAAATTTGCCAAGTGATAAGAATATTAAAGGTAGCACAACCATTTTTTCTTATGGAGAATATATTGAAAGACAAGGCTGAAAGGCCTATGGAAAGATATGCCAAATCACCATCATCATGTAATTCAATGAAAAGGGATTGTTTCTTTAACAGGAGGTTATTTTTATCACATATTATGAAATAAATTCATGGAAGTTTAAAAACTAAAATACTAGAAGTAAGTACCCGCTTCTAATTCAGTTAATATTCATCAAATAAAAGTATCGTTTTCTCACATACTTCTTGGGTATTAAAATAAAATATGTTTTCACATATATGTATTCAAATACAGTAACCATGTAAGTAGAGAAACATTACTATAATTAAAGTGTATTCTCCAAGCAGCTGAGAAAGGGTGATTCCTAATTCAGTAGTGAGAAACACATAACTTCTAATTTCCAAGTGACTGATTCAAATTGAATAATTTATGAAGTATAACCAAAACATTTATCTCATATTACCTTTGAAAAAAATGATAAATCATTCCATGTTTTTGGAATTAATGTTGTTTGTGGTAACATACTCAACAAAATAGTTCAAACATACTTGAATCAAAGGCAATACATGATGAATATAAAATGCAAGACCGACCCAGTTGTGGCAATATGATTATTTGTCAAGTAAAACTAAAATTGGATGTCATGAATATACCCATAATTTTATTTAGGCTCATCACATCTAAACACCTTTGGTATTAGTGACATCCTTATTTTAGACAAAGAATCCTTTAGAAATAAAGGTATGCCACAATGATTTCGAGGTTAGTTAAATAATAGAGTATGAACTATTCCAAATAAAGATAGAGGTAAAGATGCTTCATAAGATTCCTTTAAGTTAATAAGGAATGTAATATTGAAGTATATATATTTGTTCAGAAGATGTGAGTTGCTTCAGAACGGCATGCCGAAGAATATCTTTACCAAATATTCATCGATCATGTTAATGTAGCATAGAGTAATTACTAAATGCATGTTACCTTATATTCATTACCATATTGATGTTCATAAGGAGGATTGATGATAATGTCTTACATGTTTACATTGATCAAAAAAATGTGGTGTGGATAAATTCCTAAACACACATTTTATACATCAAAGTTATGATATAAGTAGTATCAATGTTACAACCTAAAGTAACTTCCATTATATTTCATGACATTCTTTGTAAATAACAGCATAAACCCATAACTATTCCAACTAAAATATAGAAAAATGGATATCATACGAGTCATAGTATGGTGAAAATACATTATGTCATAGATCATGTATTAATATTCAAAGAGTTTTCTAATATATAAACAAACATGTATCAATTTGAACACATGGTGCATCTAAGGTAATTATCCTAACAGTTGCTTAGGATATTACCTAAATCCCTATACAAGGGTGCACATATCTATTAGAGATAGTGGGAGCTGAATTGACTTGGAATTAGTAAATGATCAATAAGCACAAATGGTTGGCATAGTAACAAGTTCCACATGTACATGTGGAATAGACATGTTCCAGAGACACATACGACGTAATAAGAATGAAACCATGGTGATGGTTTTATATTCTCTATGGTTGGTGATATATTATTCATTAAGAATAATAAATCCTACAAGTTATAAGTATATGTAAATTAGTTAATATTGACAAGATAATTAAAATTTTATAATAGATAACATGTATCAATTTGCCAAGGGTCTTATAAATTGAATACTATGGTAGGTATTCAAATGAGATGATACATGAATGGTATAAGCATTATACCAATAAGGCTCGATTGGTTATACAAAGTCATTATTCCTAAATCCATTAGAACTTTACTTGTCATAGCTAACTTCTAAGATCATTCTACTTGTCATTGGATGTCAAGATCATATTTCATGCAAGGTGTCTATACAACACAACCAGAAATAGATGATGACATTATATGATTCTAGTAAGGGTTACAAGTTACTGAAATCCAATTATGGATTAAAGTAAGCAACAAGATCTTAGAGCATTCATTATAAATTAATCTTTGCCTTATTTCTACCAAAGTTTAGTGGGAGTGCCAATGTTTTCCAAATGAAATATGTTCGACAACATATGGAAAATAGATATTGGTCTTATAGATAGCTAAGACCATTTTAAAAGAAATTATCCAATGATTGACTTAAAGTAGCCACCTGAGTTCTAGGGAAAAAGATCTACTGAGGTAGATCCATAGGTTTCTTGTCCCTAGTCAATCATACATATAGTGACATTGTATTGAAAAATACAAGTTGGAATAATTCAAGTTCGGAATTGTTGCTAATGTCACATGGCTTAATCTCTCTAGGTTGACATGTTCGGAACATGTGAAGAGATTAAAGTTTTGAATTGATACCATACACTTTAGTGATAGATCAATAACATATTCCATGTTATGTACAATAATTTATATTTTCATAATATTTTTTATTGTTGGCATATTTCAATTGTTTCCAGGAGCACTGCAAGTGATGCAGTCAGAGCTATCATCTTGTACTTTAGTGAGTACAAATGATATGTTCCTGATATATAGAGAATAAGGTATACTAGTTATAGTGGGATACAAACTAGTAATATTTAGATCAATTTGATCTAGTATCGTAGTTAGGCAAAGGCGATGAGTGAGTCAAGCTCAGAATAGCTTATGGTATACATACCTACAAATATCGAGTACATTGCAGCTTATAAGGAAACTAAGAAGTAGTGATCAATCACAATGATTTGTTCCAGTTCTTGGATTTGAAACTAGTGAGAAAAGTGTTATCATAATTTAAACTATGATATTCTTATTATCCAAGTTGTTAAGTTATGACAATGGTCAAAAGTGATATACTCAGGGATACCTTATCTTGAGTTGTTTTACTCAAGAAGATGAGGTTGCATATAGTTGATATACCGCATGGTGAAAACGTGGTAGGGCCAGCAATTAAATCCATTACTTTTCAGAATCATGGTATTTATCATGCGAGTAGATAACAAGTTCAGTTAGGAAGTTGGATCTAGTGCAAGTGGGAGTGATGAAATAGTGGGTGCCCTAGACCCAACAATGTATTACTTTTGATTACCATATCATGTGTACAGTTTGTTATACATGATGTTATCTTACCATTATAGTGTATACTTTTCTGCATCCACTATTATAATGATATTGTCCAAAGAATAATTGTCATATCGAAAGGTTATAATAGGTCCCATGCTATAATGAGAACCCTGAGATACAATGACAATGATCTTAAATATACATTCTATAGTCTAGATACATCTTACTGATTGGACACAGTAGATGTTTTACTATCAGGTGTTGGGGTCTCATAATCATTGATACTTCTTCTCATGAAGTTTTCAATTGGTGATCTCTAGTAATGAGATCATTAGGACAGACCTGCCAATAAGAACACCACATGTTTTGGGTGTCATTAGTTGTCCCTATCTATGGATATGTGTATTGGTCTCCTGACTTGAGACCATTACTAATGCATACTATTTGATTACGTACTTTTATGAAAGACGAAAACCATGGAAATAAAGTCATGGAAAGGTAGTTTAGGTTGGGTATGTTGTTGGTGGTATGACATTGGCTGAATGGTCAAGAAATTATTTGTCACTTCCATGTTCAGGAAGTTGTATATCTCAGGCCTAGTTGATCAGGATGGTGTTGTCTTCATAAGTCTTTGGGAAAATCAGTATAAAGGCAAATCCATCTGGATAGATCAACAAATAATAAAGCAAGAAAAGGACGATGACACAAGAGTGCATCCTTCTTTATGAGATATTTAATGACAAAGAGATTATAGTGCACAGTCAGTGTTCATAGGATGGTAGTCGTTGCTATGACTATCCTTATCTCTTTAAGGGCCATGATAGATTTCTAGACTCTACTCTTGGTCTATGGATTTTATTCACTACTATCAAGATAAGGGCTTAGATGGTCACACACAATAGTGTATTCAAGAATCTTCCCTATTCAGTTGAATAGGTATATGGATATAGTGGGCCCCACCACAGGGTCTGAGTATTGTCCAAGTTCTCTATCACCAAAAGAATTAAATAAATTCATTAATATTAAAGTTGGGAATAATTGGGATTTAATTTATTTAATCTATTTATAAGTTTAGTAAATACAATAAAAATATTAATCGAAAGAATATTATTTTAATATTTGAGGTTCGTTTAATATTAAGTGGGCCAATGAGTTGAGTTAAATGGATAGGGTTTTATCATGTAATATATTTTATATTTTACACGTATGTGATAAAATAATAAATAATATTGGCATAGTTTAGTTTGTCAAAATTAATTATTAGTGGACATTGAAATAAACAGGCATTGGGGAACCCAACCAAGTATTTTGGAATTCCACTATTAATAAGAGTATAGGCTCTCTCCCTTGGTGTGCAATTAACTATTCACTCATTTAATGGAGTGAAATTCAGAGACTCTCTCTCCTCTCTCTCTTTAGAGAGATAATATTTTTATCCATTGATCTTGGATTAATATCTTCCTCACGCATCGATGGCTTCTCGATGCAGTGATCATCGGGACGTCGAAAGCATCCTTGGATCGCTGCGCTAACACCCGGAATTCGACGATCGATGTTCCAGTGTATTTTTGGAGCACGTGTGGATGATCTAGAGGGATCCTTATTTGGATTCTTCAATTGATGATTTCCATCAACTAGTTGCAGTCGACAACGGCATCAGATCTGAAACGGGTACGTTTTCATTTTAATTTTGTTCTCTTTACAATTTACGTGAGATCCTTGAGCCTTACCAGGGATCGGATTGTTAGCGATGACAAGTCTCGTCGTCCCGCTGACAAAAAAATTTAAAATCCCCATCCCACCAGCTTCTGTTGTAGGCCCCAGAACCAAACATCATAAACATTCCATCATAGCAAAACCCATGGGAAAATAGGTGGGTTTCAAAATCATCATATCATTATATAACCCATAGAAGAGAAACGGGTTTCATTAACATATTTTCATCATAAAAATAAACAATTAATATAAATAATAATAATGGTATCCTTGGATAATATACCCATTAAATCTTAATTTACATTATAGGATGTCATCATAGATGGAAAATGATTTTGAAATATCAATTAAAACATTTCTTGTGGAAAATAAACTTTCATTAAAAATCAATTCTTAAAATAGAAAACATTTTCAAAATAATATTATTTGAAAATAACCATGTAACTTATAAGTATTATTTAAAAAAATGATTTGGTCATGATGAAGTAAAATACTATTCATGTCGTACATGTTAAAATAAAGATTCATTTCACCTTTTTAGTAAAATTCAAATGGGAATTGTTTGAAAACAAAATAAATATTACTTTACAAAAATTTAAAAATTAAAACATGGGGAAAATATCTTTAATAAATCATATGTATACTTATAAAAAAATTTGAAATAATTTTAAAAAAACATGTTTTTTTATGAAAAAATTTATTTTTGACCGAAGTGATTATTAATGTTGTTTTTAATAAAATTATTATTTTTGAATATTGAGTAAATTAAGAGAGTAAAATGATGGGAAAACATTTATTCTCATGAAATAACCATATTATAAGAAAACACTTGAGTTTAACGGTAGATGTATCATAATATTTCATCATCGAAAGCATAACCATACACAATCTTGATAAAAAAATGAGGTTGTACCATAAAATCATCACCACTTTAGTAATATTTAAACATAAACCCCATGAAATAGTAACATTAAATTAAACTTAAAATGTCATGAGAATAAATAAATTCGTGATATTATATGTTAAATGGTATTTATACACACCTCATAAAAGAAGATAGGTGCACAACACAACATTTTTCTTAAAGATTAAAAATTGAGACCAAAATCTCTTACCGCTTTAGTAATATTTTGAAACATAAGAAATAATAAATAATAACATAAAATGAAACTTTATATATCATTAAAATAAATATATAAATTATATAACATTTAAATGGTTAATATATACACCATACAAAATAAATTAGTAGTGGATTTTTATATATCTCCAAAAAATAAAAGAGACTATAAATTCATTTTCATAAGTTTTGAATTCCTTCATACACATTAAAAACTCATATATAATAATTATATTATTTTTATAAATATATTAAATAACCATAATTATATTTATCAGACCACATATGATTTATCTATGACCATTCATTACCAATTTAATAATAACTCCTTATTTAAATCGTGTTTTGGGTAATAATTGCATTGTTCTTCATGTATGTTTTGATTTTTTATTTTTGGTCCTATTTATTTAATCATGGTTCCATAATATATAGAATTTTATCCATGATATAAATATAATATATATGTTTCATATATGTATTTATATCAATCCATATAAGTTATAGATAGAAAATGAAATATGTTGTTCATGGAGATGGTTGGTCGTACGTTTGTATGAATGATGTTTCTATTTTCTAGTAGGATGAAGCAAAAGAAAGGTAAAAAATATGCTACATTAATAGAATCATTTTTTCATCATATATATCACATATATTCATTAAATTTACACTTATTTTCTTCAATGTTAAGCATTAGTGAAAAATGAATTATATTTTTTCACGAAGCGGTAATCCATCATACACACGAATGACGTTATCGAATCAACTATAAAATAGAAAGTAAGAATTTTTAAGTGATATCATAATTAAAGAATTATAATTTAGTTAAAAATATATTATATTTTCATTTAATCTATCCTTATTACCATCCATGTAAAATATAAATGAAAATCACATCACATCGGTTCATGAGGCGGTAGTCCACCATACACATGAGCAGCATTATCATTTTCCAACAGGTTAGGTGGTAAGAAGTTGGATGTGGTATTATAATTACATAGGTATATTAATATCATAAATATCATATATAAATATTAAATCCATCATTATATCATATCGTGATAGGTGGTGAAGAAAAACTAATAACATAGGTTTGTGAGGTAGTAGTATGTCGTACACATGAATGATGATTTCATACCCCATTTAATAAAAGAGGGTGTGGATTTAGGTTATAAAATTTATTTAATAACATCTAAGTTTATGGAATATATTTTTATTTTTCTATCGACATGGTTTAATAAGAATTTAAGGAGGTGGAGGATGAAATAAAATAAAATGCTCTATTATGGACTTTTCCACTTCTTCAGAAAGCATCTTTTGATTTGCATCAAAAGGATTCCTAAAATGTAATTATGTCCAAAATAATCCCTCTATGATGAGAGTAGGATCATTAGGAAGTTATTGGGTTAGTTATTTTCTGAATTAATGGGTTTTTTAAGTATTATGTGAAGAGGAGAGGGGTGGACTTTTATAAGTGAGGTGAGTTTCACAATTGTGATTTTCGAAAAGAAAAAATATGTAATCTTGTTTTCTCACATGATAAAAGGATCAAAAATGGGAAAATCTTGATCCTTTAATATATAAGGTAAATATATGAACATACAATGTGTATTGGAAAAGTTTTGGGTCATGTTTAACCCTTATATTTTTAGTTTAACTCATAGTGAACCAATTTTTACCATAACCACGGGAAATAATTTTTTACTATTTTTTAATAATTGTTATGGTAAAAATCATTTTGAGATTTTTATATAATATAAATTATTATAATTCCAAATATTTAATCCTTTTTTATGAATTCATCTCATAGATGTGGAAGAATTTAATTTAAAATTTAATTCGAAGATGCGATGAGAAAGCTTGTTTTCAAAGAGAAAATATGTATATAAAAACACTAAAAAACAGGTCTTAGAGGTAGTTTATTCATGGACGTTTTAGTAACCTCCAATAAATATATCATATTTAAATAAGTTTATAATAAAATAGTAGTTACATAGAACTACCGCTATATTTTTTTTAACAAGTGATAGTTTTATTAAAACTGCCGCTAAATGTTTTTGAAAACCCTTAGTTTACCCCCCACCCTCCTATCCCTTCTCCTTGAGCCCCCAACCCCCCCCCCCCACCCCACCCTCCTCGATCTATCAATCTCATTCTCCCCCCATCTCCCCCTCGTCGCTCACCACCCGACACCATTGCTGCTCCCCCCTCACCTCTCACACCCCCTCTGCCCTCACCGCCCACTCATTGAGGGCCACTCTCCCATCACCTATCAATCCACCCTTCTCCCCAGAGCACCCCTTCTCCCTTGATCCCTCACTGCTACCCCCTCGCCATTTCCACCATTCTCCCCTGATCCCCTACCTCTATCCTTCAATGCCACACCCCTTTCCCCCTCGCCACTACTCCTTGATCCTCATGCCCAAACTCTACCTTTCCACCTTACCATAGTTTCTACCACTCACATTCCCCCTTGAAACCACTCCTGAATGATCCCTAAAAACTGATTCATGATCTTTTCCCATGACTTCTAAATCGTTTATTATTGTAAATTTTCCATATTTTTGAAATTTTCATTCCTAGAGGGTTTTGAGTTGATTTATTATTTATGTTATAGGTTTAATTATTATAAATGACAATAAATTAATATTTAATTATATGGAATATAAATAAATTTCATATTTAATATAAATAGGAATATTAAATTATATATATAATAAAATTGAATGTTTAATAATTAGAATAATGTTTCACAGTTAATAATATTGTTAAGTTTCAGGTTTTATTATTATGAAAATTCATATGATATTATATTTATTAATAATATCAATAAGTATCATATTTAATATTTAATTACATATTTTATTTTATAATTAGTCATTATGGATTAAAATATGTTATAATAATGCGTTAATATGAAAACTTCAGTTTAATTAACAGTTTTTTTAGTGTTATTTTGTATTTTATAGGTCCAAAATGAAATTTAGTTTTAAGAAAAACTTTGTTTATGACTGGAATCATTTTAAAACTATTATTTGTTCTTATTTAAAATATTTTAAAACATTTTTGGGAACTTTCATATTAAATTCTGTTTGATTTCATTAAATTATTTTAAAACGTTAATGGTTTTAAAGGATATTGTTTTAAGTATCAAATGTGGTGAATTATTATGTAGTAAAAAGAATTTGAAAAAGGTTTTTCATGTGAATAGTTTCTTATAATATTTTTAAATAACTATAGATGATTTAATAATTAAAGTATGGTGTTATTTTTAAGTTTAAGTTGAGTTTTAGAAATTAATTTTTTATTTTTTCCTAAATGATTCCGATACATTT
Organism: Viscum album; assembly: GCA_963277665.1. Classification (NCBI taxonomy): domain Eukaryota; kingdom Viridiplantae; phylum Streptophyta; class Magnoliopsida; order Santalales; family Viscaceae; genus Viscum; species Viscum album. The sequence continues at coordinate 779,396,551 of OY728135.1, read as the reverse complement.
TATGTTTAAAAAGGGGAAACCATTTTTATGGTATATTTATATTTATGAAATATGTTTTGAGACCTTTGTTTAATGTTTTTTATTTTATGGGGAAACTAGAAAATTTTTAATGTTGTTTTAAATGTGGTGGGTTCTATTTTTAGGCATGTTTCTTGGTTTAATTTGGATTCATTTGATTTGAGTTTTTAAGTATTAGTTCTTTGAGACTATGTTTCATTTTATTTTGATTTTTTCCCCAAAAAGTTCTTGGGGAATAGGATAAAATCCATTACTTTAGGATATTTCATATGGTGATTCATTTTTCTTTCTAGGTATAGTTCCATTTTAAAATAGATATGTTTATCATTTTTGGGCCTTATTCTTCCCAATCCTACTATAAATGAAGTTTCTTTGGTGGTTCTTTATTGGTGAGATGTTTTGAGTTTTATCCTTGATTTTTTTATCACTTGAATATTGATCAACTTGGTGATTCTTTGGGTTTTGTCCTTGATTTTTAAATGAATTTACATTTACCATGAATATATTTTATATTTTATGAATGTAAGAATTTTCAATCTTGCCTAAAAGATACTATGTCACAAAATATCATAGTTTCAAGTTTTTATTTTGAGATACAATAAATATTGATTTGAATAATTATCCAATAAAGATATAGACCTAAGGATAATCATGTTTATGTAATATAAAATAAAAATTGATAATATTAAAAGAAAAAAAGTTAGATATCTTGAGTTGAATTGAATCAGTTTGATGTTGAATTTGTAAAATGTTGAGTCAAGACCCTACCCTAGTTAATGATGAAGTTGGGTGATGTTTAATTTAAATTGTACTTGTTTGATTAACCATTTTTATCTTTATATCTGAATATATAGGGAGAAATGTGACAATACAATACCTATGGATAATATTTAGATTAATTTACCTCAACACATACCTAAGTATTCCAAGGGTTTGGAAGAATTTTTATATTATGAAATTTCAAACTAATTAGTGGATGGTAAAATAAAATTTATGTGTCCTGATTATAAATTCAAGATATGGATGAATAGAAACAAAATTTATTAGAATTTAATATTGAAATAGCTTCATGCTTGATATGTATGTTGTATTTGGCATAGTGAATAAAATGTTTTGGAAAGTAAAAATAATGACAATACTCTCAATAAAAAAACAAAGTGACCCGATAAAGGATAATTAAGTTTGTAATTTGTTAAATAAATCATTTGGTTTTATAGAATAAAATTTACAATATTTTAATAGATCATTATAACCTTCAGTTGATCCAAAGTAGGTTAATCTTTCTCAAAACTTTAGTGATCTAAAAAATTAGTTTTATTAATTAGTATAATATGGACAAAAAATAACTGTATAAAGGGTGTTCTAAGTATTAAAATTTGTCTTTTCAACTTAATTTGTATCATATCAAGAGTCTCTATGAAATTATTGAAAAATTAATGTCCATGATTTTATAGTTACTTCGTGATGTATTTAGTGAATATATGATCCTTGCATCATTTTATAATATGAAGAAAGTTATTAAAAAATTGTACTTGATTATACAAAGATACATGAATTCCCTAATGATTACAATCTTTACTAGGGAGAAGAGTTTTATAAAAAATAATGAATAGTTTTTTATAAAAGTAGTTATAAGTAAATGAATATTAATGAGAGTAAAAATCAATACAAAACTATGGATAAATCTATGAAGAAAACTCCTACACTGGTTTTACATTAATTTCCTCTAAAACCATGCCTGCAAATATTATTCATGTTATCTAAGACTGCATCCACATGAAGTGGCATGATCGTGATAGTAATTATGGCTTGATGATACATCCAAAAGATTAAACATCATAGAATATGTTTGATTTTATATATCCATATTTTTCTTCAAATACTAGGAATATATTTTTGGGATTAGATTCTGTTGGTTTTAACGCTTTTATTACATGAAGTTCTAATTATAGCATTTATCTAGTTGTTTTGGTCCCCTTTAAGCTACCTCCATAGATGTGTATGAAGAAGGATTATTTCAATATTTTGATGATTATTCCATGAATAAAAATGCCCAAAAATGAAATTGATGTATACCTTCTACATCTAAACAAAGAATTATGAGAATTATGGTATGATGTCATGGAAACATATGATACTTCAATGAGAAAACTATTCAAAATTCATGTTTCATTAATATGGACAATAAGTGACTTTACTGGACTAAGAAATTTATCTTATTGGAACACTCATACTAGTTTGTCTTGTCCAATTTTTAATTTTGATTTTGAACCTCAATGATTACCTCATAGCATATAATGGTGTTTTCTGTGTCATTTTCAATTTTTTGATGCTTCTCATAAATTCAGGTTTAACAAAATACAATTAAATAGAGGTATTGAAATGATAAATTCACCGAAGGTGTTGTCTAGTTTAGAAATATTGGGATAATTAATGAATGTCACTAAAGAGTTTGGGAATTTTCATTAGTTTAAAGAATGGGGAAAATGGTATGAGATATAGTTTCTAAAGAAGTCATAACACAACAATGGAATAAATTGGGTGTGTTTTTCAAACTTCCTTATTGAGAGTTTAATTTGATACTTAATAATCTTAATGTAATTCATATTGAGAAGAACATGTATAAAAAATTAATATTTACATTGATTAATGAGTAGGGTAAATCAAAGGATCAGAAAAATGCTTATAAGGATTTGGATTCAGTGAATATAAAGCATGGTATGTGGGAAAATGATAATATAAAGTGTCCTTCTACTATTTTTTCTAAACAAATCATGAGAAATATGTATTCCTTAGCACATTAAGAATGTAAAATTTACAAATAGATCTTCAAGTAATATATCAATGTGTTTTGACAAAAAATAATGAATGTTACATGGATTGAAAAGTAACGACTCACATATTTTGATGGAGTATTTGTTTCCATTGTTATTTTGTAATACATTACCTAAAAAAGTAACTACGGTTCAATTTGAGTTTTATACCCTTTTCAGAGAGATTTTTTGAAAAAATATAAATCCAACTATTCTTGATAAACTACAAGAAAGAATTGTTTTGAAACTTTTTCATTTGGAAATATTATTCCCCCATTCATTCTTCATAGACATGATTCATTTGACTTCTCATTTGGTTGAAGAAGATAAAATTAGTGAATTTTTACAATATTGATGGATGTATCTAATTGAGAGGTATGTTGATATTTTTTTCATTGGTGAATTCAATTTTATCAAATCACAGCATTTATTTTTGGCATATGTTTCTTATATTTTATCATTAGGTACTTAGGTCATTTGAATTCATATGTCAGTAATAAAGCTCAACCAGAAGGGTCTATTGTTTAAAATTACATATCTAAAGAGTTCTTGATCTTATTTCTTGGTATTTTGATGGGACTGATACTATATTTAATAATTATGGATGTGATAATGAAATATCCACTAATTCTATTTTTTAAGATTATTCATCGATATTTCCAAATATTGGATGACCAATTGAAAAGGGGTTAAATTTAACACTGACTAATTATAGTTTATACAAGCACATAGGTATTTTATACTGAATATTATTATTTAAGATCCATTTATTAAAGAATTATTACTAAAAACAAAGTGGAAACTAAGGGGTTGAGCTCGAAATGAACTGGAATTAATAGAATTTGTTAATAAGAATATCGTCGAATGGTTTTCCTGTCATGTAAGTATATACTCATAATTATATTATTGATGTGTAGTTATTTTTTCTATTTTAAAAGTAAAACCTTATATATTATTTTCTAGATAATTAATGTTGATAATTAGGATGAAATATCAAATGATTTTTAATTTTTTGGCTCAAGGTTCTCTAACACGGGCGAAGATATTTGATGCTTACAATATTCGTGGCTTCAGGTTTCATAAAATTTATCATGAAGAAGACTTGAAAAATCAAAATAGCGGTGTATTTACACTTGTAGAGGTGGGATACTATGGGAAAATGAATGATGTGATTTAATTAAATAGTCATGGCTAATATTAATTTTTCTTATTGAAATTAAATTAGGTCAACTTTGATAAGGGTATAATGAAATATTGATTACATTTTACTTATGTCAACTTCTCTCACTTGATGGATACTAGTGAGCATGGAGAGCATGATCTATTTTTCTTAGATTCTCAAGTGATGATGGTTTATTTTGTTGATGATAAAAAACATGATGTTTGTAGAGTTTTTTTACTCTTAAATCATAGATACTTATATGATATGGGTGATAAATATCAATTTGTGTTTTCTGATAATGAACCTTGACATATACAAAACATTGAACAGATTTTTCTAGAAAATATTGAAATTTTATTACATGCAAGAGAGGTGTAAATTAAGGACTTTTCAAAATAGAGGTTGATAGCAATGAAGATAATTAAGATGAAGATAATTTATTGTATAAATTGGTAATGAAAATTTATTACAATTTTTCATTAATAAGTGTTTTGTACATATATACATTGTTCTAGTTTTTCTATTTTTTTTGTAAAAATATTTTAGTTTTTCATTTTTTATACATTTACTATACCTTAACCATTTTAATTGTTGGAATAAAAAGAACAAAAAAATTAGGATCCTAGTCAATTAGCATCTCAGAGCATTCCACCACAACCGTTATCTTAGATGGATCCTAGTGATTATGTTGTGCCAAAGACTAATAGCAGTACATTTCTTTCATCAAATTCTTTTGGTATCCCACCAATTGATTTAGCTCTAGTGACGGAGTAGTTGGTCGCCCTTTATATAAGGGATATTTGAGAGTTTCCATTACAAGTATGTATGTAATTTGAAAAAAATATATATTTTTTTTTTAATTGTTTAATGAATTTGTCAAAAAAATAAATGAAACCATATAAGGGATACAAATATGAACATGTAATACTTATGGGATATAATTAGATTCAATATTATCATTCCATTTGATGATTTCAGGGTGCCTACTGATGATACTACCAGAATCTATGGGAATATTGTTAGTTAGCTTCCTTACAAGAAGTCAAGATTTCCCATTCATTATAAATATTGAAGGAATATTCCTACAACATGGAAAAATGAGTTCTTTGATACACAAATAAATTTAATATTAATTTAATATTTTGTGATAACTAATTTAAAATACATGGTTAAAAAATTTTAATATACTTGTAAAGTGTTATGCTTTTTATTTGTAGATTTTTTTTCATTTTGATGTCTTATAATCCATTTCATGCCCATAGACTTTGAATGTTTTGGGAAAGAAATGGATATATTTTAAATATAGATTATAGCATGAGTTTAATGACACTTCTATGATCTCACAATAGATATATGAGAATGTTCTTGAAGGCATTTTTCATGAGCAAAGAAATCTCCTTGTCCATATCAACAGAGAATCATCTCATGAGGTAATTACATATTTTATAGTATATTATTGACATAAACAAAATAAAATTATAATTATTATTAAAATTTCTATTTTTATAGGAATTATCTATAAAATACCTTGAATTTGGAGAATCAAGTCATTCTTCAAATCGTTGGGTCTTAGAGTTTTTTGAGAAAAATAAAAAATTGGGGTTGTATTTTATTAATTATTATTTATATCATTTTATTATAACTCAAGGTTCGTTCTAAATTTTTTATATTTTTTTATAAATTCTAATGAATTAGGTGACTTTTTTTGATGAATAAATGTGTGGTTTAAAGTTCATAGGATACCCAATGACAGTTTTGTAAATGAACCTACCAAAAACGTTGGAGTAAGTACTTTGAATTATCATTTCATATTATTTCATTTCTATAAATACATAATAATGAAAAATACAATCTAACAACTCTCAATCCATAAACCCAATTAAATGGGGATAGATACATGGATTAAATGATGCCAATTTGGTGTCATTTTATACATCCAGCTGGCCCAAATTAATTAGGATTAAGTCTTTTTTTGTTATAACATGATTTTTATTATTATGTTTTTATATTAGTGAAATAAAAATAAAGAGTAACGAAAAATTTATTAATTTGAAAATATTATGAAGTTTATATATTTTAAAAAATATTTGTAAATATTTTTGTTTGAATAAGTTAAAATTCAAGAAGTCTCAGATGAGAACCCTTCACAATCATTACTATTTTCCCATAATGATGCAATTTGAATCATTTTAGTGAAGGAGCATAATGGAAGTGTATGGGGGATTGATTGTGGGCCTACTCCATCAGTTGTCTTTGGTAGGGCAGTGTCATCTATTTCTACTACACCTAGTGGTTGTTCAAGTAGTTTTGTTTATTGGGAATCATAAAGAGAAATTGAAATATTTAAGGAAAAATTGCAAGAATGAGACTCTTATAAAAAAATGATCAGTGGTGGTCAAAAATGTAAGCTGATTTAATTTATATATGTTAGTAGATAATCGAAATGATCCCCAAGAAAATTTCAAGCCTTATAGATCATCTTACTGAGGTAAATTCTAAATTCCATAAATCATTGACACATTTTCAAAGAACACATAAAATATCCATAAATAAAACTAAAATGATACTTTTATATAGAAAAAATGCATTTCGATTCATACCAACCAAAAATTGTTCCGGATTGATGTCTGGTTGATTCCTACACATCAAAAATGAATTATAGATAGTTATACATAATTTTGAAATTAATTGGAGCTTATTTTCTAAATATTAACTTAGTAAACACTTATTAAAGGTAAAAAAGCCTTTAAATAGATTTGGGGGGTCAAAAATAAGAAAAAGATGGCATATTTCCTTGAAATCAATGTTACAATGATCGTATATTTAATTTTTAAATGTAGGAACTAACGACACGTTATTCACAATTACGATTTTTCCGAGGTTTCTGTAAACATGTTTTTAGTGTTTTTAAAACACTAAAACATGAGAGGAATGGTCAAAACCATATGAAATGAACTCATTTTGATTTTAAATCATGGTAAAACCACCTTTGAGTTATTTTTTATGTGTAAGCATAGACAACACATCAATCTGACATGAGGTGTGGTCAGAATTACTCAGTAAACAATTCTTAAAAGTACCAAAGCCTTTAAAATTAAGTTTCAGGGGTTAAAACTAAGAAAAAGATGTTATATTTCCCCAAGATCAGTGAATAATGAATTTAGATTGAATTTTTAAATGTATGAATTGACGACGTATCATCTTGAATTACAGTTTTCTCTGGATGGTCATAAACTCTTTTTAGTGTTTTAAAACACTAAAACGTGTTTGGAATAGTCAAAATGATGAAAAATGAGCTCATGTTATGGAAAAATAATTGTATGACCACTATTGATTTTCTTTTTTTATGTGTTCTCATAGTAAAAATGTCAATCAGAAGTACGGTGTGGTTGAAATTACATGGTAAACACTTCTTAAAGGTACAAAATCCTTTAAAAACAAGTGTGGGAGTCAAAATAAAGAAAATGATGTTAGATTTCCCTAAAATTAAATTAGAATGATAGTATACTAAATTGAGAAATTTAGGAACTAAAAACACTTTATTCTAAATTATAGTTTACTCGGGATGATTGTAAACAAGTTTTTAGTATTTTAAAACACTAAAATGTGTGTGGAATGGTCAAACCAATAGAAAACAAGCTCATGTTGATTTTAAATCATTGGAAACCCACTTATGAGTTATTCTTAACATGTACTCATAGAACAAATGTCAGTCCAATGTGTCGTGTGGTTGGAATTACTTTTTAAACACTTATTAAAGGTGTAAAAGCCTTTAAAAACAAGTGTTGGTGGTCAACATCAGGAAAATGATGTCAGATTGCCCTAAAATCATGGTTTGATGACCATATATTGAATTTTTTAATATTTTAATATATATCACATCATTATGAATTATGGTTTTCTTGGGATTAATGTAAACATATTTTTAGTGCTTTAAAACACTAAAATGTTCATGGAATAGTCAAAACCATAGAAAATGAACTGAAATTGATATGAAATCAAGGAACTAAAACCAATGAGTTATTTTTGATCTTTACATATAGACAACACATCATTATAATGTTTGGTGTGGTCATAATAACTCGGTAACTACTTCTTAAAATTTTAAAATCCATTGAAAACAGATGTTTGGGGGTCAAAACTAGGAAAACAACATCATATTTCCGTGAAGTAATATTACAATGACCATATATTAAATTTTGAAATATAGGAAGTGACTTTGTTTCATTCTGAATTACGGTTTTCCTGGGATGACCATAAAGGAATTTTTAGAGTTTTAAAACACTAAAACATGTGTGGAATTGAAAAAAAAAATAGAAATGACCTCAAATTTATGTGAAATTATAGGAAACCCACCACTAAGTTATTTTTTGCCTATATGTGTAAACAACATGTCAATACGATGTGCGGTGCGGTTGGAATTACTTTGTAAACACTTTGTAAAGGTACAAAATCATTTAAAAACAAGTGTTAGGGGATCAAAATTTGGAAAACATTATCAGATTTCCCTGAAATTAGGAGAAATTACCATAGATTGAACTTTTAAATATATGAATTGAAAAAATATCATTCCTAATTATAGTTTTCTCATGATGGTCGTAAATATTTTTTTAGTGTTTTGAAACACTAAAACATGTGTGGAATGATTATAACCATATAAAATGACCTCATATTGACATAAAATCATGGAAAACCCATCATTGAGTTATTTTTGAAATATAGAACATGTTTTGAAATCAAAGTAATTAAATTATTTTTATTAATTAAATTTCAATAAAACTACACATCGATTTAAAAATTAATTTTATTATTTACTTATCCCATTTCCTTTTCAACTGTTGAATCATAACGTAAAAAGGTATGTTTATAATTTTAAATTGTTTTTTATTATGTTTTATTTTTTTATATTAGCATTTCTCTGTTTGATTAACAAAATGAAAAATTTTATATATAGAATTATGAATATATTCTATGTCTTTTCACTTTTTCTTTACATTTCTTAAATGTTTGAGTTTTCATTCTTGGTGGGGGATATCAATAGTAGGTAGGAGGTTGACCATTCTAATCCACATAATTCTACATATGGTAGTCATGATGGTTCTTAGTTTTTGTGGTATGTTAAAATTTTATAGATTATTCTACTATAATTTTGATTTATTATGTTTTGTTTTAATTTTTTTTTCTTTTACTATGAATCAGATTACGTTTTCGGTTTTAGTTGATGAGATGATGTGGAGGAAGACAGATATAGTGGAGGTCATGATGTGGATATATATTAGGCATGGGTAGTTGTTGGACTTATTTTATATATATATATATATAAATTCATGACTATGGTATTGGTTGATAGATGTATGGGTTTACTAATATTGAGGTTGGGATGATTGTGGATCATTGTATATATGAATGTCGATGTATGACTTATGTATGATGGATTTATCATACATTCATGTTTTAGATTATTGCATGTCGTTTTTTTTGTATTTCCAATTTTGTATTAAATATTTTTAAAAAAACATGATTTAGCTATCATTTTTGTAATCACCGCTAAATTTTTTAATTAAAATATTTTTAGTAGTGGTTATTCTTAGCATCCACTAAAACAAACCTCTACTAATATTTCCAGAATTTTTTAGTTTAATTTGATTTTTATTTCCTTGGGATATTTTTTTATAAAACAACTACTTCTAAATAAACAAGAAATCGCCTCTAAAATCATCAAAAATGACACATAAAAAACTATCATGAAATTAAAAAAACAGCCAAATGACTAGATACCATGTAATAAAACCACAACTATATTATTAGGCGGGGGTTTAAAATTATTCCATTCCATGAAAAATCCTCTACTAATTCCCTTTTTTGTTGTGAAGGAAACTTTTAATATCAAAATTCAATATGAAATTGATTAAACAGATCAAAATTGGATTAATAGATATATAATTGAACTAATTTTACTTTTAAAAACATCTTAAAATAATTTTGATGATTTTAAATTCCTTATAATATATGACAATTCTTAATAAAAACCATTATTCTTCACTATTCAATAAAAAATTATATTTTCAAACAATTTTCAAAAATGAACCCAAAGATAATTTTAAGATTCTTATTTAAAAAATTAAGTTTATTTTTTCAAAAAAAATCTAAATATCTCAAAATTAATTTTAAAATAATTTCAAAAAAGGTAGGAAAACTATTTTTAGAAAAATACATTTTTTAATCATAAAATTTGATTTATTCTTATCTATTTTCTAGAAAAAAATAAGATGTATGTTAAAATAATAATTTAATATATAATGTAAAAATTTCATTAAAATCATTCACTAATTTTTTAAAAAAAATTGTTTACATAAAACACATTTCTATATATAAAAATGTTTTTTCATAAAAATATTTCATTTATTTTCAAATGATTTCTATTCTTATTTATAATTAATTAGTCATCAAATAATTTGTTATATATACATGAATAAACATATATTTTCAAAATTTAGTTAATCCTATTCATACCTGATATTATAATGGTTATGTGATAACTATCATATTAAATAATAATATTTTAATAGTATGCTGTTTTTAATAAAACTCAATGTTTCAGGTAACACAAAATAAACTCAGTGTTTCTTTTAAAGCAATATAAAATCACTATTTCTTGTGAAACAAGACAAAATCAGTGTTTCATGTAATAAAAAATATCTAAAATATTAAATTCATTTGTAATTTCACAAAAATTTTGTGTGTTATAGTTGGTCTTCTAAAAAGACCAAAGCTAAGGTCTTTAATAAGATATCTAAAGGAGGGTGTTCTATGTGAAGGTAATTATATTCACTAAGCTATTTATTTTTATACATATACTACCATATTAATTATGGTATTAATAATAAAAATATAAAAAGACTAGTATCTATAATACACAAATATGTTATTATTTTGACGACATAACCTATAGTTATCTCTTCTTCCATCAAATGGGAAATGAAACCGCTAATCATGTGTATGATGGAATACCACCTTGAGAACTGATGTAATTCATTTTACAATGATGGACACAATGATGGATTTAATATATCTACATGATATATATAACATAATTGTACTTTTTAAATTATAATATCACACCTACCATCTTACCTTCCAATCCTTCGGAAAATGATGACGTCACTTGTGCATACGTATGGATTACAATCTCCACAAAGTGATGTGATATGTTTTTCATTTTATTTTAACATTGATGGTAATGAGGGTGTATTTAATGAATATATATGATATCTATGATATAAATATCATTCCATAAATCTTAATTAATATTTACCTTTCTTTCATTCTATTCATTGAGAAAAAGGAAATAACATTCATGCATATGTACAACCTACCTTCTCCATGAATAGTGTTATTCAGCTTCTATCCCTGGCCTTAATGGATTACTATAAATGCATGTATAAATAATATATATGATATTTATATCATTTTTAACACTCTTTTGATGATGGAACCATGATTAAAGTAAAAGGACTGAAAATACCATACCAAAATGTACATAAAAAATGAAGCAGTGATTACATAAAAACATGATTTTAATAAGGAATTGATAATAAAAGAGTAATAAACGGTCATAAGTAAATCATATATGGTGTGATATATATGATTACGGTTCTATAATATATTTATAATAAACTTATATTTATTATATAGTATTTTTAACATGTATGAATAAATTCATGACTTGAGGTAAGGGATTTCCAGTCTCTCTTTTGTTACTGGGATACATATTCCTTATTCACCACTCCTTTATTTTTTTCTCTAATATATAATTCCTTATTGAAATTTTATATCATGAAGTTATTCTAATGATTTTTAGTGTTTCATTCGAATTTATTCAGCCATGGTACTTATGATTCAAAATTTATCAAAGAGGTAAGGGATTTTCATCTCACTTTTGTTTCTTTGAGACACATACCATATTCACCACTTTTTTACTTTATGTGGTGCATGTACTACCCATGTATGTATTTAATTATGATTATTATGAAATTTATAGTGAATTACATTTCAATCTATGGTCATTTATTTCATTGGGAATATGATTCAAAAGTTACCAATGTGATCAGGGTTTTTGGTCGGAGTAGATCACTCAAGAAGGGGTGAATTGAGTATCTATAAATAATTATGTTAAAATTGGTTCTTTAAAATAATATCCCCCAATTAAAATATAATCAAATTCAGTTTGTAGATAATTTATAAAAGTTCTGAATGTTCAATTAATTTCTCAGAAGATTGATAAGTTCTCAGCTTTACCAATCTAAAGATTAGTCAAAATTTTAAAACTAATTTACTGATTCAAAATAGATATAAAAACTTTATAAACTAAATATAAAAGATCAATTTATCTTAATGTGAAATGAATTAAACACATACCAGATTAAAATAAAAGACAAACTACACAGCAGATAAAAACAATACGTTCAGTCTCAAGATGAGACTTAGTGTTATAGTTGGTGGCCTAGAACAAACTACATTTTACATTATTCATTTAATAAAAGCCTTATCACATCTTGATTATTCTTCTACATGGAAATTCATGTGATAATGTACTAAGGATAGATGTTCCATTAAAGGTTCATAGCGGATACCTGCTGTGATGAGAACCCGGAAGTGCCATAACACTATTCTTGAATATATGTCCTATGGCCGGATGATGTTTTTTGAGGGACACAAATATTACAGGACATTTGTGGTGAGGACTCATAAAACTTTGAGGAACCTTCTCATGGTGTTCACCCTTGGAAATATCCAGGAGGATATTATGAGAATGAGACCCGCCAGTAGGAAATCTACATTTCATAGTGTCATTGGATGTTCCTATCTGCAGACGTGTGTATTGGTCCTTAGAAATTAAGATTATTATTAATGGGTATTACAACTTGCGCACTTAGATGTATTGACAAAAATTGTGATGACACACTGTTCGCAGTGAGGTAGGATACATTGGGTGTGTCACGAGTAATAATGTATTAATAGATAATCCGATAAAGGATTTGTCCTTTCTGTTCCATAACAGAAGTAGATATCTCAGACCCTTTGATGGAATTGATATAGCCTAAATAAATCCATGTCCATGGTAAGGTATGGGTGAGTTCAATTCCAGAAAGTCAAAGAAAGAATAATCGAGCACATGGGTTGATGGAACTATCATGCAACCCACTTGATTCGAGATATCGTGACAAAGGGATTATATTACACAGTAAAAGTTCGTAGGAGGTGACACGTCATTGCGGCATTAACTTCTTTCTCTATGGGTTCCTTGGCATGTTTCTAGACGCTAACCATTGACTTAAGGAAGGCTCCGCCTAATTCCACTGAGAAAGGGGCCTAGAGGGTCACACGGTAAGTGTGTCCATTTATCTTAGTTAAACATTAATTTAACAAGTTAAATAAATATTATTCCCGACAGTGGTTTAATAATTATTTAAGGATTTCTGATTGCATTTATTTTGACACTAGTTATTCAAGAAGATATATTGTGGGAGAAATAATACATTTATTAGTGAGTAATGTAGTTACATTTATTTAAGAAATAAATAGCCATTACTCAAGGACTAATAAATGTGGTGGAGGAAATAAAGGAAAGTGGAAAATAAAAGTACACACCGTGTATATTAAATATACACGCCATGTAGTTTTATGAAAATGAGTACATGCCCTGTTGTTTTTCCAGTCGGGGTTTTGAGGATATAATTTTGTTTTATTAAATGATATTTATTATAATCAGCATGGGCGCATTTCAAGGAATTAATAATTCGGAAAGGGGGTTTTCAATAAGAGTTAATGAAATAAATAAAAATTGTAACATGTTAATTTATTATAATAAATGTATACTCTCAAACCCGATTATAAATATCCTCACAACCCCAACACTTTTCCTCAATCATTGTGCACAACAATTCTAGAGAATTATTTCAAGGCCGAAAGAACTCCTTCCTCCAAGAACAGTCTCAAGACCGACAGACCAAGTCAATCAAAGGCGGACATCGCAAGTGAAGGTTCTTCCTCGCTAGCACCTATATATCCCTTCGGTGAAGTCCGGAGATACGTGGCACATGTGTGGATCACCTCTAGAGGAGTCTTACACTTGGAATCTACGACGCAACGATGGATCACAGGATCGTGACCGGAGAAATCAATGAAGAAATAATTCCACCAAGGTAATTTTTGTGAATTAATTAAATTAATTATAACCAACATATGATGATCCTATATATGTGGTTCTCGGATTCCCTATTAAGTTTTTCGTTCTTCATTCCATTCTGAAGATTCAACGTTTTACATCATGATGGATCTCAGATTGAACGTTATTTAAACGTTAAAATTAAAGTTGGGAAAACCCATCAATGTGCTTCCACTACACCCGGAACCTACAAGTTGTATCAGAGCAGTCATATAATTGAATATAATTATTTAGTTTTTCATTGGTGATCTACGCATTAAATAATTTAGTTATTTCAATTCAAGTTATGTGTTCCTTAAATCTGAATCTCGAGATATGTTCCTCCTCTATCGTTTCTCGTTCACTATACATAAACGACCATTTCTTTTATTTTTTTATTAAAATAAAATAGAGTAACTCATCTAGAGGAGACAAAAGTTTCTAGCCGTACAATACCAGAATACACGGTGTGTATTTGGAAGTACACGCCGTGTAGTCTAGGTTCATGCATCGGACTGGTCTTCCAAATCAGGTCGTGTATTGATCCTATCTAAGTCATTTATGACACCGTGTGTTGACCAGGAATAGGTGGCACACGGTTTCCGGATTACACGTCATGTGGTCCAATAGAACATGGCGTGTAGACCCTTCGGGTTAGGGTTTGACCATGTACCTCATACATGGCTTGCCTGGCTGGAAACCATGTAACGCGGGAACTACACATCATGTGTCCCACTGTACATGCCGTGTACTCCGAAAATTTCTGAAGTACATTAACACACCATGTCCTTGGGCGTGTACTTAAGATGGAAAGTGAAGAAAAGTACACGCCGTGTAGTCGGAACTACAGGTCGTGTACTCACCCAAATTACGCAGATTTATTAAAAATTATTATTATATTATACAAACCCTTGATATGTGTACCATGGTGCAGGATTAAAGTTGAGGCACAACACGTGATAGGTGTTTTATATATATGTGTTTAATTTAACATATGTGTAATAAATAGAAATTCACCTGGTTGCCTCTAAGGTACAAGTTACGTACAAAGATAATTTTAAATGAATTTATTTGTTTAAAATTATGATGGATGATAATCTCAAGGAAATTCAGAAAAGTATTTAAGATAAAAAGATCGATTAATTAAATATAACTAATTGATTCGAGCGTGATTTATCTTAAGCAAGAATGATTAAAGAATTTAATGATAGTTTTATTTATGTGTAAATATAATTTCATGTATGGATGATCATGATCTAGACCAAGACCGTTGTATGTGTTCTTTTAATTAATTTATTTAAATTTTTTGGCATGTGAGCCTTATCATTATTAATATGTAGGGTCTTCGTGCCCAAGGATTATTTTATGTAAAAACCCCTTTTTACCCCTCACCTGCGTGTGAGATAAATGCATATGTAATGTATGGAGATCCCAAGCTAGTAGAGGCGGCTCAAGTCAGGAGAAAAGGCAAAACCAATCCAAGGAGATACAAAGGTGGACAGGTGGAAAGCTGTAAACATGAACCTAAAAGGATTAAGGTGGTTATACCCTAGGTCTTGGGTTAGTTTATCAACCGCTAGATAAACTAACCAATAGAAAAGCTCATGATCATACCATTTATTTTATTTCTGTCAGTTTCATGGTTTATTGATTGTGGGTGTGTTGTCACGATCACACAATTAATGAATTAAACAAGTATGCAAGATGGAACTAAAATAAAAACCAGCTTATGCGTAAATATTATCTTAGACATGGTTAACCACTTAATATTAACAAGAATTTAATCAAAGATAATAAAATTTCAAATTTCGTATAAGGATAAAATCCCTCAAAAGAAATATTATGTCGGTATAGCGTTCCATAATCTTGGTTATAATCGAACCATAGTTCAAAGTGCTTGACAAACCCTAGTTGGGGTGCTTTCAATTATCGAGGAATTCTAATTCAAGTTTTTGGGTTGACTTGACTTGGTTCGCATCAAGGGTTGACTGCCACAACAGGACTTGGTGTGAACAAGAGGCAAAGGATGAGGAAATACAAAATGAAAGGATTTTAGGATTGGGGAGTCCACTAAACGGATCAAAGAGCTGCGAGTTAATGCAGTTGGAATTTGGAATGCCTACCTAAAACCCTTCATGTTTCTTAACCAACCCTAGTTTGGGTAATGCGAAGGGCAATATGGATCTTTTCCACTAGAATATTCAGAAAATAGAATATTCTGAAGTCAATGGTGAGGGCTATTGGATTTCGATAAAATAGTGAGAGACTAATAAGTATTAATTTATTTATTTGTCTCCGTTTTTTAATAAAGTACTAAATCTTTGCTCATATTAATTTGTAGAAACGGAAATAAAATGACTTCAAAAATATCATTGCGAACCATACTCGAGAAGGAAAAACTTCTTACCGGTAGAAATTTCCAAGAGTGGCAGAGGCATTTATGCATCATCCTTCGCTAAAAAAGGAAATTATATGTGTTGGAAGAGCCTATTCCAGTTGTTCCTGGGAAAGAGTCCAGTAATGAGGAATTATCTCTCTATATGAAACACATGGATGATGCCACAGATGTACAGTGTTTCATGATATCGGCCATGTCCAATGAGATCTTGAAGAAACATGAAAACATGGATGCATATAGCATGATGTCTCACCATAAGGATCTCTACCAAGAGAAGGCGAGACAGGAGAGGTATGAGATCTCCAATTATTTGTTTACAACTAAGCTTGGAGAGTCTGTTCCAGCTAGGCCTCATGTATCAAGCTTATTGGCTACATTGAACACCTGGACATCTTAGGGATTAAATTCTCGGATGATTTGCATGGAGATCTCGTCCTATCATCACTACCCAAGACCTTCTCTAGATTTATTGTCATCTACAATATGAGAAACAATGATAAGAGTCTATCAGAACTTGTGACCTTGATTCTCCAGGTAGATAAGGACATGGGGCATGAAAAACCTACATTCCTTATGGTGAATTGTAAAAGGAAAGACATGGAAAAGGGGACAAAGACTTATAAACAGTCTGAATCCCCTGAGCACCATCCTCCCAAGAAGGGGAAGATCTAGAGGCAGGGCAAGGAATGTGAGGCGATGTGTTTTTAATATGGTAAGCAAGGCCACTGGAAGAGGAACTGCACCGAGAAGACTGGGTACACTAAAGGTGCGTTCGTTATCGAGTGTAATATTTCTATTTCTACACATTGGGTATTAGATACAGCTTGTGGGGATCACATATATATTCAAATGCAGGAACCAAGTAGATTTAGAAACATTGCCAGAGGAGAGCTGGATCTTTGAGCTGCCAATGGCACAAGGATGGCAGCGTTGGCTATTGGCGATTACCACCTCTCATTACCGACTGGGATGATTTTAGATTTACATAACTGTTATTATGTTCCTAGTGATACCAAGAACATAATTTCTGTATCTTATTTGGATATGGATGGATTTGTTTTCAAATTTTCAAATAAGGGTAGTCTCTTTTATATGAACAACGTATGTTATGGTATGGTACATTTAAATAATGGTTTGTATTTAATAAATTATGAAAAACAAGTGTTGGAAATCCATAATGAAACAAACTCACATGACTCTTACATCACCCATTTGTGGCATCATCGTCTCGGTCATGTGAATGAGAAGTGATTGACAAAGCTCTACCAAGATGGCTATTTAGACTCTACTGAGCTAAAACCACTTGATAGATGTCATGCTTGTTTACAAGGAAAAATGACCAAGCCGCCTTTTGGTGGACAGGGTGAAAGGGCCATAGAGCTTCTAGGATTGGTACACATGGATGTGTGTGGACCATTTCTAGTAGAAGCTAAAGGTGGGTATTCTTACTTCATTACTTTTACTGATGATTTGAGTAGATATGGATATGTCTAATTACTGAGGTATAAGTCAGAGGCCTTAGAGAAATTTAAGGAATTCAAGAATGAAGTAGAGAATCATCTTGGTAAGAAGATAAAGAATCTTCGATCGGATCGAGGTGGAGAATATCTGAACCAAGAGTTCATTGATCTTCTACGAGAGTCTGGGATTCTATCTCAGCTCACTCCTCCTTATACACCACAGTGGAACAGTGTTAGTGAAAAGAGGAACCGCACCTTATTGGACATGGTGAGTTCGATGATGAGTCATGCAGATCTTCCATTATCCTTTTGGGGATATGCATTAAAAATTGCATCATACACATTAAACCAAATACCAGCTAAGGAGGAAAATGGAATTACATTCGAGTTATGGAATGGAAGGAAACCCACTTTGTCGTACACACATGTATGGGGATACGAGGCATTTGTTAAGGCCTTGTTAGGAAACAATCTAGCACCCCAGGGCACGATGTGTATCTTTATAGGATATCCCAAGGAAACGAAAGGATATTACCTATATAACCCTTCAAAATAGAAAGTGATTGTTTCTAGACAAGTTGTCTTTCATGAGAGGGAGAATATCCTCAAGAAGTATAGTGGGAGCAAGATTGACTTTGAAAAAGTTGATGCTCAAGATACAGAGGAGTTGGTACAAAAACAAGTTCCAAAGGTCCCCATGGAAGAGTTTCCAAAAACACAAGTACTGCGTAGGAGCTCAAGAGAGGTAAGGGAACCAAAGAGATTTCGTTTCCTAGTCACCAAGGATGGTGAATCATTATTGTTGGACAATGATGAACCTCTCTCCTACAAGGAAGTAGTAGAAAGCTCATAAGCTGCAAGATGTCTAGAAGCTATGAATTCTGAGATGGATTCCATGTATTAGATAAAATTCTGGGTTCTGGTTAATGAGCCAGTTGATGTAACGCATGTTGGATGAAAATGGGTATTCAAGTGAAAGCTAGACATGGAAGGTCAAGTTAGAACCTATAATGCAAGGATAGTGGCTAAAGGGTTCAGACAACAACAAGGAATTGACTATGATGAAACCTTCTCACCAGTTTCCATGTTTAAATCCATAAGAATCATACTTTCCATAGCAGCTTACCATGACTATGAGGTTTGGTAGATGGATGTCAAAACAGAATTCCTTAATGGGAACCTTCAGGAAGATATCTATATGAAACGACCAGAAGGTTTTGTGACACCAGGTGAAGCCAAACGGGTTTGCGAGTTCCAGAAATCCATTTATGGATTAAAGCAAGCATCCAGGTAATGGAACATTCAATTTGATGAAGCCACAAAGGAGTTTGGGTTGATTAAGAATGAATGTGAGCCATGTGTTTATAAGCGGTTTAATGGGAATGCGATCATTATCCTATTAGTATATGTTGAAGACATATTTCTTATTGGAAACGATGTACCAGTCTTATAGTCATTTAAGGACTAGTTGAACAAGTGTTTCTCCATGAAGGACTTGGGTGAAGCTGCCTACATTCTAAGGATCAAGATTATTCATGATAGATCCAAGAGGCTTCTTGGACTAATTCAGGGTACATACATTGACTAGATACTAAAGAGATTTAGTATGGAACAATCTAAGAGGGGATTAGTTCCAGTGTCACATGGCCTACATATTTCTAATAAAATGTGTCCTCAGAGACAACAAGAGAAAGATATAATGATTAAGATCCCATACGCTTCGGCTATAGGATCTATCATGTATGCCATGTTATGTACTAGGCTTGATGTTGCCTATGCACTAAGCATGGTAGGAAGATATCAAGAAGATCCAGGAGAACAGCATTGGACTGCTGTTAAGACTATCCTTAAGTATCTGAGAAGAACTAAGGATATGTTCCTGGTGTATGGAGGAGATGAGGAGCTTTTCATCAGAGGGTATGATGATGCTGGTTTTTAGACAGATCATAACGATTTGAATTCACAATCTGGATATTGTTTCTGTCTCAATGGAGGATCTGTGAGTTGGAAGAGTTCAATGTAGCCAGTTGTCACTGATTCTAAAGCAGAGTCCGAATATATAGCGGCTTTTGATGCATCCAAGGAAGCCGTCGGGATTTGGAACTTTGTCCATGATCTTGATGTGGTGCCTAGAAGTAAAGATCCCATTACATTGTATTGTGATAATACTGCAGTGGTGGCTCTTGAAAAAGAACCAATGTCTCACAAACGGACAAAGCATATACTTTGGAAGTATCATCTCATGAGGGATTTCTATCAAAGGGGTGAAGTTATAGTGAGAAAAGTGTCCATAGAAGATAACATGGAACACCCCATGATTAAATGCCTATCTCAGCAGAAGCATGAATATCACGTGAGAGCTAATGGGTTAAAGGTTTTTAGTAGTTGGCTCTAGTCCAAGTGTGAGTCTGTTAGAGTTGGTGGCCTAAAACCAACTACTTTGTACATTATTCATTTAATAAAAGACTTGTCACATCTTGATTGTTCTTCTACGTGACAATGCATGTGATAATGTCCTAAGGATAGTTGTTGCATTAAAGGGTCATAGTGGATCCCTGCTATGATGAGAACCTGGAAGTGCCATAACACTATTCTTGAATATATGACTGACTGACTGAAAGGTTGCATTTTTATTAATTTCCAAAAGGACCTTACAAAAACACCAAGAAAAAAACGTCATAGAGGATGAAAATAATGTAAACCTAGAGCATCATTAACTACAAACCTCATCCCCTAATTCAGAAAAGTCCCAAAGGAAAATAAAGAAGACATATCTTGATTCGATGGAGCCATAGATGCCAGAAAATCTGCTACCATATTCTCCTCCCTCCAAGTATGAGAAACCTCTATGTGCCTACCCATAATTGCTCTGCATCTCCTGATAATATAGGCAATATTCCAAGGAATATTTCCTTTTCCTGTCAAAGAATTGAACGAAACCAAAGATCCATATTCCACTATGCTTAGTTTAATATTGTGCTGATTTCAGATCTCCAAACTAGAAGCCATTTCCCTAGCCTCCGTTTGCAGAGCATCACCATCTCCATACGCCACTGAAAACCCAAAAACCACTAAGCCAAACATATCATGCATGACCCCACCCCCTCTCATCGCCCCCATGAGAAGAGAGCCATCAGAATTCAGTTTTAAACCCTGCCTTGGCGCCTGCCACCAAACCCATGAACCCTGCTTTGGTACCCCCTCCAACTAGCCGCGTGCAAGGTGTGGAAACAGAAGGTTTACAGATGGAACTGCTTTGGCGTCTGGACATAGATGGAGAAAATCCAAGATAATTTTCTTCATTCTAAATAAAATACTAACCTGAGAAACCTTGCTTTGATTATGGCGCATCGCATTCCTAGCCTGCCATAAAATCTAGCAACCAGCCACAAAAAAGCGTCCTAGCCTTCCTCTCTTTTCCATGATTATTCGTGCCTCTAAACCAGGAATTGAAGAAGTCACCTTGCACCTCTACTGACTCATCCCAACCAAAGAATATTCCAAAAGACTTCCAGATTCCTCTATCCCATTCACTCCCAAAAAACAAGTGACCCACTAATTCAGAATGAGGTAACCTGCAACACAAGCATCTGGACACAATATTAACACCCATATGTTGCAAGTTTTCATCAGTAAGAAGTGCTTTATTTCTTACACGCCACAAAAGAAAATTATATTGGGAAGGAATCTCTTTGGACCATAGAGTAACTCCCTAGGGATCATTATCTGTTGTGACCCTTGTCACATGAATGAACTCCTTAATAGAAAAAATTCCCGAAGATGCACCTGTAAAAACAAGTTTATCAAGATCATCACTAGTGACAATATTTCTGAAAACAGAAAGCTGAGTCTCATCCAGAATAGCCTGAAGAAAACAGGGATATTCACTAGCTTCAATAAAAGACATGCCTAGAGTAGGAAATTCTTGAATATATGTTCTATGGCCAGATTATGTTAATTGTGGAACACAAATAATATAGGCCATTAGGGGTGAGGACTCATAAAACTTTGTGGCACCTTCTCATGGTGTGTGCCCTTGGTAATATCCAGGAGGATATTATGGGAACGAGACCCACCAGTAGGAAATCCGCATTTCATAGTGTCATTGGATGTTCCTATCTGCGGATGTGTGTATTGGTCCTTAGACTTTAAGATTATTATTAATGGGTATTACAAATCACGCACTTAGATGTATTGACGAAAACTGTGACGACAGACTGTTTGCAGTGAGGTAGGATACATTGGGTGCGTTATGAGTAATACTGCATTAATAGATAATGCGAAAAAGGATTTGTCCCTTCTATTCCATAATGGAAGTAGATATCTCAGGCCCTTTGATGGAATTGATATAGCCTAAATAAATCCATGGCCATAGTAAGGTATGGGTGTGTTCAATTCCATAAATCCAAAGAAATAATAATCGATCACATGGGTTGATTGCACTAGAATGCAACCCACTTGATTTGAGATATTGTGACAAAGGGATTATATTACATAGTAAACATTCGTAGGATGTGCCACATCATTGCTGCGTTAACTTATTTCTCTATGGGTTCCTTGGCGTGTTTCTAGATGCTAACATTGGACATTAGGCAGGCTCCTCCTAAAGCCACTGTGAAAGGGTCCTAGAGGGTCACACGCTAAGTGTGTCCATTTATCTCAGTTAAATATTAATTTAACAAGTTAAATAAATATTATTCCCAAATGTGGTTTAATAATTATTTAAGGATTCCTGATTGTATTTATTTCGACACTAGTTATTCGAGAGGATATATTTTGGGTGAAATAATAAATTTATTAGTGAGTAATGCAGTTACATTTATTTAAGAAATAAATAGCCATTACTCAAGGACTAATAAATGTAGTGGAGGAAATAAAGGAAAGTGGAAAATAAAAGAACACGTCGTGTATTATTGATTACACACCGTGTAGTTTTTCCAGTCGGGATTTTGAGGATATAATATTTTTTATTAAATGATATTTATTATAATCAGCGTGGGAACATTTCATGGAATTAATAATTTGACATGGTGGTATTCAATAAGAGTTAATGAAATAAATAAAATTCGTAATGCATTTATTTATTTTCATAACTCTATAACCTCAAACCTGATTATAAATATCCTCACAACCCCAACACTTTTCCTCAATTGTTGTGCAAAAAAATTCTAGAGAATTATTTCAAGGCCAAAATAACTCCTTCCTCCAAGAACGCTCTCAAGACTGAGAGACCAAGGTGATCAAAGGCGGACATCGCAGGCGAAGGTTCTTCCATGCTATCACCCAGAGATCCCTTTGGAGACATCCGGAGATATATGGCACACATGTGGATCACCTCTAGAGGAATCCTACACTTGGATTCTACGACGCAACTACGGATCATAGGATCATGTTTGGAGACATCAACAAAGATATAATTCCACCAAGGTAATTCTTGTGAATTAATTAAATTAATTATAACCAACATATGATGATCCTATATCTGTGGTTCCGGGATTCCCTCTTAAGATTTTCGTTCTTCATTCCATTCCAAAGATTCAGCATTTTACATTGTGATGGATCTTAGATTGAATGTTGTTTAAATGTTAAAATTAAAGTTGGGAAAAACCATCAACGCGCTTCCACTTCGCCCGGAACCTACACTTATTCCTCTTCACTTGGTGATCACCTGCCACCACATAGTTTATATTAATAAACTTTTTATCCACACCCTAGATCGGGGTTCACAATAGCACATAGGGCTATCCAGGTCACCCTTGACTTCTACTACAGTTATTAGTGGGAAAACTAACAAACATATCACATAGGATCTCTTCCACTGTTCTACGTGGGGTATAAAAGTAAAAAGAGATTGAGTGTGGGGATATTTTATTATCCTCCAATTATTTTTCAGCAGATAGTGTGTGTGAAACAAATAGATGCACACACTACTCAAAAAGTAAACAAAATATCACAACAGAGTTATAAAAGAAGAATAGAGTTTATAAATATTTGTGTGTTGTGCATTAAAGCTCTGGACTCAATGGATGTAGAGAAAATGATATTCCAGTCCTTTTCTAGAAGTTGGCTTCAGAACAGAGTATCGCGGTCTTTGTAATCTAGATTCTAGGTGTAAAAAGGTTCAGATCTTTAATGTTAGGATGTTCAGTGAGCTTCAGCATGTTGTTTCTTGTAATATTAAACTTCCTTTTTACTCAAGATTAGAGTTCTTCTATTTGTAATATCTTGCCCATTCGCATAGACTACGTATCTTTTTCTCACGGGTTCAGAGATATTTTTTATGGTTGAGCTTGTAATCCATTTATACTTCAATTTCCTGTAGGCATGAGGATCTCCCCATGTGCATGCACCTCATACTGTTTATGGATAGTCCTATAGACAACATTAAAAAATGTCAGAAACATTAATTTTTCAATATGACCGTTAGAAATAAATTTGAATTAATAATTTTGAAACAATTATTTATGACTATTGGTGACTCATAAGTATTAGTGATTCATTTTCATCGGTCATTCATCATTGTTCTGTCATCGGTCTATTATCATCGGTGAGTTGTCATCGATGAGACGATCATCGGTGTGTCGTCCATCAGTGTGTCCTCCAGCGTTGTGTCATCTATTGGTGTGTCGTCCATCGGTGTGTCGTCTATCAGTGTGTCGTCCATCTGTGTGTCGTCCATCTGTGTGTCATCCATCAGTATGTCATCCATTGGTGTGTTGTCCATCGGTGTGCCTTCCATCAGTGTTTCTAACATTTGTGTGTCTAACATTGGTGTGTGTAACATCGGTGTGTCATACATCAGTGTGTCGAACATCGGTGTGTCGAACATCGGTGTGTCGAACATCGGTGTGTCGAACATCGGTTCTCGAACATCGGTGTGTCGTACATCAGTGTGTCAAACATCATTGTGTAAAACATTGGTGTTACATACATCAATGTGTATAACATGGGTATACTGAACATCAGTGTATCATACATCGGTGTGTCGAACATTTGTGTGTCAAACATCGGTGTGGCGTACATCGGTGTCAAGGACTCTGAGAAACTTATGAAGTTTATGTCTTATACAGAACACTACAAGACCAAGTGACATCCAAAAATACATGTAAATATTCACTTGTAAACATATTGAAGCATAAATATAGTTTATTTAAAATATATTGTACTGTGTGACATAATTGATTTACTTAGAGATATTAAATGGCATGAAATAGTAGAATCTGTAGACTGACATTATTTGTGATTATGAAAACTGTTATAGCATAGAGGGTCCAACAATTTCCCCCTTTTTGATAATCAAAAATTATGTCATGCATGTAAAGTTAAGTAATAATAATAACTTGACTTAGCATACTTCACAAAATGTGATTATTCAATATAACTAAAGCTTTCCCTTGTTTGAGTTTTTAAAACAAATATCCCCTTCAAGTACTGGATTAGAGAAAATAAATGTATATAGATTATATTGAGTACATTCAATGTGTCATGTTCTAGAATTTCTCCCCCTAAAATTAATAATGTATTCCTTTTCTCCCCCTTTTGGGATTATCGAAAAAGAAAAGGAGAAAGAATAGAAATATCATAAAGAAAATGAGAGACAGAGAGAAGACAAAAAGGATTTACATTAAGAATCAAAAGAGTTCAGTTAACAACAACAAATCCCAAACAAAGACACAATACATCACAAAGGATTTGGCTGCTGAGGGGATTTTACTTTATTTGAAGGATCTGGAGTAGGATGAGAATATGTGGGAGTGGCAGAGGGAAGATGTTGTCTGAAGATAACACTAGGAAAGGCAACACCTATAGGAACATTTTTTGCAAGGATTGGCCTTCACTCTGACAACATGCGACTCGGATATTTCTCTGTAATGACCAGTAGAATCTAGGAAAGAGCCTGAGATACATTCATTGGAGTAGGAGGCTGAGAGGTAGTACCAATGGAAGAAGCAGGAGGAACTAAAATTTCTTCAGCTTGAACATGTAGATACGGCTAGAGGAGCTTGATGAAATCATTGATGATTTCACCACAATATTGCATGGCCTTCTCAAAGTCATCCTTATTCTCCGTGAATTTATTCACTAGAGGGGTAAACACATTCAATTGAGTCACTTTCTTCATGAAGGTTTCTTTAACTGGAGGAATTCTGAGATTTTCTGCTAAAAACATGAAGCTATTGATGAGATCATGCTTGGTATAGATCTTAATAAAGTACTTATCCACTTTCTCTCTAATATCTTTCTAAGCAGCAGAGGCTTAATTGGTGCACTACCTTACAATATTGTACAAAAGGTCTGTATTTCTATGTACCTTTTCAAGAGTTTATTTGTCTGAAACACTCTGAATATTTTTGAGTTTCTCTCTCATTAAAGACTTGAGATATTCCAAACCAGCAACAGTATTTTTCATACCTCTAGAATTGGATAGACCAGTAATCATTTTCTGAAAATCCTCTTTCAACTTCTTCATATCTACACTTAGTATATGAGTAACCAAGATCCTAATAACTTCCAGTACACCACTAAAAGAGGACTTGAAATTGTACTTTAGATAATTTAACTTATTTCTCATCTTACTTCTTTTCTCAGCAAGGTATTATGTCTAATGATGGTTTTGACTATGGTAATGAGATTTGGTTGAATCTGTTGGATCACTATCCTTGCAATCTTTGTTGCATCTTCATCTGAAATACCTATTGAATTAGAGGCTTCACTTATGGATCCAATTTAGGATCTCACTAACTCACAGAGATCATTTTTGAAAAGATATAAATCATCCTTAGTAACATAGTCACTAGGTATTGTCTGTGCTACTAGCTCATCTACTGGAGGTTCAACCGGTGGAACAAGTGCAAGAGGTTCTGCTTCAACTCATGCATGTGGAGCAGGAGGAGGAGGCACTCTCTCCTCATCAAAGTCATACTCCAACCCAAATATAATGTATCATGGATAATTATTCCACTCATGAGTACAGGTCCAGTTTCATGGCTCAATAGTGACAATACTGACTCTTCTTCCCTAAGTCTTGGGAACAAATTAATCTTCATATACTTCTTCATGTTGACTTATATCCATAATAACATTTCTAGGTATAGGTACCAACTGAAATTTTGGTTCTTCATATACTTTAGCCACTTCAACTTCTTCAGGCACTTCCTCAATCTGAGCCCTCTGATACCAAATATTGGTCAGAGTGGAAACTCAAGAGGGGGTGAATTGAGTTTCTATTTAAAATTTCTGTTAAAACTTTATGCTAAAGATCCCCCAATTTGGAGACAACCCAGTTAATTAAGTCAAGAGATATATATATGTTTAGTTGGTCAAAAAAAATCTCAAAGGGTAATTAGTCCTCAGTTTAATCAGTGTACCACACTTATTCAACTTTCTAAACAGGTTTATTGATTTAAACACATACACACACTAACCAGAACTAACTATCAAAGTCAATGTAAAACAATTTTCTGTTTTTGAAATTATAAGTAGCATATAATATAAAAATAGAGTATTACAAAAATATAGAATACAATAGAGTTAAATAAGAGGTTTAGTCTCAATCTGAGACTTAATCCTCTCCACTTTGTGATCACCAACCACCAAGTAGTTTATATTAACTATAAACATGATATACAACTTGTATCAGGCTTTGCAAAAGTTTTCACAAATTGTCCAGGGATCACACCCTCTACCATAGTTCTTCGTGAGAAAAAAAAAACAATCCAGACCACACACAGTCTCTTACATAGTTACATGTGGGAAAAAATTGTAAATTATATTTTAGGTAAAGATTTTCAGTATCTTACAGTCCAAGCATAGGAGATAGTGTGTGTAATAGAAAATCACAAACTTCTTAGAAATGTAATATAAAGAACACAATAGATATAAAGTTATACGAATTTAGTTTAGAAGGATCTATGTGTTTAGAGTTTATCTCTTGACTCCTTGGAGTGAAGAATTTTTTTTTTGAATCTTTTTTTTCTGAACTTGTCTCCAAAAATAGAGTGTCACAACTCCTGGTTCTATCTTTTAGGTACTGAGTGTTCTTCTTCTTAGGTTGACAGTTATTTAATGAAGCATAGAAGACAGTCTTGAATTTTTTCTCCTAAAATGATCTTCTTGAGGCTCTTTTATTTTCATTGAGAGTGCTTGTGTGCTTATTTTGTTCTTCAGATCTACATGTATTAATTCTCTCCCTAGTGTCGTGATTATTCTCTTCCTAGGTCTTCTATTTTATATTTGAAGTCTGACAACTGGAATAATAAAACAAATTGAAATCTTCCTCGTACATCGTACTGTCTCCAAATACAGTTTCATGATATGTCTACAATCAGCCTTAATTAATGTCAAAAGCATTAAATCTACCAAATACGACTGTTATAATAAACTAAAAAATTGACAAAGTATGAATTAGAAGAGTGGATATCGGTAGGTTGGTAATAGTATCCTTCTCAATGGTAGCCTTCATCAATAGCCTTCAACAGTAGCCTTCATCGGTATCCTTCTCAACGGTAGCCTTCATCGGTAGCCTTTAGTAGTATCCTTCAGTGGTAGCCTTCAACAGTAGCTTCATTGGTAGGCTTCATCGATAGACTTTATAACAATATTCTTTGAGTGATAGATTCATGGAGATGACCTTGTATTGATAACTCAGTGGTGAGGTTCAACATCGGTAACCTCCTAGTGGTAACCTCTATCAGTAACCTTCCAACAGTAACCTCTATTGGTAACCTTCCAATGGTAACCTCCCTTAGAGAAATTTTTCATAATAAACTTAATAAATAAAACATTGAGATTAAAGATACATAGTTATCACTTGATTGAAACTATAAATATTAATGAAACATGATTATCAAAACAAAGAATCAAGATTTGGGATTATCAAAACAGGTGATTCCAACAAGGGTTTTATGTTACAATCTCATTGTTTATTAGGATTATTTATAATTATAATTCCAATAATGAAATATTATTATATACCTCTAAAGAAACTCATATATTTTATTATACTCTCTTTATTTCTATAAATTACATGTTTCTATTTCATTTTCCTCTCTTTAGGTGCCTAATATTCCAAAAATAATGTTTTTATGGAAAAACATACTTTATTTCTCTCTTAGGTAAAAAATCATTTTTCTTCTAAGTTTATGTTTTCTAAAATAATTAAATAAAGTATCGAATATTATCTAAAGATTTGTTAAATTCATTTTTATCCATGTTTAACTTCTAAAAAAATGGTTTTTAAGTAATATTCTAGTCATTTTCCAAATTATTTATTTTTGACATTTTCCAAAAACATGAAAGGACTATTTGTTTTAACATATATGGAATGAACTTTATTTTCCACCATCATGACTAATCAATGGTTTAAATCATCATTTACAAGTTTCAAAGTTTATTTTAAATAAAATATATTTTTTAATATTTGATATATTTTTAGATTTAAAATAAATTATTTCAATGTTGAAAGGATATTTTCCTTAAGAAATGTTCCTTGTAATGTTTCAAAATAATTTTCTATTTAAGATAGAATATATTGAGTTTAATTAATATTTAATTGAGATATGAGCCAATGATACCATACTTATTATTTACATAGATGACTTGTGATTATGATAATATATGTTTTTGAAACCCATTTCTTTCCTATGGGTTATGTTATGATGAAATATTTATAAAACCCATTTCATTCTCATGGGTTATACTATGATGAAGTTTTTAAGAAAAACATTTCCTTTTCATAGTATATAATATGATAAATTTTTTTTGATATTTTTGAGAAAAAATGTATGGATTGTGTGATGTGTGTGACCTATATCTTCATCTAATGCATCGGGTAATTATTAGTGTTCTATAATCTTAAAGGGTATATGGGAGGTTATCTCAAGACCTAAACAAGAGGGTACGTGAGATGTTTTCCCAATTAAAAAATAAGAGGGAACATTGGAGGTTATCACATTACTAAAACAAGATGGTACATGGGAGGTTATCCCAATCACAAAAGAGGTTTCATGGGAGGTTATCCCAAGACTAAAAGAGGGTACACAAGAGTTTATCCCAAGATCAAAGCAGGTACACTGGTGGTTAGACAAATCTTAACATGTTATAAATGGCTTAGTGGGTTTCCATAACATAATATTTTCTATGTTTATATTTATTCCACATATCTATGTCTTATACTAATTTTATTCTCTCATGGCTTATGTTCTTTGGTTCTATCATGATTAATGTCTTGTGAACATCCTTAGTTTATGCCAGGAATAAATTTTATGATATATGATATTCAAGGTATGATTTTAAAATGTTATTATTGTGTTATCATACTATAATAATCATGTTGTGTTTACATCTCCATCATTTACCCTTATTGAGAATATAATCTCACCCTTTATTATGTTTCCTTTCCCCGGTATATGAAGAAAGGTATTATGTATGATATATATAATATGGGTTCTAGTTAGGAAGAACTTAGTGGGAGATAATGTAGTTCACTTATGAACAAGTTGTCTATATATCCATGTTTCCAAATTCACTATAACTAAATTATTATTGAATTATAATTATTTTATGTAAATAATATTAATTTATTAATTTGAAACATCTATGTATGAGAATTTAGGTTCCTTATAGTTTTTATCATAGAAAGTTTTAGTTAAACTTTAGAAATATGGATGAGAAACCTTTAGTCATATCCCTAGAGATATAACTATGTATATTTCTATGTATATGACTAAGGAGAAGTTTAAGGATAAGTAAAAGTATAGGGAAATGTCCTTGAATTTTGGTGAAGGATGTAGTCAGTGGTTTCTAAGAAATTATATCCCTATTTAAATACAATAACTAGATGTGGCTCTGGCATAGTTTCACCTAGGTATAATAACTATGAAAAGGGAGCATTAGGATTTGACTTTATCTTCACTTGGATCATAATAACAAACCTTTATTAACACCTTGTTTGATAGTCCTAGGGGATATACTTTGGAAATTCACACTCTTTATGAACCATTATGAAAGATTTGAATTGATTATGACCGTGAATGACTTAGGTTAAACCTAATATGTCATATATTGAAAATAATTTTTCATTATTAAGACATCCTATGAATGATTTTTCATGATTATGTTATTTCCCTCAATGAATATTGTTGCTCACATTATGCTTTTTGGTTTTAGTAAATGGTGGGAATGAGAAGGAACTGGGTTAACATTGAATGTGATAGACAATGTGTTGACGGGAAACCAGTGGGATGATGACTAGAGTGAAATATATTTTTATTATTCCTAACCTTTTATCATGATATATGATTAAAAACATGAACCTTAACTAACTATCAAACTCTCCAAAAATATAATGATAGATTTCATTGAGATATTAGGTGGTAGAGACCATAGACGAAAGAAAATTCAATTTCTTATATTTTATTAATGTAGGAAGAACCACTCAAGTAAATATACCAATGTAATTATAATATGTTTTATACGTGGAGAATAAGGGAACATAGTAAGTAATTTCCAAGTAAATATGAAAAATTCAGTTAAAATAATGGAATATATTAATGGTTTTCTTAAGGAATAATCAATGGTTTCATGGTTTAAATATGGAAATTATAGGCATTGTGAAAAAAACTTCCTAAGGGGAATCTCAAAAAGAGGGTCAGTAAGGTTATATGAGTAACTTTTTTATTTTAGATCATAAAGATACTACAAATGACATATGAAATAAAGGAGATATTAAGGAATAAGATTATGAATCCTAGATAATTATTTAATAATGAAGTGGAAGGATTAAAGTGTTTATATATTAGAACTCGAGAACTATGTTATATGAATAATGAAATATATAAGAAATATTTTGTATAAATTTTTCAATAAGGATATTTAAGAATATGTTGAATGGTACTAATGACCTAAAAAGTGACTTAATGACAAGGTGATATTTTATGGTAAACACGTGATTAAGGGGAATATAACCCTTGATATGATCCTGATGTTGATATAATGGAGTTCAGTTGGGATAAATAGATGATTGGTATGGTTAAGTTAAATTGGATAGTATTTATGTCCTTGGAATATATTAATGATTTGATGAAAAGGTGGGTTATGTTATAATTGATAGAGTTTACATCATTTTCTAATTTATAGAATATATTCAATAATCTATGGTTTTATTTATGTAATGTAAAATCGTATATTTTTTTATTGAGGTTTTATGTTAATTGTGGTTATTACCATGTTTTAAGAGAATATATAGCTAAGGTATTCACATATTTGGTATATGAAAATTATGATCTACTTTATGATATTTGAGGGATTAATTTTAATTCGATTTTGTAAATTTAGTTACCTTATTTATAAATTTTTGAATTCTGGAAGGGTCTTAAGGTTAACCATTTATCGAATGGTTTTAGTTGGACTTTGGATAATGTTTTAGATATTAACATATTATTTCATCATATAAAGATTTATCCATAAGGGATAACCTGCATTAACCATTTTAGTTTTTATGATAACATGAGATATAATGAATGATTTATCATTCCTTTGTGGATATTTTGATCTATTAGTGCTTCATTCATGAAAAATTCATCTTCATTTCTTGGAGAATGAGATAAAGTGGAAATTGATTAAAGTACAACCAAATAATGATATTTTTATTATAAAATGGAAATAAATCAAGTCAGTATATTTTATCATGTTCTATATATTGATAGAAAAAATTCCATCAACATTAGGAGAAGGATCTTGAGATAAAAAAATGTACAATTACCTTCATTTCTGATGAATCAATGGTCTATTCATCCATCATGGATTTATGACATTGTGTTGGTTAAATTTCTCCTAACCATGTTCTCTATCACTCTCTATTGGTACCTGGGCATTAGTTTTCTCATCCATGTCCATATTTTCACTTAATTTTCTCCAATTTGGAATATGGTTTTATGTTATTCTAGATAGCCTTAAAATTTACATTTCCATCTTTTTAAGAGTAAGTTTTATCAACCCTTTTTATGATTTGGGTATTCCAAAATAGGGATTTTCAAATGTTTATCCCTTGATTCCCAAAGACAAGTTAAAATTGAGAGGATAAAATTTATTAAATTTAGAAAAATTTAAGACCCTTTGATTTTATTAAGTATTTTTTTTAAAATAAATTTGATTTTTTTGATATCTTGCATTACACTCAACACCGTGTTCAAACGAACTGTGATATAATATTAATATATTATTATTTAATATGAAAATTAATACCTAGCCATTATATTTTTGGTTATGAATAGTACTAACTAAATTATGAAAAGTATATGTTTTATATATTTATAAATTAAATTAATTGGTTAAAAATTTATTATAAATGAAAATAAAAAAAAAATTTGAAAGTAAAATAAATATTTTTATGAAAAAATGTCTTTATAAACACAATATGTTTCTTTATTAAAAAATTAAATTATTAAATAGTATAAAATTATTATAATTAGATTTATATAGTATATATTAAATGAAATTTTTTATCATTAATATAATATTTTTCCCTTAAATGGCATAATAATAAATCCAGTTTTATGCTTAAAATTTTTATTTTTCTAAAAAGCAGTTTTATTGCATTTTATTTAAAATTAATTCTTTTCCAATTTTAGAATTTTTTTAAAAAAATTTGTATATTTTTTTAAAAAAAAATTCAAAATTAACCTAGAGTTTATTTTATATAATTTTCTTAAAAATTAATTTTTTTTGTTAATAGTGACAAATACCCATTTTTATTAAAAATTCCCTTTTCATTTAAATAATTTAAAAGGATTCATTTTGTTTTAAAATGGTTCTAAAAGTAAATTTAGATAAATATAATTTCAATTAATCTAATATTTTTCATTATAATCAATCTTATTTTCATTTTTGATATAAAAACTTTTTATACATGTGAAAATGTTTTCTTTGGAAATCCACTTTTTTATTGCATTTGTGGGTTTTATTTTAAATTAAATTATACCACTTCAATGAATTTAATTTGATAAAATTTATTATACATTTAGAATAATAGTAATTTTTATTATATAATAAAGTAAAATTTTGTTTTTTCATAAATAAAGGAAAAAAATGTAAAAAATAATTAATGTGATTATGGTTAAAATGGGGGTCTCTGTGTTACAGAAGCATGTGTTAAAATTAATTTTCAAAACACATTAGATAATTATTTAATGAATTGGATTTCATATTTATAAACATTGGATCAAAATTATATAATAAGGCTTGATTATTTTTATCTTTAAAGGATAAATTACATAAGTAAATAAATAAATAAAAACTAGTTACCATGGTGAAAAATACAATGATAAAAGTAAACTTAGTGGTTAAGGGAAAAAATGTTTAAAACATATTTTTTTTGTAGTTTTTATTGACCATATCATCCCTAAACACCATTATTTATCAATATTATAGGTACAAGGGTTGAAAATTACTTCCCATTATTGAATAGTTTTGGGTATTTAAAAAATGTCACTCCTCAATTATAAAAGGTCACCTCCTCCCCTAACTTATTCACACCTAATAAGCCATTTTTTTCAAAAAAAACTAAAAAAATAGCTACAAAACATCATTATTAATGTTATATAGCTTCTGGTCTTCCTAAAATACCATCCTTGGGTCCTTAATAAGATATCAATAGGTGGTTGTACTAAGCGAAGGTAATTGTCTTCACTAAGCTCTTTATTTCTACTCCTCTAACAACTTTCATTCATATATTAATAATTCCAATATGATAGCACAAGAATAAACCATATAATGATATGTCATTATTTTTATGGAATAACCTATATCTATCTCCTCTTACATCAAATGGTAAATGAAACCATTGATCGTGTGTATGGTGGACAACAGCCTCGCGAACCGATATATTTCATTTTCCATCATCATTAATGAAGGATTTATATAATGATGTATTTAACATATTTACATGATATATATGACTAAATTATACTTCTATTATTATAATATCACATATATATTCTTACTTTCAATCGATTGGGAAATGATAATGGCATCTGTGCGTACATGTGAACTGCCACCTTCATGAACCGATGTGATATGTTTTTAATTTTATTTTTACATGGTTATTAATGAGGGTATATTTAATAAATATATGTTGTATAAATTATTTAATAATTCTTATATAAGTTAAAATTAATATTTATTTTTCTTTTATTTCCATCAAGAAAAATGGAAATAGGGTTCATATATGCGTATGACATACTGTCTCCATGAACGGTGTTATTCATTTTCTATCACTAACATTAACAGATTTCTATAAATAAATGTATAATGAATATATATGATATTATATTATTTTTAACATTATTTATATGGTTTAACCCTAATAAAATTAAAATTAAAAAAATATTGAACCAAAACATATATAAAAAACGAAGCAGTTATTACCCTAAACATTATTTTGACAAGGAGTTATTAATAAATGGGTAATAAAAGGTCATAACTAAATAATATATGGTATAATATATATATATGTATGTTTGTATGTATGTATGTATGTATGTATGTATGTATGTATGTATGTATGTATGTATGTATGTATGTATGTATGTATGTATGTATGTATGTATGTATGTATGTATGTATGTATGTATGTATGTATGTATGTATGTATGTATGTATGTATGTATGTATATATATATGTATGTATGTATGTATGTATGTATGTATGTATGTATGTATGTATGTATGTATGTATGTATGTATGTATGTATGTATGTATGTATGTATGTATGTATGCATGTATGTATGTATGTATGTATGTATGTATGTATGTATGTATGTATGGTTATAAAATATATGTATAATAAAACAATAATTATTATAATGGAGGTTTAAACATGTATAAATAAATTCAAGACTTGAGATAAGGGATTTATAGACTCTCTTTAATTTATAGGAGGCATATTCCATATTTACCACTCATTTTTTTGTGGTGTATATACTGCCCCATTAAATTGTTATATCATGATTTATTTATTATTGTGTTATTTAATGTTTCATTTATATTTACTCTTCCACAGTGATTATTATCCAAAAGTTACCAATGCGGTAAGGGATTTTAATATCACTTATGTTTCTTTGAGACCCAGACATATTCACCACTTTTTTCTTTTTTGTGGTGTATATACTACCCATGAATTTATATTATGATTATTCAGATGAATTTTATAGGGATTTATATATCCATATATGGTTATTTATCTCATGGGACTTATGATTCAAAAGTTACAAAATTGCTAAGTTTGTTATGTTACAATCTAAATATTTATCAGTATTGTTTATAATTATGATTCTAATGATGAAATCTTATGATATATCTCTCAATAAACTCATTAATTTTATTCTCCTATAGATATTTCTATAAATTACATGTTTTCCTCTCATTTCTCTCTCTTAGTGTACTACAGACACCAAAAGAATATTTTTAAATAATAAATGACTTTATTTCTCTCTTTGGTAAAAAAATCCTTTTTCTTACATGTCCATGTTTTATAAAAATATTTTAAATAAAATGTTAAATTTTATCCAAATATTATTACCCATTATTTACTTTTTTAAAAAAATTAAAAGAATTTTCATGTCATTTTTTGAACTATGTAATTTTGACTTTTACCAAAAAATTTAAAGGAACATTTTTTTAATTTATATGGAATGAATGATATTTTTTACCTTCATGACCACTAAATGGTTTAAATATTCATTTGCAAGTTTGTAAGTTTATTTTTTAAAGAAAATTTTTTCTTTAATATTTGAGAAATTTTTATATTTTAAATAAGTGGTTTCAAAATAGAAAGGATGTTTTCCTGAAGAAATGCTCCAAGTGATCTTTTAAAATCATTTTCCATATAATATGACTTCCTTTGATGTTACATAAGAATTAATGGGGATATGATCCAATGATACCATCTTTATTATTTATTTTCATGATTCATGATTATGATGAATTTTTTTTGTGAAACCCATTTCTTTCCCATGGGTTATGATATGACAAAATGTTTATGAATCTCATTTCATTACCATGGTATATGATATGATGAAATATTTATAAAAAACGTTTTATTTTCATGGGTTATGATATGATAAATAATTTATAATCTTTTCGAACACAAATTTATGGATTATGTGATGGTTGTGACCTATATCTCCCTCCAATTAATTGGGTAATGATTAATGTTTTATGATATCAAAGGGTGCATGAGAGGTTATCTGAGTCCCAAAATAAGTGGGTAAATGGGGGGTAATCCCAATCTAGAAACAAGAGGGTACACAAGAGTTTCTCCTAATCCAGAAATAAAAGGGAATATAGGAGATTATCTGAAGCCCAAAAAAGGATGCATGGGAGGTTATCCCAAGCCCAACCGAGGATACATAAGAGGTTATCCCAAGAAAAAATCAGGTACACTAGTGGTTATCCCTATCCTAACATGTTATGAATGTATTTATAGGTATCCTTGCCATAATATTTTCTATGCTTATATATATTTCACAAATCGATTTCTAATTCCAATGTTATGATCTAATGTCTTATGTTCTTTGATTACTTTATAATTCATTTCTTATGAGCTTTATATATTTACACCATTACTTCAGTTTATGATATATGATAAAAAATTGGGTGCAACCACGAAACCGGCACACATGCAAGGAAGAAAATTACATGTAAATCGCAAGCCCGGGGACTTGACCTTGCGACCTGCCCCTCACCCCTTCAAGCCCTTACCACCCAACCACCAATGGTGGGGCTTATGATATATGATATGCAGGGTATGGTTTTAAAATATTATTCTCATGTTCTCATATCCTTATGGTCATGTTATGTTGTTATATCCCTTTCTTACTCTTACTGAGCATCTAAGATCACCCTTTCTTATGTTTCCTTTCCGTGGGTTATAAATAAAGGTATTTTGTATGATATGTATAAGAAGGGTGCTAGTTATGAATAAATTAGTGGGAGATGATATAGTACCCTTATGAACCAATTTTTTATATATCCAATATTATAAAGGAACTAGACTTAAACAATTATAGAATGGATCATTATGTTATGTAATGAATATTAATCTATTAGGATGTAATATATATGTATGAAAAGTTTGGGTCCTTACTATTATTCATACGCAAGTCCAATATGATGCTTATGCATGGGTGTTGACCCATTTATTCAAATGATGACCCTTACACAAGTCTAATGTACCCTTATGAATTTATGAAACTAACATTATGTGAGTTTTAAGTTACCTATATGTAGGATTAAGTCAGCTGGAGTTTCCCATATTCAAGTCACGTTTATCTTTTCCTGAGCCTCATTTTGACCCATATATAGCTTTCCATAACCTTTACACATGTGGTAATTTCTCATAAATGACATGAAAATCACCCTTCTATGATCTTAGGCATCACCCTTATATGATACTCCTACTAAATATATGTGGTTAGACTTCACCTTTATGTGGGTGTTGACCCTCAACTCCGGATTCATCCTCTATTTTACATCATCATCTTCAACATAGCATTTCAGCATGAACCTATTGTGCATTATAAAACAAACCTGAATTTATGGAAATGGGAGTTTGAAGGTCCCATATCCTTCCTTTATTAAACATGAAAACAATCAAAAATAGAATCCAAAAACAATGAATAGCATTAAATTGCCTTCTATAATTGCTAGTTCTTTATCTAGTTTCAGTTTCTTCCATAATAAGCTGGGAATCAAGCTCAGGGATCTTGACTCAGCCC
The DNA here is from genome assembly GCA_963277665.1 of Viscum album. Taxonomy (NCBI): domain Eukaryota; kingdom Viridiplantae; phylum Streptophyta; class Magnoliopsida; order Santalales; family Viscaceae; genus Viscum; species Viscum album. The sequence goes on along the minus strand of OY728135.1, from coordinate 779,357,718 downwards.
ATATTCCATCAATAATATTTTAGATTCAATTGATTATTCTTCATTATACCAAGGTCAATATTTATTTAGATTCATTAAATTATACCACCATTCATAATGATTTTCTTCATATTTCACTATTTACTGCCCATTCAAACTCTTGATTCTAGATTCCTTTTAGATCGTTGAGAAGTTAAAAGTTCCTCGGGTTCCGTCATCATCATATTCAAGCTCATATCATCGATTTTTATTCCCCCAAGTCATAATAGAGTATTTTTCCCTCAGATGTAACCTGAGCATAGATTCCCTAGAGGTGGAATAAAAATAGGAACGGTAGAAATATTACTAGAAGTAACATAATAGAGGTTAGCGATAGCATCCTTATTAGTATAAGGGTTTTCCCAATGATAGTAAAAAGAGTGGAAAGAAGTAGTATAGGGAATTAAATATGGTATTGAATGAATAGGTGTAGTTGTAGTTGGAGGTATATGTTCAGTGGTAGTAAACCAGAAGTCTCACAGATGGTGGTATCAAGACTAGTAGTACATGAAGATAGGAGACTTTTTCCTTTAAAAGTAGTAGGATAGCAGTATAAAATCCATAGTGGTAGTGGTGAACTAGTATTAATAATTTACTTTTCACATCTGTAAAATTCACAATCCAGACAAATTTTTTAGTGTAAGTTTTTTCAATATTAAATTTAAAAATGAATAAAAATTGAAAATCAATAAAGACCCCTTGCACAATTTAATTATTGATTAATTTATAATTATAAATTAAAATGTATGGATTCACTGTGTAATTTCAACAAATGAATATATCATTTTATATTAATCAATTGAGCTAATTTTTAGTAAATCCCAAAATTCTAAAAATTCAAAAAAAAATTATTGATTACCAATTATTTTTAATTAAATTATGGGTAATTTTAAGGAATAACAAGATTTTTTTGAAAATTTCAGCTCACATCATCCAAAAAAAAGTTTTTATTTAGATAAATATTCATCATAGTGCTTCTAGTATGAATATAGAAGGATGAGATATACACATCACCTCAAAGTTCCCACTTAAGTTCTGGTTTTTATGGGATATATATCTGGGATCCAAACATTATAAATCTATCATTAAAAAAATTAAACTATAGATTATTCATTACCTTTCTTTTTGTAACTCCACATTGTCTTTTTGGGCCTCATTTATCCTCTCAAGAATGGATGGTTGAGTGATTATTTGAGTAAGGTAGGATTATTTTTATTTTATGATTAAAATATATATCCTTTAAATGTACAATAATATTGGATATCTTTATATAATTATCATAGATATTTTTGTGGGATTCTTTATACTTGGATCATCTACCACTTTATTCACCTTCCCATGATGGTAATGGATTGAACAATCATAGTCCTTAATCAGCTCTGACTACCTTCATTGGTTTATATTGATATCCTTTTGAGTAAATATATAATTTCCTCTCTTATTATATATATATATCACACTTATCCCCATAGGGATAATGTAACTAAATATTCATTGTGAAGATCACACCATATAATTTAAAATCATATTTTTGGTGGTTCTACTCATGGATATTTAATTAGAAAAAGGTTTGTACTATCACTTTTTTATATTTTATGAGTAAAAAAGGAAATACCTTTTTGGATGCATCACTGTAGATAAAAAACCCTACCCCACTTGTGGGTAATGTGAGAGAAGTTTTCATGATTACCCTCTTCTTTAACTCCTTAAATCTTTCATATCATTAATTATTCCATACAAACTTCACTCCCTCCTAATCTATCCTAGTTATTGGGTTTGACAATCATGATAAGATTCTCATAAATCAATGATATTACCCATTTAATCCAAGGAAAATATGGATTTCCATTATAGATTTTGGTTTGGTCATTCCTTCAATTTCATTTTTCTTTAAAGGGTCCACAGATATCCGTTTTTTGGTGATAACATTCCCCAAGAATGTTACTTTCCCCATCCAAATATTTCATTATAATACCTATAAATACTATCAAAAATTTGGAAACTATGGATTTCTACCTTTATTTTGTATTAGATAAGAATTAGATCTATAAATACTACCAAAATAATTTCAAGGTAATCCATAAATACTATATTCATTAATTATATAATGATAGTTGGAGAATTAGTGAGTCCAAATGGCATCACTATGAACTCTTAGTTATCATTCCTTGTATGAAAACTAGTATTGGGTATATCCTCCTTCTTTGAATTTATCTCAACAAAATATAAAACATAGAGACGTACTAGGATCTGTATAGTTGATCAAACAAGTCATCAACTCATAGTGGAGGATACTTGTTCCTTATCGTGGTCTTTTTGAGTTTACAATGATTAATGAAAAGGAGGATTGACCCATCATTCTTCTTGATGAAACGGATTGGTGCACCCCATAGTAAAGAAATTGGGAATATAAACCCTTTATCTAGAATATTTGGAAGTTTATTGTATAGCTTTATGAGTTCTAAATTAGTGATTATATACAGAGTTTACTATATTATCAACGATCTGGGTATAATTTTAATTGAGAACTTAATATTTCATTTAGAAGAAAGACCAAAAAATTATTCAGGGAAAACATCAACATAATCCCTTATAGTTCACATGTCATCAAAGATGATATTTTCTATAGTCCCAATAATTTTAATAAATACTATTACTCATAAGGTAATAATTCCCATTATTTACATGATTATTCCAAAGGATATCAATCCTCCTCCTAATATATACATAGAATTAGAGGGTAGTTTTCAATACAGAGGGTGATTTCCTTCTCCCATAAATTTTTGTTGTATCTATACAAGGAAAGAAAATTCATACCTAGAATAGCATAAAATTACCTTAAAGAGGGTATCATAGGGTTTTCTAGAAACATTATCTCGTAAATATTAACAGGGGAGAAGTTATATACTTAGGATATAACAATTTCCCCATTTTATTTTTTCACTGATAAATCATCATCCATGTTTTGTTTTGGAATTTGAATAGTTATATTAAACTTGTGAGGTATAAAATAATATATATAACTACAATAAAATAGTATATTAGATATTATTTAATGAATAACTAGCATAATTATCACAAAATTATTGTTAGGATCTATCTCTATAGTTGTGATTTCATGTTATCTTTCTTTCTCTCTAGGCCTTGGAGGCTATTGTTATTAGTTATATTTTAAAACCATTGACTTAGTGCATTGATTCTTATAGTGTCTCTATTACTTGAAATTGAAATATTAGATAATATGTTGAGGTTTGATTGAAACTTTCCTTTCTTCCGTCACATTAGTGGGTTTCTTCCATCAGCATTCTCTATCATGGTGCCTCTTTTTCCCACACCTAATTAATTTCTTTTTCCACTTAAATAAATTTATATAATTCTTATTCACTTACTTTTGATATGTGGGAAGTTTTAATTGATTACCAACATGATATTTCTCCATATCTCCCCCATAATTAAACTTCATTCTCTACATTATATCTCCAGTTTCTTAAGACCCTTGAGATTCTCTGATCTCTATTTTGACTTTGAGGTCACATCATATAATTTTTTAATAGAAGTAAAAGTCTTGAATCACAAAATATTTTCATATATTCATATTTATCCAACTACAGAAGTGGAAAAAATTACTTTCAGGGTTAATAAAAAATCCGGATGTGTGTCTTTAAAGTCTTGTGATGTTTTCCTCATAAACTTCGATCAATGTTTCCTCCTATTTCTTGAGGCCAAGGAACTCCCCCTCCATTTTAAGTTAGAGTGTTCCAGAAAAATATTTATTAAAAAATATTTTCTTTAATTTTTCCAAAATCCATAACTTTTATTTCATCTAAGGGATAAATATTCTTGATCAACATCCACCATTTGTCATATTCTCTCACTAAGGGATAAATAGAAAACATAAACTTCTCTTTCTAAAAGCATTAAAGGACTGAGCATATCTTTTCATGGGAGTTGATACATTGTTTTATGATTAAGTTATCATAAGATCCACTAAAATTATACAACCTTTTTAATATAAAAGACTAAATTGAAACTTTCTCTTTATTTTTGGTATGTGGGAATTCCTCCTGATTTATTTTTCTTTTCAAAATTTAAGTTAGTTGAGTAATAATTTTTATGATGTTCTTCACTCATGTTCTCATTAGGTCAGGCATCTCATTTGGGAACTCATGAAATTTCCCATAACATTGGTTATTGTAATAATTTCACCTATTTTCATCCATTGACTAAAAAAAGAAAAATTAGAGATCCAGATTATGAAACTATTCAACATATAAGAGGGAAATATTTGACGTTGAAGTGATAACCTATGGATGAAATGTATTCCGCATATTGAAACCAATAAATTCATAAAATTAAATTTAAATGGATTTGTTTACCTTTATAATGGTTTGTAAAGTTCTTTTGTATTTACCTAAGAATATACCATGAGGACGTCAAACTAGGTGTGTATCAAGACCACTTTTTTAGGCACCATGTACAAAGAGATTTAATACCCAATGATCCCTTGTAGGGTTATTACCCCAAGGTACATTTGTGATAGAACCACATCCACATTTAGTATCGGCATATAGATTTTATGGATTAGAATCCACTAACTCTATTCTTCACCAAAATTTTAGGATGTTTTCTTATATATGGACATATACCGAAGATTTTTACTAATTTATTCTTATCCAAATCCCTAGAAATAATTAAACTTTCTTTGATACCAACTATGACAACTCATATGTTTTATAGACTTTATTTCATAACTTATTACATTAAAATGAACATAAAAATTCCTAAAAGATTGAGAGTACTAGTGTCTTTATTTTATTATATACATATCACAATAACTTGAAACTATCATATGATGATATTATTTAAAAATATCTATAACATTCTCTTAAATTTCGTTGATCCTATAACACTGCATGGGATAACCTAAGGACGTATAGAAGATAGGGTTAAGCTATAAATCCTAATAAAGGAAAAATAAAGGCATGTAATAAATTAAATTAGTAAATGTGGTTCAATAAGAATAACATGATGATAAGGAGAGGTGAGAATCATATTCTTGAACATAAAATCATAACATAATATTATAACATCAAGAAATCATTGGAATGTGGAAACAATATAAAACATGAAAAAATAAATTTAAGTTAAGTGTAATTGTATGAAATAAATACATAAGGTTATTATTCTAACCAATAATTCACCATACATAGTGTATCATTAGATAAAAACATTACCCAATTCATTAAAGGTCTATATAATTTCGGGCCCACCCATCACATTCATATCATGTATATGTATTTGTGTGCCACATAAAAAAACAACATATTAACATATTTTATTAAGTTTAATACCACTATTAAAGATTTTAGGTTTCATAAATTTATCACCCCATTTATTTATGGATAGGTAAAACTAGTTGAATACCCTTGAGTGGAAATGGGGACTGGTATTCACAACCCAAAATTTGAACATGGAAAATCATGAAATAATTTTGATATTATAATGGGTGTACATAAGGATCATGAATTGGGATAATGATATTCAAAGGTAGTCTATAATTACTTTGGTGTCATAAGGAAAATAAAGGTATGTTTAAAAACATATGTCAACATGATCAATTGTAAATCAAAAGGAATAATACAAATAAAGTACTTGAATAAAGATGAAGGGGGAATAATCCCTTACCTTGAGAGGGTGATTGTAAAAGGTTGTTAGGAACTTATTAACTATTTGTTCATTCCTTGGGAGGAATTTAGAGAGGGATGGGTAGAAAAATTCATTCTCAATGGGTTTTGAGTGAATATTAAATGGATGTTTGATGGGTATTTATAGAAAAAGGTAGGGGAATTCTTTATTAATTTCTAAACTTTGTTTTTTGAACTCTAAGTAATAAAATAACGAAAAACACAAATTTTCTCATGGTTTATAAAAAGGATGAGTTATTTCTAATATTCTATTATGTTAACTACAAAACTCATTAAAATAATTTATTTCATGATATGGAATTTTGTCATGTTTAAAAAAATGTTTTTAAGACCTTAAATCATAATATAAGTTTTTGAGGATTTGTTATAGGTTTGTAAAATTAATAAAATAACATTAAAAAAATTATTTTAAATTGAAAACATATTTTTTGTTTTTTATTATCTATATAGTATTTATTAGATAACTTTTGGGCTATTATGATGTCATAATACCGACTATATATTTATAACATATTTATTTTTTACCCAAAAATTTGATTATACCAAAAAAATGTGAAAATTTAACCATTGGATAATTTTAATGTGATGATTTCAAAAATTAAATTTATTTTACCAAAATAATTTATTATATATAATAATTTAAACTTTTAAATAAAAATCATTATTTATTGAAAAATACTAGTTTTTATGACAACAAAAAATTTCCAACCCTTATAAACATTGCATTAGACTTAATTAAATTATATTATAATTTATATTTAAATAAATTTTATTTAAAAATAAAATTTAATGAAAATAAAATTTATTTTAAAATTCTTGAATTAATCAAAAAGAGTGTTTTAATTGAAAATATATATTTCCCAAAAATATAATTTTGGTTTCTTTGTATCGAAGTCTAATTTTTATAAAAAAAATGTGTAAAGTAATAATGAAAAGGGATAGATATAAAATTTATTTTATAAAAAAAATATCCAAATTCAAACTACTATGATCTATATATATAACTTCTTATTACACCAACATACACCCTAATGGTATGGTATGCAATGGTAGTATTTTTTGGGGTGGTTTGATGAATTTGATTTGGGTGGTGATCTGTATAAGTGAAAACTTATCCTATAAATAGTTTCAATCAAGTGTTAGTTGTTTAATATAGGCTTAGGATTGGTCAGGGTAAAATACTAGTGATTTCATTTAGCTTATAAACTCTGATAAATAGTATTTATATGGTGTGATCCTATTGGTTGAGTCCATCACTTCTCCTGTCTATGTCAATTTGAATTTATTATAATCCTTAATAAATACTAATCTCAATGGAAATTGTATAACATCTATATTAACAATGGTTATGATTATTAATGGTATTTTAATCCCAATAGTAAAATTAGAGCTATATATTATAATATTATAAAATAAAAAATGAAATATTGTGTTTGTTTTTTCTATAATTACATTATGTAATAAATAATTTATTCATTCATAAAGAAATTTGATCTATAAGAGTCTTTTTCTTTACTATCTTGGTCAACTAGAATCAAGATATCTATTAATTTATGAAATAAAATAAATATTTCTTGAACATTTAATAAATTTCATAGCACTAATAATACACCCAACACAATCTACCTATCCATTAAATAAATTTAATGGTTTTTGTCTTCCATAAAAGTACGTGATCAAATGGGACAAAATGATAATAACCTAAATTCAAGAGACCAATACTTTTTCTAATAGATAAGAATGGTAAGGGTTGGTGTCTTGAGAACCAACTATTTTTTACTTTAATTACATGAATGTTCATTATTATATATTGTTCATTGTTCTGCATGACTATAATATTATAATGTCCTGGAATATTTGTTGCATTGATAAGGTCATGGAAAATCCCCTCTATGATGAGAACCCTAAAATGCTATAACAATTTTCTTAAGTAAAGTTCTATAGTTGGATGACATACTATGATAGGACACATAGTATACAGACCCTCATGTGTGAGTACTCATAAGAAGACGAGACTCTCTCTCATGGAGTTCGCACTTGGTAATCTCCAAGATAGAAGATTATAAGAACAGACTTTCCAGTAGAAATTCTCCATGTCTTGGTGTCATCGGACATTGCTATCTACGAGTGTGTGTAATGTTCTTTTGACTAGAAGATTATCATTAACTCATGTCATGACTCACGCACTTAGATTTACTGACGAAAACTGTCGTGTAGACAATTGGTGGGAAGTAAGGTATGTTGGGTGCGTCACGAGTGACATGTTGTTAATGGATAAGTCGAGGAATGATTTTTCCCTTCCATTTATGGAAGTTGATATCTAGGCCATTTGATTGAAATAGAACTGTCAAACAAATTCCATGGCCATGGTGACACGACGAGTTTATTTCAGGAAGTCAAAGAACGACGGATCAAGCATATAGGTTTATGACACTACCATGAAACCTTCTTGATGAGATATTGAGACAAAGGGATTAAATTACACAATAACTGTTCGTATGAGTTGATACTTCAATGCAGTGTCAACTTCTTTCTCTTGGGTTCCTTGACCCGTTGCTAGACAATAATCTTGGACTTTAGACAAGCCCGCCTAAAGCCAACAAGAAAGATGCCTAGAGGGTCACACACTAAGTGTATTCAAGTATCTCAAGTAGAATAATGATTATTCTCATACGTGGTTTAATAATTACTCAAGTAATCCTAAATAATTTTAATGTTGGAGGAATAATAAAAAAATAAGTACACGCCCTGTATCAATAATTATAGGTCGTGTAGTTTTATTTTGAAAACAAGTACATGCCGTGTATTATTAAATGTACACGTTGTGTAGTTTTCATTTTGGAAAGGAAATGAATAAATTAAAACAAGATATACACGCCGAGTACATTGAATGTACATGCCGTGTAGTTTTCAATGAAAAATAAGTACACGCTGTGTATTTATTAATACACGCCGTGTAGTTTTTATAGTCGGGGTTTTGAGTAAATATTGTTTTATTAAATGATATTTATTATAATCAGTTTGGCCGCATGTCAAGTAATTAATGACTCGACATGGGGTTTTCAAAAGAGAGTTAATGAAATAAATAAAATGTGTAACGCGTTTATTTATTGTCATAACACTACAACCTCAAACCCGATTATAAATATCCTCACAACCCCAACTCTTTTCCTTACATAAGAGAATCGTTGTGCACAACAACTCTGGAGAATTTTTTCAAGGCCGAAAGAACCTCTTCCTCCAAGAATGCTCTCAAGACCGAGAGAGATCGTCTTCCATCAAATCAAGATGATCCAAGGCAGACAACTCAACCAATGGTTTCTTCACGCTAGCACCCAGAGACTCCTTTCATGACATCCCAAGATACGAGGTCCACATGTGGATCACCGCTAGAGGAAGTCTACACTTGGCTTCTATGACGCAATGATGAATCACATCGGAACCTGATCAAGAACATCAACGAAGAAAGAAGACCCAAAATGGTATTTCTTTTAAATTGATTAAATTGATTATAATCAACCTGTAACAATCCTACTTTGTGGTTCTGGGACTTTCCTTTTCTTTGTCCATTTCTGTGATTTGATCCATGGAGACTGGCGTTTGTCATCATATTGATCCTGGATTGATAATTTTTAATAACAAAAAGCCAAGTGGGAACATCCACCCACACGCTTCCACTACACCTGGAACCTTCAATGGTATCAGAGGGAGGTTACAACATTGATTATAGTTATTTAATTTTCGTTGATAATTTATTCATTTATATTTTATTCAATTCGAAATAAATCATTCTATAAATCAGAATAAATGAGATTTGTTCTTCCTCCTTCGTTTCTCAATTCACATCATAGAAATGACCTTTTAATTTTAATTTTGATTAAAATAAAAATGAGGAACTCATCCGGGGGAGCTTCTCTTTCTGTCTGTACAACACGGGAATACACAGCGTGTAATGAAAAAATACACGTCATGTACTTAGGTTAAACAAACCAGTACTGGTCTACCAAACCACGCCGTGTGAATTGATTACACCTAATTATTTAACACCCTGTGTTGAGAAGAATTAAACGGCGTGTGGGAACCATAATACACGGCGTGTATGTTGGAGCAACACGTCATGTAGTCTGATCTGGCCCAAGTGAAACCATGTACAAAGGATAAGCCACGTACCATGTACATGGGATCTCCAGGTCGGTTACCACGTAACAAGGAAGTACTTGTCGTGTATGATTTATCTATATGCCGTGTACTCAAAAATTTCCAAAGTATAGAGAACAGACCAAATCCCCCAGTGTGTACTTTAGATAAAAGGTGAAAGTAAATACACTCCATGTAAATATAAACTACACGTCGTGTACTTTCCAGAAATTTCACCAGGTTTCCTCCAAAAGTACAAAGACATGTACAAGGGATATGGATGAGAAGAATCTCAAGGAAATTCAGAAATGAATTTAAGATAAAGAATTGATTAATTATAAGATCATAATTAATTGAATTCAAGCATGACTTATCTTGAATAATAGAATGATTAAAAGAATTTAAATTCTAAATATGCGTAAATATCGTTACATGCTATGGATGATCATGAGATAGACCAAAGACCCTTTGTATGTGTGTATGGTTTTATTTAAATTTTTTTAATTTAAATTCGTTGGCCTACGAGCCTTTTTCCAATAAAATGTAGGGTCTGCGTGCCCATGGTTTCTTTAATGTAAACCCATGTAATGGAGGATCTCCCAAGCCAGAGTAGATGGTTCAAAACCTGAAGCTGAGGCGAAACCAACCCAATAAGATACAAAGGTGGACAGGAGGGAGCTGAAAAACACGAACCATCGGTTCAAGGTGTGTTTCCCTAGGTCAGGGTTATCTTATCAAACTGTTAGATAAGCTTAACCAATAAAATCTCATGATCATGACATCTTATTTTATTTCAGTTCGATTTCATGGTTTATTTATTATGTATGAGTTATCTCGATCACATAATTAATGAAATAAACAAACATTAAAATATGGAATAAAATAAAACCGGATTATGCGTAAACATTATCAGAACATGGTTAATCACTTATGCAATCATCACTTAATATTAACAAGCATGTGATAATGAAAAACTACGCATAAAAGATTAAAATCCCTCAATACCATATTAAGTCAGACCAAGCCTTCTGTTACTTGATTAAGGGCAAGAATCAATAAAACTATGTGTTTGACCAACCCTTGTTGGGACACTTACTTTTATAATGGAATCCCTTATGAAAGGTTTCGGGTTGAATTAACCATATTGAATCAAGAGGAGTAGCCCTTGCTAGACTTGATGTAATATTGGAGGCAAGAGTTGAGGAAATCCAAGTCAGGATTTTAGGATTGGGGAGTCCACTCAACATATCAAGGAATTGTAAGCTCACAGTTGGCAAAGACCTGCCTACCTAAATACCTTTAAATAGCTTGACCAACCCTTGTTGGGGTTATGCTAAGGGAAATATGGATCCTTGACACTAGAATGTCAAAGCAACTGGACATTCTGAGTTAAATAGTGAGGGTCGTTGGGACATGATAAAATAGTGGGAGACTTAATAAAATTTATTACTTATCATAAAATTTAATCAAGAAAGTACTGATAAATCTACTCTTTTAATTTGTAGAATCGAAATGAAAAACTCATCAACCACATTTTCTCTACGATCAGTTCTGGATAATGACAATATCCTCACCGGTAGTAACTTTCAGGAATGGTTTAGGTGCCTTCGGGTTATCCTACGCCATGAATGAAAGTTTTACATGCTGGAGTCCTCACTTCCTGATTTTCCCACCCAAGGGGGAAGTGATGAAGATTTCCAGGTCTATGATCAACATTTGAACGATGCACTCGACTTTAAATATTTGATGTTATCATCAATGTCTAGTGATCTCATGAATTCTCATGAAGACATGGATGCATATATCATGCTCGAGAACCTCTTTGGTCTATACCCGGAGAGAGCAAGACAGGAAAGTTTTGAGATATCCAAATCTCTATTCCAGAGCAAGCTTGGAGAAGGTGCCCCAGCTGGGCCTCATGTAGTCAAGATCATTGTCTACATTGAGCGCTTAGAGGTTCTAGGGTTTAAACTCCCCGAAGAACTGGGTACCGATCTCATTCTTACATCACTTCCCTAGATCTTCTCTAACTTTTTGTGAATTTCAACATGAACAACATTGAGAAGTCTCTATTTGATCTCCTTATCCACATTCGCCAAGTGGATAATGACATGAAGCGTGAAAAACCTTCTGTCCTTATGGTGAATAAAAGGAAAGGGAAGGTGAAGAGCTTTAAGACCAAATATTCTTCAAGGCCTTCAAAGAAAAGGAAGATCAAAGGGGAGGCAAGGGAAAAGAATTTTGTTTGTTTCGCATGCAGCAAGAAGGGCCACTGGAAGAAAAATCGCACCCAGCCAAGGAAGCAAGGGGAAGCTTCAGGTGCGTTTTTTATCAAATGAAATCTATATGTTTCTACTAATTGGGTATTAGATACTACTTGTGGTTCTCACATCTGTATCCAAATATATGAACCAAGTATATTCAAGAATATTGATCGAGGGGAGGTAGATCTACGAGCAGCCAACGGATCCAGACTCGCTGTTGTAGTTGTCAGAGACTACCATCTCACATTTCCTACTGGGATGATCTTGGTGTTAAAGGGTTGTTATTATGTGCCTTCTATTACTAAAAATATTATTTCAGTATCCAGATTAGATACTTATGGATTCATATTCAAGTTTGAAAATGAATGTTTCTACTTTTATAAAGATAGCATTTGTTTTGGTAGGGCACATTTATATAACGGGCCTTTATGTGTTAGACTACACAAACCAAGTAATAGAAATCGATGACAAAGTTAATTCACATGACTCATACCACATCCAACTGTGGAATCACCAGCTAGGTCATGTCAATAATAAACATTTGACAAAATTACATCAAGATGGGTATTTAGATTCTTTAGAACTAAAACCACTTGGTGTATGTCATGCGTGTCTACAAGGAAAAATGACCAAAGCCCCATTTAGTGGGAAAGGTGAAAGAGCTAAAGAGCTTATAGAATTAGTTCACACAGATGTGTGTAGACCATTTCCAGTTGAAGCAAGGGGTGGGTTATCGTACTTCATAACTTTTACTAATGATTTTAGTAGATATGGATATATTTACTTAATGAGGTATAAGTAAGATTCTTTTGATCGGTTCAAAGAATACAAGAATGAAGTTGAGAACCAACTTGGTAAGAAGATTAAGAAACTCCGCTCAGACAGAGGAGGAGAATATCGTAATCAGGATTTCATTGATTTCTTACGGGAGTTTGGGATTCTATCTCAACTCACTCCTCCTTACACACCTCAGTGGAATGGTGTAAGTGAAAGGAGGAACTGCACCCTATTGGACATGGTGAGATCAGTGATGAGTCATGCGAGTCTTCCATTATCATTTTGGGGATATGCATTACAAACAGCAGCACACATACTAAACCAATTACCAACTAAATTGATAAATGGTATTCCATACGAGTTATGGAGTGGACGCAAATCTATGTTATCAAATTTACATGTGTGGGGTAGCGAAGCATTTGCTAAGGCCTCTTCATGTAACAAACTTTCACCCCAAGGCACATAGTGTATCTTTATAGGATATCCCAAGGAAACAAGGGGATATTACCTATACAACCCCTCAGACAAAAAGGTTACAGTGGCAAGACATTCCATATTCCTTGAGAGGGAGCACACCTCCAAAAGAGATAGTGGGAGAGAGATAGACTTCGATGAAGATGAGGCTCAAGATAAACAAGAGTTGGTATAAGAAAATATTCCACAATGCCCCGTGGAAGAACAATCTATTCCAAAGACACAAGAACTACGTAGGAGCATGAGAGAGGTGAGAGAATCCGAACGATATGGTTTTCTTGTCACCGAGGATGGTGACTCATTATTGGTTGAAAATGATGATCCTCTTACCTAAAAGGAAGCATTTGAAGGCACAGACGCTGCCAAGTGGCAAGAAGCCATGAATTCTGAAATGGATTCCATGTACCAAAACCAAGTCTGGATTTTGGTAGATCCTCCAGTTGATGTAAAGCTTGTTGGTAATAAATGGGTATTCAAGAAGAAACTAGACATAGAGGGGAAAGTCAGCACCTATAAGGCATGACTGGTTGCAAACGGTTTTAGAAAGATTCAAGGAATTGACTATGATGAAACCTTTTCTCCGGTTGCGATGGTGAAATCCATCAGAATCCTATTGGCGATTGCCTCTTACCATGACTGTGAAATTTGGAAAATGGATGTCAAAACAGCATTCCTTAACGGGAACCTCCAGGAAGATGTCTACATGACACGACCTGAAGGGTTTGTGACTCCAAAGGATGACAACAAGTAATGCAAGTTACAGAAATCCATTTATGGATTAAACCAAGCATCATGGTCATGGAACATTCGTTTTGATGAAGCCATAACGGAATTTGGATTTGTTAAGAACAAATGTGAGCCTTGTGTCTTCAAAAGGTTTAGTGGAAGTGCAGTCATTTTCCTAATAGTGTATGTTAATGACATATTACTAATTGGAAATGAAGTACTTGTCTTATAGTCAGTTAAGGCATGGTTGGATAAATGCTTCTCCATGAAAGACTTGGGCGAGGCAGCATATATTCTTGGGATCAAGATCCATCATGATAGATCCAAGAGAATGTTGGGCCTAAGTCAAAGTACATGCATTGACAAGGTAATGAAAAGATTCAGTATGGATCAATCCAAGAGGGGATTATTGCTAATGTCACATGGAATTCATCTTTCCAAGAAAATGTGTCCTCAGACACATGAGGAAAGACTGAAAATGGCAAGGATCCCTTGCGCATCCATGATTGAGTCTGTCATGTATGCCATGCTATGTACAAGGCTAGATGTTGCTTATACATTAAGTGCAGTAGGCAGATATCAAGATGATCCAAGAGACCGCCATTGGATGGTAGTCAAGACTATCCTTATGTATCTAAGGCGTACTAAGGATATGTTAATGGTTTATGGAGGAGATGAGGAACTAGTCATCAGAGGACATGTAGATGCTAGTTTCCAGACTGATCAATATGACATGAAGTCGCAGACTGGATACATCATCATTTTTAATGGAGGAGCAGTGATCTGGAAGAGCTCAAAGCATGGTGTGGTGGAAGATTCTATAGCAGAGTCCGAGTATATCACAGCTTCTGAGCCAACTAAGAAGAAGTATTGATGTGATGCTTCATCCAAGAGCTGGAAGTAGTAACTAGTAGTAAAGATCCTATCACACTCTATTGTGATAATACTGCAGTGGTGGCACTTGCAAAATATCCAAGGTCACATCAGCGGACAAAGAACATACATCGGAAGTATCATCTCTTGATGGATTTTTCTTAGAGAAGTTAAGTTGCGGTGAGCAGTATTTCTACGGAAGACAACGTGGAGGACCCCTTGACTAAATCCTTGAATGAACAGAAACATTATCATCATGTGAGGTCTAGCAGACTAAAAATCATAGGCAGTTGGCTCTAGTCCATGTGGGAGTTTGTAAGGGTTGGTGTTCTGAGAACCAACTATTTTTTACTTTGATTACATGAATGTTCACATATTATATATTGTTCATTGTTCTACATGACTATAATATAATAATGTCATGGAATATTTGTTGTATTGATAAAGTCATGGAAGATCCCCGCTATGATGAGAAGCATGAAATTCTATAATAATATTCTTAAATAAAGTTCTATGGTTGGATGACATACTATGATAGGACGCATAGTATACAGACCGTCATGTGTGAGTACTCGTAAGAATACGAGACTCTCTCTCATGGAGTTCGCACTTGGTAATCTCCAAAATAGGAGATTATGAGAACAGGCCCGCCAGTAGTAATTCCGCATATCTTGGTGTCATCGGACATTGCTATCGACAGGCATGTGTAATGGTCATTAGACTGTAATATTATCATTAACTCGTGTCAGGACTCACGCACTTAGATTTATTGACAGAAACCATCACGCAGACAGTTGGTGAGAAGTAGGGTACGTTGGGTGCTTCACGAGTGACATGTTGTTAATGGATAAGTCGAGGAAGGATTTTTCCCTTCCATTTATGGAAGTTGATATCTCAGCCCTTTGATTGAAATAGAACTGTTGAACAAATTCCCTGTCCATAGTGGCACGACTAGTTTATTTCAAGTAGTCAAAGAATGACGGATCATACATATAGGTTTATAACACAGCCATGAAACCTTCTTGATGAGATATTGAGACAAAGGGATTAAATTACACAGTAATCATTCGTATGAGGTGATACGTCAATGCGGTGTCAACTTCTTTCTCTTGGGTGCCTTGACCTGTTGCTAGACAATAATATTGGACTTTAGGCAAGCGCGCCTAATGCCAATGAGAAAGAGGCCTAGAGGGTCACACACTAAAGGTATTCAAGTATCTGAAGTAGAATAATGATTATTCCCATACGTGGTTTAATAATTATTCAAAGAATCCTAAATCGTTTTAATGTTGGAGGAAGAATAAAATAAAACAAGTACACAGTGTGTATTAAATGATATTTATTATAATCAGTGTGGGCGCATGTTAAGAAGAGGTAACATCCTTAACCAAGAGTCTTATTTTATTTATTACTCCACCTCCTTAAAATATTATTAAACCATGATGATATAATAACCATATTATATTAAATATAAAAAGATATTTTAATTTTAATTTTCTAACCTACAACCATATATTCCTCCCTCAAATAGAAAATGATATTTTTTATCGTGTATATGGCTGACTACCACCTCACGAACCGACAAGATTCGTTTTCCATAACTTCTTATCAATGATATATATAATGATGTATATAATGTGAATATATAATATATATGATATAATAATACTTAAGGAATTATAATATAATATATACCTTTTTACTTTCCATTCCTTAAAGAATATGATAAAGTCATTTGTGTGTACAACTGACTACCACCTCACAAAGTGATCTAATTTGTTTTTCACTAATGCTATTCATGTAAGATCATAAGGATAAAATTAATAAATATATTTTATATATATGACATAATTATTATTATTTAAATTTAATATTTTATTTACCTTTCTTTTGTTTCATCCATTAAAAGAAGGAAATAGTGTTCAAACATGCGTACGTCCTACCATCTCTATAAATAGTATATTTCATATTGTATCTCTTACTTTTATGAGTTTATATAAATACATATATAATGAATATATTTTATATTTATATAATGTTCAAATTCATTTATATTATGGATCTATAATCAAAATGAAAGTACCAAAGACACCAAACCAAAGCATACATGAAAAACAGATCATTTTTTACCCAAAACATGATTTTAACAAGGAATTATTGATGAACAGGTGATAAAAAGTCATAAGTAAGTCATATGTGGTATGATAAATATGAGTATGGTTATTTAATAAATTTATAATAAACTTATATTTATTATACAGTAGGTTTTAACATGTATGTAGGATATCAATACCTAAGGTAGGGGATTTTTGTCTCAAATTACCTTCTTTGGGATATAATATATGTTATACACCCACATTATTTTATGAGGTGTATATACTATAATTTTACATGTTATATCATTAATTTAATTATTTCAATAATATTTAATGTTTCATTTGATGTTAATATTTATTGTTTCTTTCAATTTAAATGATACTAAAGTGGTAAGGATTTTTTTTTAAATCTCATCACTTAACAAGATTGTTTATGATTAGGTTTCTGATGATGAAATATTATAATAAATCTATCAAAAAACACATTAATTATAAACTCCTCTAGTTATATCATGAGAATAAAATTTTTTCCTTCATTTTTCTCTCTTTATATATTCAATAGTATAGAAGAATATTTTAATGAAAGAACATATGTATTTCTCTCTTCCATCGAAAATTATTTTATTCAATATCCACATTTTCAAAAAAAATGTTTTAAAGATTTTTTATAAGAATACCCTATGATTTTTTTAATTTCATTTATACCTTTGTTTTAATTTTTAAAAAATTGTTTAAAATTAATCTTCATGTCATATTCTAAATGAGGTTCTTTTTTACTTTTACTGAAAATATGAAAGGAATATTTATTTTAAAGATTACGACATTAATATAATTTCCCTCCATAATAACCACTCAATTTTTTAGAGATTACATTGAATGTTTATAAGATAAATTTCAAAAAAATCTATAATATTTGGTAATTTTTTAGAGTTAAAAGAAGTTTTGTCAAGATGTAAAGGATATTTTCCTTAAGAATATTTTAATGATTTTTTATGTAATTTCTATTAATCAATAAAAAAACCTTTGGTGTTGATTATGTTTTACTGGGAATATAATCTAGTTGAAACATCCATATTCTTTATCAAAATGGTTTATGATTATGATGGATATATTTTATGAAACTATTTATTTTCCAAGGTTTATGTTATGAAAAAATATATATGAAAAATATTTGTTTTCCATGGGTTATGTTGTGATGTAATGCTTATGAAACCCACTTCTTTTCATGGGTTCTAATATGATGAATGTTTTATGATCTTTTGGTAAAAAAATTTATGATTTTAATTTTCTGATTGGTGGGACCTATATCTACCTCCATTGCATTGGGTAAAGATTGAAATCTTATGAGATAAATAGAACAGGAATGGGGGTTACACCTAGTTTAGTAAAGGACTTTATCCACTATGATAGTCATTAGAGTAAAACTTGACTACTATTTTGGTTTGGGGAGTGAACTCAATAAACTATTATAAACTTGGAAATGATCCTTAACTACTATAGAAATTTTTTTCAATGATTATGTGTATTCCACAATTCCATGTATTATTCCATTATTATACTCTCATGGATCATGTTCTTTGATTCCCTTATGATCCGTGTCTTATGAACTACTAATATTTATTCCATAAACCATGATTATGATCTTTGATATGCAAGGTATGGTTTTCAAATGTTTTTATCATGTTCTCATACACTTATACTCATTTTTTGTAGATATATCTCCCATTTTTACCCTTAATGAGAATTTTATCTCACCCTGTATTATGTTTCTTTTCCCAAGTTATGAATAAATGTATTATTTGTGATTTTTCTAATGGTTTTGTTATAAATAACTTATTGGGAAATTATTTAGTTCAACTATGAACTAGTTTTTTATGTTTCCAAGATTCCAAAGGCATTATAACATTATGATCCCCACGCATGTTTTTGTGTAATGTAATTAATGTTCTTAAAAATGATATAATATATATGTATGAAATTATAAGTCATTATAGTTAGTATCATAGGATAGTTTTAGTTAATATTTAAAAACTAGGATGAAAAAAATTAATGAAAACCCTTAGGATAATCCTAAGAATAGAGTAACATCCTAAAGACTTTGTAAGTAATATATTATGTGTTTTACCAAGAAATAAATCAATATATGGATATTAAAAGTGTATGTGGTTTATGAATAAATGTTCATAGGGTTAAAATCACTGAAAATGGTGTATCGATCTTTAATCAAGAATTACCTGGTACATGACAACATAACATACTATGCACCTAGTTTGACACTCCAGTGGGATATGATTTGGTTAATTTACATTTTATTTATGATAAATCATAAAGGATTTGAATATATGATGACCATGAATATCATAGGTTAAACCTTAGGTGTCATGTATTTAGAAGAATGTGTCTTGATTTAAACATCCTAAAAATGATTTTTTATGACTATGTGCTTTCCAATTATGATTATTATTTCTCACACTATTCTCTTTGGTATTTATTGATACATAAAACCCAAAACAACCTTGTTGATAATTAATTAAATAGAAAATGAAATCATTTTCCTCCTAAGAAACATAATATTATGAGCTGTAGAATGAAAAATATCATTGTTATGCCCAAGTAACTTTCTCAAGCTATGACTCATGATGAACATACAAATGGAAAAAGAAGGGAACAATATTTTTTTGATCCTTTCATGATAAAATTTCACCATATTTTAGTGGTTCTTTTGATCATCTAGTTGATGATATATGTATCAATACCATTGTAAATATATTTTCCATTATCCAGTGTTTCGAACATGAAAAATTCATTTTGGTTGTATATCATTTGGAAGGGTAATAAGATCAATGGTAGACTCTGATCATGAATACAAGGAAAATAAGATGAAATTTTATCCATGGAATGGGATGAGTTTAAGAGGTTATTTTTCAATAATTAATTCTATCAAAATTTTCATATGAAAATTAAGAAGTAATTCCTTGAGATAAATCAAAAAAACATGATGAATTTTTTTTCTTACGACAAAAAATTTATAAGACTTTTGGGTTATGATTTTGGAATTATAATCCAAAATGAAAGTAAGGTTGATCAATTTTTTTGTGATTTAAAACCATGTCATCCAAGGGATTTATCTGTAATATACTTTAGTAAATATGAATAAATAATTCAATGTTATCTTAAGGTGGAATTGGATATTGGAGTTACCCATCAATCACATGGATTTTATATGAAAATAATAGAGTTTAAGGAAGCACTAAGAACTATGGAGAAAAGAATATGAGATTTCCTTCATGCTCAAAGTGTGGTGGGTAATAAATAGGAAAATTTATTAATGTGACTAGAAAAAGTTTTAAGTGTGGAATATAAGGTCATCAGGCAATAGAATTCTGAATTTATGGTAAGAAGTTAACTAATGATGAAAATAAATAGAAAGATCCAAAAAAATGAACCACCCAAGGTCTAGTGTTTCGAATGAAAGGACTATAGATAGTATGCTAACCAATACTTATATATGAAGTTTAATGATCATTATCAATGTTAGAAACCTCTTAATACAAGGGAAAAGGTAAAATCTCATGATATCACTATTTTTTATGATGGGTGTGATAATGACATCGTGAAAGGTACACATACCATTCACTCTATAACTGCTAATATCTTATGTGACTCTGGGTCTACTAATTATTTTAAATATGAATAATTTTATAAGGGTATCAAGATTCCACCAACATGATTAAATATATAATTAGTAGTGGAATAATGGTATGATGATTTTATATCAGGTATATAATTCCTCTCTGATTGATGTTTGGGGGAATGTGCTTCCTATAAATCTTGTAATTATTTCTCTAGTTGAGTTTGATGTTATCTTAGGCATGAATTTACTTTCTCTATATAAATCTCAAATCAATTGTCAAGGAATGAAATTAAAGTTTGATATTCAAAACTAACCTATGGTCATCTATCAATACTATGATAAATATGAACATCTAATGGAAATCACATCTAATGTATGTGTTTGGATTCAAATTCAAAAGGGATGTTTATCGTAGTTAATTACTGAGAAAATAAAAATCAATGATATGCCTATTGTATGGGAGTTTTGATGTTTATACAGTATATTTTCTTAGTCTTCCACTAAATTTTGAAGTTGAGTTTTCAATAGAACTCATATCTGGTACCACACTTATTTTAAAGAATCGATATACAATGGCCTGAATTGAGTTGCAATATTTTAATAATAAACTCTAGAAGAATCTTGAAAAGGGATAAAGTTTTTCAGGTGTGTCACCATGGGTTTCACCTATTCTCTTTTTCAAAATTAAAGATGGAATGATGTGACTTATAATTAATTATCGATATCTAAACAAGATCACAATCCAGAATAAGTATCATACACACTGTATTGATGCCTTATTGGATAAATTGTGTGGATATAAATACTTTTGAAATATTAACCATCATTTTGGATATCATCAATTGAGGTTCAAGAAGGATTATATACCCAAGATAGCATTTCCTACAAGTTATAGACACTATGAATATATAGAGATTCCATTTGGTCTTTCTAATTCCTCCACTATCTTCATGTATTTATTGAATAGAGTCTTTAGATATTACCTTGATCAATTTGCGGTAGTCTTTATAGATAATATTTGTATCTTTTAAAAGAGAATTGAAGAGTAAGAAAGATCATAAATATAACTTTAGAATTATACTAAATACCCTGAGGAAGAAGAATTTGTATGAAAATATTATAATGTGTGGTTTTTGGCTACAAAATTTTTTATGTTTGGGTTACATAGTATCAAAAGAGATTATATCAGTGGATCCATAAAAGATGGAGGCTATTGAATGCTAGACTAAACCAACCACAATGATAAAGATATGATATTTTCTTCATTTGGATGGATATTATCGATGGTTTGTGTATAATTTCTCATGATTATCTAATCCACTCACCAAGTAAACTCCAAAAGGATCCAAGTTCCTTTGTATAGATGAATGTGAGTAAAATTTCAAGGAATTTAATATAATATTATTCAACACACATATTCTTATATTATCCTATAGTGTATAAGGTTTCATAATCATTAGTGATCCATTCAAGAAGGTATTAGGATGCATTCTTATTTATAATGACATGTTTATAACTTATTCCTAATGAAAATTTAAGGTTCATGAGAAAATTTACCCAACTCATGATTTTGAATTATCTACATTAATTTTTAAATTAAATACATGGAGGAATTATCTTTATGGGGAAAAGTGTTATATGTATATTGATCACAAAATTTTAAAATATATATTCAAAAAGAATAAGTTGAAAATTTTCCAAAGGATATGATTAGATCTGATTAAAGATTATGAATTCTCAAGACATTACCACCCTGGTAAATAGAACAAGGTGGATGATGGTTTGAGTCAAAATTATTACGCTAGTTAATCCATGATGAAGGCCAAAAAAGATCCAATAATTTTGGATTTTTAAAAGACGGATCTAGAAATCCTAAATGAAGGGGGGAAATCATATCTTTTTAAAATGAATGTTGAACCATCTATACAAGTGAATATTAATGTGGTGTGGAATAATTATATATAGCTATAGAAGAAGGTGAGTAATGTTCTTGAGTTTAACCTTGATTGTGATATAATGATAAGGATCAGGAACCGTGAATCTATTACACCCATACCATATTTAAAGAAGGGTTTATTAGAGTAGGATTATAGTTAATAATTCTTTATTCACCTCAGAATTATGAATATGTATAAATATTTGAAAGATTATTTCTGGTGGGATAGAATAAAGAGAGGTATCACAAAGTTGGTATCTCAATTCTTGGTATGTTAAAAATTTAAGGCTGAGAGAAAAAATTCAAAGGGGATTTTACATCCATCACCCATACCAGAATGGAAATGGGAAAACATCACCATGGATTTTTTTCACTAGAATCCACAAGACATCTGAATGGAGCATTGATATATGGGTTGTAGTTTATTTCCTTACAAATTCAACACACTTAATTACAATCATAGAGGATTTATATTTGGATCATATTTCCATGATATAAATTAAGTGGTAAGGTTGCATAGAGTATCACATTCCATTATGTCTGATCAAGATCCAAGGTTTACCTCAAAGTTTTGGAAAATTCTTCAGTAAGCTCTTGATCTAGAGTTGAGTTTCAACACTGTGTACCATCCTCAAATAGATGTTCAGATTGAGAGAATAATTCAAACCTTATAAGATATATTGAGATATTTTTATTTGGAGTTCAAAGGTGGTTGGGATCAACAACTTCCCCTTTTTTATTTTTCACACAATAATATCTTTCACATGAGTACACAGATGGATCCATTTAAACCCCTCTAGAGAAATAAATGTAGAGAACCAATGTAATGTAATGATATTGGATAAATAAATATATTGGGACCTGAGATAGATTACGAAATTTCATAAAAGTTTAGATCCATTTAAAAACACATAAGGGAGGCACAATATTGATAGAAAAGTTGTGGTGATAATCACCAGTATGATATGGAATTTAAAGTTGGTTACAAGATGTTTCTATGAATTTTTTAATTTAATAAGTTTATGGGATTTAAGAAGAAAGGGAAGCTAATACCTATATATATTGGTCTCTTTTAAATTCTTTATCATATTTGGATGATATCCTATCGATTATCTCTTCCACCAAACATATCTTAAGTCCATAATGTGTTCCATGTGTCTCTCACGAGGAAGTACATATCTGACCCTTCACATGTACTAAATTGTTTGTTCATACTACTTAATCATGATATTTCTGATGAGGAATAACCAGTGGAGATTCAGTATTGTACAGAGAATGTTTTATGAAAAAATACCACTCACTTGGTAAATTTTTTATGGTGAAACCTCCATTTTGAGGAATCTATGTGGGAAGATGAGGATGTAATGGGGTAGAATTTTACATAGTTGTTTGTACCAAAGTGATATAATTTAGAGGGATAAATTAATCTTAATGGGGATATAATGTAACACCCTGATATTTACCGAAATATTTTTTTATTAAATATAAATTCTTTGATAGTTTATGCTACACACAACACTAAGTTCTAATGTACCAAAATATGCTATTTATATTACTATTTAACATGGTCTTTATGACCTAGCTGTAAAATATGGAATTATGAATAGGAATAACTATATTTAAATTTTTTATTATAATTTTTTTTATAAATAAGACATATTGAAAAAAAATCTTAATTTTTGGTAAATTCATTATATGTTTTGAAAATACTATTTTCTCAAAAAATTATTTTATTGTTTCTTGTGAATAAATAATAAAATTAATTTTTGAAACTTTAAGAAAATTTATTTTACAAAATGAACTTAAATTTTGGAATCAATATTTTAAAACTATCTTTGGGTTAGTTTTAGGTATTTTTCTTAAAAGAATAATTTTTTGATGAATGGTTAAAAAAATAATTTTATTGAAAACTCCAGTTTATTTTCAATAATTTATAAGGTTAAATTTTATTTTAAAATGGTTCTAAAAGTAAAATTAGTTTAATTATATTATAATTAGACTAATTTATCTCATTTGGATAAATTTCATATTTAATTTTGATATAAAAACTCTTTACTCTTTTGAAACTTTTCTCTTTGGAAAACCCACTTTTTCGTCTTATTTGTGCATTTATTTTTAAATTATATTTTTCTATTTATGTGTAGGGAATTTTTAAAATTGAATTAAATATTTTTAACCATTATAATTAATATTATATAATAAATTCAACTTAATATTTTCCCATAATGAATTGTAAAATTAGTAAAAATTAATTATTGTGGTTAAGGTAAAAACGGGTTTACTAAGAGATAGACTAAAAGGATAAGGGTTAAAAATTACAAAAAACATGTATAATTCCTATTTTATGTAAATATTTTGACCTTATATCTTATAAGGTTCTAACATTGTCTATTTTGAATCCTTTTGGAATGAGTAAAATTTGTGTGGAATTCTTTCTTTTTAAAAATTCCATGTCTTCCCTCTCTCCCATTTATAAAAGGCCATCCCCAACCCTCTTCTTTCCAAACATACAAAACACATTATTTCAGAAAATACATACCCAAATAAAATACCTATTTCCTTTCACCTATCTTATAATCCTTTTTTATTTCATAAATCCAACCTAGTAAGGCTTTTGTGGAAATCAAAAAGAAGTTTTCTAAAGAAGTGGTAACGTCCTTTATTGAGAATTTTATTTTATTTCTTCCTCCACCTCATTAAAATATTATAAAAAAAATTATAATATAATAACCTCATTATATTAAATATATTTAAATTTTTCAATGTTAAGGTAATTTCCTACAACCATATCCTACTCTCTCAAATTGGAAATGAAACTGTTGATCTTGTATACGGTAGACTACTACCTCACGAATCGACGAAATTCATTTTCCATCATCACTTCTCAAGGATGGATATAAAGATTTTTATAATATTAATATAATATATTTATGATATAATAATACTTATTTAATTAAAACTTCACATATACCTTATTTATCTCCATTTTTTATTAAATATGATAACATCGTTTGTGTGTATGACAGACTACCGCCTTTCAAAGCGGTGTGATTCGGTTTTCACTAACGCTTTACATGGAAGTTAATAAGGATATAGTTAATAAATATATGAAATATATAAGACATAAAAATTATTTATAAATTTAATATATCATTTACTTTTCTTTCGTTTCATCCGTTAAAAGATGGAAATAACATTCATGTGTACGTATGTCCTACTATCTCCACTAACGGGGCATTTCATTTTATATCTCTAACTTTTATGGATTACTCTAAATAAATATATAATTAATATATTTTATTTTTAAATAATGTTTAAAATTAATGAGAGTTTGGATCCATGATAAAAGTAAAAGTATCAAAAATAAAAAACCAAAACATACATGAAAAATGAAGCAATTATTACGCAAAATGTGATTTTTACTAAGATTTTTTGATAAAAATGTAATAAAAAGTCATAAGTGGATAATATATTGTTTGATACATATTATTGTTTCTATTTAATATATTTAAAATAAAATTATGGGTATTATTCCGGAGTTTTGAATATGTATTAAGGAATTTGAGACTTAAGGTAAGGGATTTTTGTCTCAAATTTCCTTCATTGGGTTATAAGATATATTATGAACCAATACTCTTTTATGAGGTGTATATAATTGACTTTAACATTTAATATCATGAATATCCTTATTTTTATGATATTTAAATTTTCATATGATGTTGATAATTAATGGTTCTTTCAATTCAAAAGATACCAAATAGGTAATGATTTTTTATTACAATTTCATCATTTACCGGGATTGTTTATGATTATTTTTCTGATGATGAAATATTTGGATAAATATCTCAATAAACTACTGAAATTTATTATACTCTGGTTATTTAATAATAATACATGTATTCCCTTGATTTTACTCTCAATATTTACTAAATAGTTTATAAGAATATTTTTATAAAAAATTCATCTTTCTTTCTCTCTTCAGTAAAAAAATGATTTTTCTTCCACATCCGTGTTTTAAATATATTATTTAAAAACCCATAATATTTTTTAAAGTTATTTATAACCTTTTTAAATTTTTACAAAAAAATTAAAAGTAATATTATTTTCATTTTCTAAACGATGTGTTTTTGAATTTTACCAAAAATGTAAAAGAAATATTTGTTTTAAAGTGTATGAAATGAACATAATTTTATGCCATAATTACCACATGATGTTTTAAATAAACCACTGTAAGTTTTAAATATTAGTTTCAAAGAAAAATTTTTCTTTAATATATGGGATTTTTTATATTTAAAATAAATGTTTTCAAAATGGAAATTATATTTTTCTCAAGAATGTTTTAATTATTTTTTATAGAATTTCTATTCATCAATGATAACAACCTATGGTGTTTATTATGTTTTACTATGTATATGACCTAGATATTCCATGATTATTATTTATTAATATTTTTTATGATTATTATTAAGATATGATTATGAAACTATTACTTTTACATAGGTTATATTATGAAAAAATGTATATTAATACCATTTCTTTTCCATTGGTTATGATATGATGTAATACTTATGAAACCCACTTATTTTCATTGGTTATAATATGATGAATATTTTATCATATTTTGAATCAAATTTTTATTGTTTTTATTATGGGATATGTGGGACCTATATCTCCCTCTAATTAATTAGGTAAATATTGAAATCTCATATTATAAATAGGACTAAAATGGGGAATAATCCAAATTCAGTTAGGGAATTTGTCTGCTATGATAGTCTTAGGAGTGAAACATGAAAACTGTGATAGTTTAGGGAGTGAAACTATTCTACTATGATAGAATTGAAAATGATCCTTTACTACTATGTAAATGGTTTTCTATGCTTATTTGTATGTTACAATTCTATACATTATCCCATTGTTATACTCTCATGGGTTATTTTCTTCATTTACCTTATGATTCATATCTTATAAAATGTCAATATTTATTTAAGGAACCAAGATTATAATCTTTGATATGTAGGTTATGGTTTTAAAATGTTTTTTTCATGTTCTCATACCCTTATGATCATGTTATGTTTATATATATCCCTTGTTTACCATTACTAAGCATTTGATCTCACCCTCTCTTATGTTTATTTTCCCATGTTATGTAGAAATGTACTATGTATGATATATCTAAAAATTTTTAATGTTATGAAGAACATAGTGGGATATGATGCAGTTAGAATATGATCCCAAGGTGTGTGTTTGTGTAATTTAATGAATGTTCATAAAAAACATGTAATATAAATTTATGAAAAGCCTAGTTTATTATATAGAATCCATTTTTATAAATTCATGTGAACTTGTAAATTATAGATTATTTCCATTTATTACTTCCCTTTAAGATAAAGTTCCATTATTCTTATTGAATAACATATCACCATGAGTTGGTGATCATTAAACTATCTCTATAGTTTTAACTTTCCTAAACAGTATGTTTCTCTAAAACATTATCTTTCTATAGGCTCTTGTGGAAGTTATTCTTATTTTATCTATTTATGCATCTCAAGCCCTGAATTTATCTAATCCAACCATTATCCAATTATCTTTAATATATATTTTTACCCTTATTATAGAAATATATTCTTTCACTTGACTATAACTTTTCTAACATAGGTATTTGTGTAATGTCCTGTTAAACTTCCAGGATAATTAATTGAGATACCCTTTGGGTTTTTAATAACACATGTTTATTTTTTATCTTAACCATAAAAAAATAATTGCATCTAAAAGCATGTTTGGAGACATAATGGATTTATTTCTTATTATAACTCATATAATATCCATTTTTCATTGTAATAGGCATATGTTTATGGGTTAACACTTCTATTTGAAAACCATGTCTCAAAAATATAGTGTAATACTTTTCATTTCTTAAATGTACCATCATTCAATCTCATTATACTTATATCATGGATATGATGTGTATAAGGAAATGTAATATTAAAAACAAATCCACTATAAATTTTTTAATCATATAATTCTAGTAATATTGCACATTAATACTCCTTTTACTAAAAACGTAGATATGAAGTGTATACATAAACTTGAGTTTAAGAATAAATCTAGTCAATATTTTCATGATCAATGAATGCATGGTTAAGGTATTCATTATATCATAGAACCAAATTAATTGATATATGTTAACCATGCGTGGTCCTTAATTCAATTATACATTACTTATATATCCTAAAACAATCTCATAGAGAATATGAATTTAACTCTAGCTTCCATCTGTAAGGGTTCACATGTATATTGTCAAACTATTTCTATAATATTTCTTGCATTATCACATTTAATTTCAACATGCCTTGGTCAATTTTTAACCTCATAATAAATATTTTCAAATATTTATGAATTTTGTATCATGAAGAGTCTAAATATATTTCTTGGTATTGGCTTGAAAGTTTCTCCCAGATTAACTTAGTCAGAAATAAAATTTCCACAACTTTTTATTATTTAGTATTATATATTATATTTTTTATTTATTTTCTGTGATTCATGTATTACTGAAATGTTATTTCAGTATGAGACACCAAAAACAACATTCATTCAATAATTAAATAATGTGCCATTATATCTAATAGAAACATGAAATAAATGATTTGTTAATAATGTATACAACATAATAGTTCAACTCAAATCAATAAACATGAAAATTATAAGTCATGTGTTTCCCACCACTGATATAAGAATCACCATTTTTCAGCCGCTTGGAAAATTCAACTTACTTCATATAATTATTTTGAACATTATTCATTTCTATATTTAGATAAAAATGTGTGACACATATATAATATCTAATATCCAAGAAGATAAATATAAATATTACATTCAATGGTGAATATAACAAACGTATAATTTTTTAATTTCTTATTATTCAGTTCATTGAAATTTATTTTCCAAGGTCCTATCTTTACACATGCAAAGCAATTAGCCTCCTTTTCAAAGCTCTACCATATTATCTTTGGTTCATTTAAAGGAAAGTGTAAAAAATCCATTGGATTGGTATTAATAATGGGTTTTAACCTTTTTCCACTTTTTTCACCCTAATAAATAAACATATAAATTTCATTAAGTTCTTATCAAGTTATAGAACCTAATATAAAAGGTATTGAAGTGGTTCCTCCATACTATTAATTTAATTTTCCAAAAAAATATATTGTAATTGGGTAATAAGGACAGAATAATGGGATATATTCAAAATTTATGATTTGATCAATGTACTGTATAAAATTGATTACATGAGGATTACCCTATATTAAATCTTTTAATTTACATGTATTATGTGTAATATAAAACTCATTCAATCCTTTATTTACTTTCTCTTCCCATGTTTCTCAAAGATGTGACAAGATGGTGTAATTTTCCATGAGTCTCATGCAGACATCTTGTTCACTCTTACTTGCTTCATGTGGTGTCTCATCATGTAGTTAGGACACTGACACGTATAATTTTTGTTCATATTATTGTATAATAAATAATTCTTCTACTAATATTGTAAATTAGTGATAGTGAGCATATGTTCATTATCTAGTATCGATCATCATATTTTTATGGTAATAATTTCCATTTTCTACAAAATGAAACATTCACAAATTACTAATTTTATTTTTATTATTGATTATTAAACATTATAGATTTATTAATCTTAAGTTTCTCTCACTATTTTAACAAATCCTAGTATCCATAAACTATTATATTTAGAATACTTAGTTTCTTGAGTATTGAAAGGATCCTTAAAAACTCTCATCATAGTCCAATATATAATAATTATACTATATAGAGAGTTTCAAGGTAGGATTTTGGTAGACTAACTACATTAACTCATGGATCCTTGATATTTCTAGGGTAATATCATCTCTTACCAAGCATAACATTGTTTTACTCAAAGCATTACCTCTAAGTTTGGAACAAGCTATCTATGGATACTTCTTTTCTGTCAACTTTAGTTAAGTCATCACATCACATTCATAAGAATTCCCTCATAGAAAGAGGTACCCTCAAATAGGGTTTATGAGAACCTCAAATATATGATTTTATTCAAACTCAAGGGAGGAAATGTATTGATGACTAAATATTTACTTTTAGGTATTTTTAGTTTTTATTTTCAATGCAACTAAAGTCTTATGATACCCAGATCTTCTAAAAAAATATATTTTATAATAAATTATTACAAAACAACACCATTATAATAATCAAAACTAAATAAATAATTACACCAAACACATACTGGTAGGTATCATTTCATGATAATTCAAAATGGAAATTTATTTAATAAGAAAATTAAAGAAGATAAAATTAAGATTAATGGTATTTTTAATATATTAACTTTTCATTTTACTAATTTTTAACTTATTATTAATATCTCTCGCAAAAAAATAATACATATTATAAATTAAAAAAATAAAATAAATTTCAAAAAAAACATATTAATTTTTGGGTGTGTTTGGGTTGAAAAAATACCCTATATAAGATAAAATGGGGCTTGGGTGGGTCGATTGGGCTGGATGAGTTTGGACTATCCCAACCCAACCCATGCCAGATTGGATATCCCACCAAAAATTGGGTCACAATGGTTCATGTCACGAACCACCGTATGTCAATCCCTGAAAAGGGTACCCCATATGGTCTGTGATAAGTTATGAGAGGCATTCTCAATATTCTTATGCTAGAAACTAGTTTTGAGCATCAAATATACTCAACTGTTAACTATTTATCCCAATAAACATTAAATAAATAAATAAGAACATCATGAATGAAATAAAAACTAGCATAAAGAAGAAATAAAATTAGACATACCACCATGTGACTTTTAATCACCATCATCCATAATACCAACCAACACTAGGGAGATTCTTAACAAGAACCCAAGCCAGAACCTAAACATAAAAAATAGATCAGGTCTATCAATGATGAGTGGCACAAGTAGGTTTTAAGAATAAAAAACTTATTATGTAAGCACTACAAAATCCATACATGTCCTGTAATGATCCAATTTTTTAAAAATATATAAATAATTTATTTTAGAAATAATATAATTGTACATAAAACTATATTTTATAAGGTTGTACTATTAATAAATATTTTATTTATCAAGAAAATTTATTTTTTAATATATAATTATGTTAAAATATATGTATGTTAAAATATTATATATATATATATATATATTAAAAATTATATTATTTTATTAATCTTAAAAATGTACTATGATATAAAGTACATATTTTAAGACAATAACATTTTTAGATGATAATATAAATTAATTAATTCATAAGAAATTTATTAGAAACCAATGAGTTTTATATTAATGAAAATAATTATTATCCATTAATAATACATTTAATTCAATTATACCCCTTGAATATTCATGAATTTTTTGAAAAATAAATGGAAGTATCTAGATAAGTTGTATTTCAGAATTTTTTTCTTCCATGTATTCTATTTTTCCCTCAAAATTTCAGATTATTTTCCCATTTTTGGAAGAATTTATTACCAAATAATTATAGAAAATAATTCTCTATAGATTGATTTTATATGTTAAATGTACCAAATTTTCACATGTTTTTGAATACCTTAATAGTATAATTTTAGAATATAGTATTTTGTGGACTTTATCCTCCATTTATATCATGTTATACATAAAAATATCATCCTCTAAAATAATGTTTTCACAAATAAATGGAGAATAATTCTAAAAAATAATATTGTCCAGACAGACTATGCAAATTCAATATACCTAATGTCCACATGTTTTTGGATAACTTAATGGAATAATAATATAATGTGGTATTTTTTGAACATTCTCCTCTATTTATTTCACATCCATCATAAAAATTTCAGCCTCTTAAACAATGTTTTTTATAAGTTAAGGTCAAATATTTGATGAAAATATGTCCATATCAGAAAATTCATTGAATATATATGTATTGACTTAACATGATCTTTTGAGAATGATAAATTTCAAAGAATATATTCCTCATGTTGGATTAAATGATTATAATTAATTCATACAACATCTTTCAAACATTTAGGCCAATCTAAAATTGAAAAAAATGTTATAATTGAACTTCTGTAGTGGGACTCATCCAGTCTGATCCACATCAGTGTGGACTTCATGTCCACTTATTTCCCATAAAAATGTGGATTTAAATTTATTTATCTAAATTAAAACTGTATATATTTTAGAATATAATCCACAAAAAATGTAAAATATGGTTAAAATAAAATTTTAGATTAAAAATACTAAAGTCAAATTAAAAACGAAAAACTGGAATTCCCAAGAAATTTTTAAAATTTATCATTATATGTATTGTAATACCTTAAAAACACAAATTTCCATCCAAAAATTTTGGAATTAATTCCACCCAAAATTAGTTTCCCTTAATGGAAAAATAATTTTTATTTAACCCCTTAACAACACCTCTTCTAAAGTATAAATACCCACCCACTATTCTCATTCTAACACACTCAATTAAAATTTATCTCATCATATACCTCCCAAGGAGACTCTTTTATTTCTATCTATTCAATCTTGAAGTGTTTTTTTGGTTTGAAGGCTTTCCTCTCCAAGATTTTGGAAGTTACTTTTCAAGGTATTAGAATTATCCTCTTCTCCCTTTTTCATTCAAGTGATACGCTATTGCGAGTCTTCTAAATTTCAATGATGCGTTATTTTCATGAAATATTGATATTAAATAAACTTAAATAAATGTTTTTTTACTGATGGTATACCTCTATTCTCTCTCACTATGTCTTTTCTATAATCCATGTCGTATATTGTTATGCTATTGAAAACATTTCATGAATATTTTTATTTTTCATGAAATATTATTATATTATGAATAATAAAACCTATTATTTACCAATGGTAATTCGACTAGATGTAAAAAAATATTTATTTGGGTATTTACATGTAATGAACCTACATTTTTAACACCCCAGGATTTTGTGAATTATTTTTTTCAGTTAATTAAATCTTCTAATATTGTTCATTTCATGAAACACATAATATATTTTTTTTATATTTAAAATCACTATGTTTGGATTGAATTATATGAAAAAAAACTAATATTTAACCAAATTAAACTCTTAGATTCTATTTTGGTTCATGAAACACTAGGTTTTTCTTATAATACAGAAATATTAAATCTCTTCAATAGCTTGTGTTACACACAATGTCTGGTTTTACCGAATTACAAGATACATTTAATATTATTATAACTACCACCTAGATTTTTGAATGGAATTTATAAATAATATTAACTAAAATTTGAAAATATTTTTTACACATGTATATAAAATTAATCCTTTTGTTATCAATTAGTTGAATTTAATGAATGAAATATTTCAAAATAAAGAAATTACTTTTCTAAGAAAACTATTTTTCTATATACAAACAAAATTTTACAAGAATAAATTAAAAAACACTATGGATTAATGATTATCCAACAAATACACATATTTTGATTACATTTTAAGGGTATTAAATGTTCATTTTTTATCTTATGGGCCTGAGTTAGTGGATTTTAATTTTGAACATCAATTCTCATCATTTGTGCACTTCATGCCTAATATGCACCAATTTAGGCCCAATGTTTCATCTTATTTTAAAGAATGTAATTATCCATATTTTAATGTGATATTTTGGGAAATTTATATAATCATAAATATGAACATTTTTCATTCAGGGATCAATGGAGGATTCATAAAGGATGATGAGGATATTTGGCGATGAAAGGAAACAATTCTGGAGAAGACAGATTGGATATCATCCCACTGATGGGAATGTGGGGGCCACAATACAGGCCCAACGAAGCCCAAAATTTATGGTAAACTAGAATAAATATATAGGAGCAAATAAATATTCTGGAGACAGTGCTAATTTGTCCTAAATGGTGGTTATTAAGTCGGCCCAAGTTGAAGATTCAATTCTGGGCCAGATTCTACGGCCCACAAAAACAACCCACTATTTATATCATATCTCGCGAACGGTTTATTATTTGGGGCTAATATTTTACAATATGTTAGGGGACATCCGTGGATTCATTTATGTATTCTAGGGCCCACTCAAATTTGGCCTTATATAAGTTCCTTTAGGCGCGTCTTTCCGGTGGATGCAAGCTATCTGCATCTTCGCAGCAAGAAGTGGAAAAGTCTCTTAACATTAATGTTCCACCCATCTTTCCCCAACACAATTAATTAAAGGCACATGGGATGTTGGGGGCTCGGCCAAGACTTCATTTTTTCCTGTTTAAGGCAGTATTGGTAGAGGATTTATGAATCTTGGAGCTTGTTTTTCATCCTAATGTTATGCTGCCAATTTCTCTTTGTAATGTTCTTCCTTCACATGTAAGT
Organism: Viscum album; assembly: GCA_963277665.1. Taxonomy (NCBI): domain Eukaryota; kingdom Viridiplantae; phylum Streptophyta; class Magnoliopsida; order Santalales; family Viscaceae; genus Viscum; species Viscum album. The sequence continues at coordinate 779,322,679 of OY728135.1, read as the reverse complement.
TGTTTTAATTCATCCTTGTTTCTTAATAAAAGTTATTCTTCTCTTATTATTATGTTCTTATCCTTATCACTTTGATACCGTTGGTTCAAGGTGGGAAATTTTTCATACCAAACTTTGTGAGATTATTACACAACGGTGGAGTGATTGTTATTTTATTGCGTTTTTTTTTACTTCTCCATTTCCTCCCTCATGAGTCTACTTTCCGCTTCCATTGAAACCATAAAATCAATGAAGGGATAAACCACTTATGTGTTGATCCAAGGGAGTAGAAAGGGGCTGGATTGGATGTTATTTATCACCTCATTAATGTATAATCACTTCTTTAATTGAGATTTTTATTTGATGATTTTTAAACTCCATCGTCCTTGTTGAATTTAAGGACACACACTTCAAGTGCTAATACGAACCTTTACCTTGAAGTGCTCAAAACTTTGATCCTTAAAGTGTATAGGTGATTAGTATTAAAGGGGTTAGGCATTAAACCAGTAAGTGGTGATGTTTTTTTATCTCCTTAAATGAACCCATCTCAAATTTAAGAAATTGAAATCATTAAAAAGAAAATATGTCCAATCCACCCCGAGCGATAACCTAGGATCAACTCATTATTTTAAATTTCATTCACTTAAATCTGTTAGTTATACATTAAAACCATATAAAATCAACCCATGTTGGCCACTTTATATACAAAAACAGTCCATAGAATGTACGTGTCTATAGGTTTCTTCTTAGGTCTCTGAGGATTCGATAACCCAAGCTAAACTACAAGGACCGTTCTACCTTCATCTCTTGGGTAAATTTGAGTGAGAATAAAATTTTGGCACCATTGTCGGGGACCAAGTAAGTTCCTTAGACAAAAACCTTCTTTCGTCACTCCCATTCTTCTATTCTCACCCAATATCTCTTATCTTTTCCCTTTCTCGCTTTTTTTTTCTTTTGGCGCATGTCCGCCTTCACCCGCGATAACTCAAACAGAATAGTTAGGGTGGAAAGTCATAGGATAGGGGAGTCAAGTACACCATTGGATCCTAATCTTCCTAATACCCCAGAGTTAAATATTGAGTCAATTTCAATGGAGGGTCTTCAAAGAAACCAACTCATAAACCCGGGCGGGAACCAAAATGGAAATCCAAATAAGGCAACCCCAAATTTGGGGAATGCAGTCGATCAAACCATGAATGACTACCTTACACCTACCTGGACCAATGAACCCTCTTGAATTAGGAATTATGCCCTAGGAGATTCCCACTATGTATTTAAACCTCATGTCCTAAACCACCTTCTAACTTTCCATGGGATGGAGTTAGAAATGCCTTACCTTCATGTCAAGGAGTTCAATGACATTGTTGAAACCATGTGCTCACCACATCAACTTGAGTCAGCTAAGATGAGGCTCTTTCCTTTCTCACTTAAGGATCGAGCAAAGAACTGGTTAAATAATCTGAGACCATCATCAATCCACACATGGAACCAACTGCAAAGAGAATTCTACAAGAAATACTTTCCCCACCACAAAACAATTGCACTTAAAAAGAGTATCAAAAACCTTTTTGAAAAAGAGGGAGAGTCATTCTATGAAACATGGGAGAGGTTCAAAGACACTCTAAACAAGGTTCCACACCATTGTTTTTCTATTCTTGAACAAGTGAGAATTTTCTATGAAGGGATGGGTCTGGGGAACAAACAATTCATTGACATGATGTGTAATGGAAGCTTTAAAAACAAAGCCCCAAATGATGCTTACGAGTATCTAAAAATCCTTTCTAGACAAAACCAAACATGGGGAACTTCACCTTATTCTAAAACACCACAAAGAACTACTGGAATTCATACCCTTAGAGAAGAGGAAAGCCTTAGGGCTAAACTCACAGCACTCTCTAGGAAGGTTGAAGAGATAGACCTTAGAAAAGTCCATGAAATCCAAACTATTGACCATGTCTGCACAATGTTTGACACACATGACCATAAGACAGAAAACTGCCCAACCATTCCATCCATCAAGGATGTTATTTTAGGAGGACCTGCAGCGGAAGTAAATGCCTTGAACTTTCAAAAGCCCCAATACCAAAACAACTTCAATCCTAGGTATAACGACCACCCAGGCTTCCGCTGCAAAGATAACCAACAACCTAGCCAACCACAGGGACAAAATCCTTACCCCCATCAGAACTACCAAACCCATAACCAGTTCCAAACCCAACCTATCCAATACCAACAGCCACCGGTCCATTTTCAAAAAACCATCCCACCTCCAAAATATCCCCCTGGGATAAACCAACCTACTCAAGCACCCACCCAAACTGTTCCACAATGCCTACTAGAACAACTGTGAAAACAAATGGAGAGGATGAACTCAGAAGTCTATTCCCTAAAACAAGAACTTCGAACCGTCAAAACTGGAAAGGCACCCATGCCTACTCAGGCGGTTCCATCCTCAACTTCAAGGGGAGAGTCAAGTTTCACTCAAACAACTCATGAAAAACTAAAGGATGTGACTGTTTTAAGAAGTGGGAAATCAATTGAGAAACCTGAACAACTAATTCAGAACCCACCTAAAGATTCAAAATTGGATGAAAATTAAAATGAACCCCAAGATCAAACTGAGGAAACTGATAAAAATGTGAAAGAAACAATTCTTCAACAAACAACCCCACAGCCTGCCCCATTTCCTCAATGCATGAGGGGGAAAACCAAGCCTGAATTGAGTGAAACATTGAGGGAAATATTCTCACAAGTCATGTTGAACATTCCACTCCTCGATGCCATTCAAACCATTCCTGGATACTCAAAATACCTTAAGGACCTCTTCACATTTAAACGGAAATTCTCACATAAGAACCAAGTCCTTCTGGAAGCAAATGTTAGCATAACAATCCAAGGAACCCTTCCTCCAAAGATGAAAGACCCAGGATGCCCTTATATAAATGTTGAACTAGGAGAGAACAAAGTTTTCAAAGACTTGTGTGATCTAGGAGCTAGTGTGAACCTAATTCCTTATGCTATGTATTTTCAGTTAGGGCTCGAAGAACTCCAACCCACATCTGTCACTGTTCAAATTGTTGATCATAGTATTCGAGTTCCAAAGGGGATCTTAAAGGATGTTTTAGTGAAAGTTGAAATTTTCATTTACCCAACTGACTTCATTGTTCTAGACAATCACCCAAGATTAGGTCATATGGATCAAACCCCAATCATCCTTGGTCGTCCCTTCCTTGCAATAATCAACTCTGTTATCCAAGTCCGAAATGGGAACATGACCATCACCTTTGGAAACATGAGTCTAGACTTGAACATCAACAATGAAAACTCTCAAATTGGGCATGATGAAAAGATCCATGAGGTTAATTGGATAGGTAGTGTTGATAGTCAACTCAAGGAACATCAAGGAATTACTGAAGGATGTTTATGTCAAGAAGAGATTGATTTTCTTTGTTCACATGAGGTAAATTTGTCTCCTTGGCTTGAATCTCTTTCAGATTACTCTATTGATGATTTTCTATAATCACCAATCAATGATACCATGGGTGAAATCAATAACATCGATTCCATACCCATTCATTAAACTACTCTAGCTAATTTAGTGGATGAAAATTCTTTTCACAAGGAACCAATTTTTTCAAGAATTCTGAACAAAGAAATTGAGTTCAATACAAGGTCTCATCCTTTATTGGAAAGTGATAACCACTCTGATCTTGAATTTAATGTTTTACCTTCATCACTCAAGTATGCATTCTTAGGGGACAATCAATCCTTTCCTGTTTTCATTTCTTCCTCTCTTGAAGCCAATCATGAGAGGATGATTCTAGATGTCCTTAGGAGACACAAGAAATCCATTAGATGGACCCTATCTGATATTCCTGGGATTATCCCACTTATCGGGACTCATAGGATTGTCCTGGAATCTGATTCAAATCCATGTCGTCAACCTCAATGGTGACTCAATCCTAATCTCATGGAGGTAATAAGGAAAGAACTTCTGAAATTGTTAAAAGCTGGTATCATATATCTCATAGATGAGAGTGAGTGGGTGAGCCCAATCCAAGTGGTTCCAAAAAAGGCTGGAATCACAGTGATAACCAATGAGGATGGAGAGATTCTTCCAACAAGGGTGTGTAGTGGATGGAGGGTCTGCATTAACTATAGGAAACTAAAATCATTAACCAAGAAGGACCATTTCCCCTTACCATTCATTGACCAAGTTCTTGAGAGAGTGGAAGGTCATTCCTTCTACTACTTCTTAGATGGGTACTTGGGGTACAATCAAATTGAGTTCTCCCTAGAGGATCAGGGGAAGACTACATTCACATGTCCATTCGGTACGTTTTCCTTAAAATTCATTCCCTTTGGGTTATGAAATGCCCCTGGAACCTTCCAGTGGTGCATGATGGGAATCTTCTCAGACATGGTAGGGGATTTTTTTGAGGTCTTAAGGGATGACTTCTCTGTGTTTGGGGATACTTTTGAGGGATGTCTGCAGAATGTGGAGAGATTCTTGTCAAGATTTGAAGAAAAGAATCTGGTCCAAAACTGGGGAAAATGCCATTTCATGGTTAAAGAGGGACTTGTTCTAGTCCATCTAGTCTCAAGTAGGGGGATTGAAGTTGATAATGCAAAGGTTGAAATCATTAGTCACCTTCCATCACCCAAAACTGTCAAGGAAGTGAGGTCTTTCTTAGGACATGCTGGTTTCTATAGAAGATTCATCAAGAAATTTAGTTCAATATCTTGTCCCCTTTGTGCTCTCCTAGTAAAGGATTCTCCATTATTTTGGACAGAAATCTGTGAGGGTTCATTCTCAACCCTCAAATACTCTCTCACCTCTCCTCCCATTATGAAATCTCCAAATTGGAACCTTCCTTTTGAACTTATGTGTGATGCCAGTGACTTTGCTGTTGGAGCTGTGTTACGACAACGCTGTGATAAAACTCCTTATATCATTTTTTATGCAAGAAAATCCTTAAATGATGCCCAAATAAACTACACCACTACTGAAAAGGAGTTACTTTATATTGTGTTTTCTTTAGATAATTTTATGTCCTACCTCCTAGGATCCCCCATCACTATGTTCACTGACCATTCTGTACTAAAATACCTCTTCCAAAAACATGATGCCAAGGCTAGACTGATTAGGTGGGTCCTTCTCTTACAAGAATTTGACCTCACAATCAAGGATAAAAAGGGTGTTGAAAATTTTTTAGCTGATCACCTCTCTAGGATGGAATTCAAAGACAACTCAAATCACCTTTCTGTGTCTGATTAATTTCCTGATGAACACCTATACTCTTTGAGTGACTACCCTTGGTATGCCGACATAGCCAATTTCTTAGTTAAAGGAGTCATTCCAAAATTCATAGGGACTCAAGCTTGAAGGAAATTACTTTTTGATGTTAGACACTATGTGTTTGATGATCCATACCTCTATAAGTTCAGCCCTGACCAAGTCATTAGGAGGTGTGTTCCAGAATCTGAACAAGAGTCCATCCTTAAATTCTGTCACAGTGAGGCATGTGAAGGTCATTTTTCCTCTAAGAAAACATCTACTAAGATTCTTTAATGTGGTCTTTTCTGGCCCACCCTCTCAAGGGACTCCTACACATTTTTTCAAAGCTGTCCTAGGTGTCAACAAGTAGGGTCCATCACAAAAAAGAATCAAATGCCACTCACTCCCATCTTAGTGGTTGAAATATTTTACTGTTGGGGAATTGAATTCATGGGTCTTTTCCCAAACTCTCGGGGATACCTCTACATACTCTTAGTTGTTGATTATGTCTCAAAATGGGTTGAGGCCATTACCACTAAGTCCAATGATCATCATGTTGTGATTTGATTTCTGAAGGAGAACATATTTTCAAGATTTGGAATTCCTAGGGTTATAATCAGTGATCGAGTAACCCATTTCTACAACCGCCCATTATCTTAACTCATGTCTAAGTATGGTATTTCTCATAAAGTGTCCACTGCATACCATCCTCAAACCAATGGTCAAGATGAGTTAGAGAATAGGGAGATTAAGAAAATTCTTGAAAAAACTGTCAACCCCTCTAGGAAAGATTGGTCTGAGAAACTCTTAAATGATCTTTGGGCCTATATAACCGCATATAAAACCATTTTAGGAATGTCCCCATATAGGTTGGTTTATGGTAAAGCATGCCATTTTCCAGTGGAGATTGAACATAAGGCCTTTTGGGTAATTAAGAAAATAGATTATGACCTCTCATTGGCCGGAACAAAAAGGAAATTAGATCTCAATGAACTGGAGGAACTAAGGATGGAGGCTTATGAGAATTCATGGATAAATAAAGCTAGAGTTCAAGCCTACCAATCTAGGAATATCAAGGTCAAACATTTTGAACCGAGAAAACTTGTGCTCTTGTATAGTTCAAAACATCATTTACACACGGGAAAGTTAAGGTCTATATGGTCAGGTCCTTTCATAGTGCATCATGTATACCCCCATGGGGTAGTAGAGATTCAAGATCCCACTAGTGGTCACATTTTCAAGTTCAATGGTCATAGGTTAAAACCATTCATTGAATCATTCAATAAACAGGAAATAGAGGTAGAGTTAACAGAGCCAACCTATGAACCAGGAAAAAATTGATAGATTTAGGATCTATGTCGAGCTAACGACGTTAAACAAAAGTGTTGCATGGGAGGAAACCCGTGGTCTTCATGTTTCTAATCTTTTTGAATCATCTTTTTTTTTCTTCTTCTTCATTTTGTTATTTAAAAAAAATATAGACTGTTGACATGTTCTTATTTTATGAGTAAGGATGGGTATGAAAGGGGAGCATCGTATTCATCCGTGTCATGCGGTGTGATCCCTGAGTAATACCTTACCCAGAAAATATAAAGAAGACAATGTATCATAAGTTTATTTTATTTTATTTTATATTTTTGTAGGTAATTTTTTTTAAAAAAAAAATAGATTGTTGACCTATTCTTATTTTATGAGTAAGGATGGGTATGAAAGGGGAGAACCGTATTCATCCGTGTCATGCGGTGTGATCCCTGAGTAATACCTTACCCATAAATTTAAGAGAAGATAATGTATCATCAAATTATGTTATTTGTACTTTTTTTAGGTTAAAAATAATACAAAAAATATATATATATTAAAAAAAATTAAAGGAATGTCATAGGTCATTAGGAAAAGCAGTTCACAACCATCCAAGACATTGGGAGATAAACCAGAACTGAAGGGAGACATGGGAATGCATTTTCAACATCAACCACCAGGTGACTTTATTCCATAATTTTCATTTTCAATGTCTTCGTTGAACTTCTATCCTGCCCCTTCTATGTTTCAATTCTTTAAACATTGGGGACAGTGTTATTCCATGTTGGGGGGAGATGAAAATGTGTGGAAGGAAAAATTTCATTAACCTTGAACATTATTACACACATTCCAAACTCTGAAATTGGATATCAAATACTTTTTCATGGCTTGATTCCGATTTTAATGAAAGTTTATGTTCATGTGCATAGATATTGGAAAGTGTGGTTCTCCGATGTAATTTTTCACTGTTATATTTTCATCCATTTAATAAAAAAACACAATGCACGACCTCTAGATTGTGGGGTTCTAGTTTGAGTTATTGAGTACCCATAATAAATAGCATAGGATTGGCGATCATTTTAATTTTAACATGAGTATTCAAAAAAATCAATTGCGCGTAGAGCAATGAATTGACTTAATGTGTGGCTTTCGGCACTTGGGGATCGTGACTCCATAGTTTTCTGGCCTAGAGTTGGGCATTTTATCTCTATTTTTGGTAATTTGAATTTGTTCTTGATTGAGTTAACTCGAGATGATGCCCGAGTATGTGAGCTTCACTTGGTGTCCTAAGGTCTTTGAGCCTGGGAGTCATCGGCAAAGTCTTGCTACATGGGTTGACTCGATTGAGTTCAATTTCAATTACCATGAAAAAATTGCAAAAAAAAAACCAAAAAAAACTAAAAAAATGAGTACTCATCTTATTATTAAAATTTGATTTCTCCTAGCACTTCTTTCTTTTCTCCCTCAAATGGAAATGAACCCCCATGTCTATTTTGATGCACAACACTTCATCATGCTTAATTGAATTTGGATGAAATATGGCAGTGAATTTGAACATAGGAATGGGATTGGGCTTGAGTTATATCTGTGTACATAGCTTGTGTTAAATGATTTTGATGGGTTTCATAATTTTTTGGTATGTCATCTTTGGGTGAGAAATGTGTATTAAAATGTTTTTGGAAAAGGTCATTTGAATTTCATTTTTGTGAGATATATTTTTCTCGGGACAAGCAAAACTCAAGTTGGGGGTGTGATTAGCCAATAAATACACATATTTTGATTAAATTTTAAGGGTATTAAATGTTAATTTTTGATCTTATGGGCCTGAGTTAGTGGATTTTAATTTTGAACATCAATTCTCATCATTTGTGCACTTCATGCCTAATATGAACCAATTTAGGCCCAATGTTTCATATGATTTTAAATAATGTAATTATCCATATTTTAATTTGATATTTTGTGAAAATTATATAAACATAAATATGAACATTTTTCATTCAGGGATCAATGGAGGATTCATAAACTATGATGAGGATATTTGTCGATGAAAGGAAACAATTCTGGAGAAGGTAGATTAGATATCATCCCACTGATGGGAATGTGGGGCCCACAATACAGGCCCAAAGAAGCCCAAAGTTCATGGGAGACTAGAGGACATATATAGGAGAAAATAATTATTTTTGAGACAATGCTTATTCGTCCTAAATGGTGGTTATTAAGGTGGCCCAAGTTGAAGATTCAATTCTGGTCCAGATTCTGCGGCCCAGAAAAACAGCCCACTATTTATATCCTATCTCGCGAAAGGTTTATTATTTTGGGATGACAATTTTACAGGATGTTAGGGGACATCCATGTAATCATTTAAGTATTCTAGGGACCACTCAAATTTCGCCTTCTAGAAGGTCCTTTAGGTGCTTCTTTCCGGTGCATGCAAGTTGGATGCAACTTCGAGGCAAGAAGTGGAAAAGTCTCTCAACATTAATGTTCCACCCACCTTTCCCCAACACAATTATTTAAAGGCACATGGGATATTTAGGGCTCGGCCAAAACTTCATTTTTTCCTATTTAAGGCAGTAGTGGTGGAGGATTTAGGAATCTTGGAGCTTGTTTTCATCTTAATGTTATGCTGCCAATTTCTCTTTGTAATGTTCTTCCTTCACATGTATGTTCTTTTAATTCATCCTTGGTTCTTAATAAAAGTTATTCTTATCTTATTATTCTGTTCTTCTCCTTATCACTTTTATACTGTTGGTTCAAGGTGTGAACTTTTTCATACCAAACCTTGTGAGATTATCACACAATGGTGGAGTGATTGTTATTTTATTGCGTTTTTTTTACTTTTACATTTCCTCCCTCATGAGTTTTCTTTCCGCTTCCATTGAAACCATAGAATCAATGGAGGGATAACCCACTTATGGGATGATACAAGGGAGTATCAAGGGGATGGATTGGATGTTATTTATCACCTCATTAACGTATAATCACTTCTTTAATTGAGATTTTTATTTGATGATTTTTAAACTCCGTTGTCCTTGTTGAATTTAAGGCCACACACTTCAAGTGCTAATACGAACCTTTACCTTGAAGTGCTCAAAACTTTGATCCTTCAAGTGTATAGGTTATTAGTATTAAAGGGTTTAGGCATTAAACCAGTAATTGATGATGTTGTTTTATCTCCGTAAATTAACCCATCTCAAATTTAAGAAATTGAAATCATTAAATAGAAAATACGTCCAATCCACCCCGAGCAATAACCTAGGATCAACTCATTCTTTTAAATTGCATTTACTTAAATCTGTTAGTTATACTTTAAAACCATATCAAATCAACCCAATTTGGACACTTCATAGCCAAAAACAGTCCATAGAATGTACGTGTCTATAGGTTTCTTCTTAGGTCTCTGAGGATTCGATAACCCAAGCTAAACTACAAGGACCGTTCTACCTTCATCTCTTGGGTAAATTTGAGCGAGAATCAATTAATGTTTAAAATAAAATTTATATATTCAATAAATATATTTTATACTCATTAAACATATTTTATATGTATAATAAAATAATAAATCCAAATTTATGAATAAAAAGATATATTTTTCTAAAATGTAGTTTTAACATATTTTAATGGAGAACCCATTTTAAATCCGATTTATGAAAATTTATAATTTTTATTTGAAAAATAAACTTCATTTTTGAAAGATAAATATCATAATTTACATTGGGAGAATTTTTGGAATTTTTTGGAGAAGTTTTATTTTTTGATGATTTGTGAAAAATAGTGAATTTTAATTCAAAATTACTTCTTCATCTAATTTATTTATATAGGTAAATTATGTTTTAGTTTTGTTTTAAAGTATAATTATATAAATTATATATCACTTAATACAATTTAGTTCATTAGAAGAAATTTCATAATGAAATTGAATATAAAAACATTTCAATCCTTTGGACCTTTTCGCTTTAAAAACCTGCATTGTCATATTATCTACAGGATTAATTTTAAATTAATCTATTCCAATTATGTGATTTTAATTTTTAAAAATGGATTTCATATTTTTAAACCACTTAATCTATAATTTCTAAAAAATTAAACTTTAATTTTGACCAAAAATATTAGTGAAATTGATTAAAATTAATTACAACGATTAAGAAAAAAATTATTTCAACAAAGGAATAAGCCTTAAACTTAAGGCCCAAAAATCCTATAAAATTTTTTAAATAAATTTTATGTTCATATTTAGACCCTATACTTAATTTTATATAATATTTACCATTATTTTTTCCACTTTTCATAGGAAAAACGTGGGTAGATTTCCCTTTTCAAAAATTCACAAGAATGTCACTCCTCCACCACTATAAAAAGGCACCCACCCATCCCACTTATTAAAACCTATAAAACCATTTTTATCACAAAAAATATTCCAATATAATATCCAAAAATGCATCCCTTTATCTAATAATTATACCTTTGGACATTAATCCATCCAAATAAACCCTTTGGTGCAAACCAAAAGGAGTTACCCAAAGAAGAGGTAACATCCTTCCTCAGCCTCCTCATTCTACACCCCCTAAACTCTTATTATTACAAGATAATATAATATCCAAATCATCATAAATATAATTATATGTTTTTATTCTAGGTTTTCTACCTACACCTACACACACTTCCATCTAATGGGTAACGAATTTACATTTCTTTTGTACGATGAACTTCCGGCCCATGAAACGATGTTGTTCATTTTTCATTTACTACATATCATGGTTAATAATTATGATGGGAACACTATTTTTATATTATATATAATAGATTTATGATGTATTTAATCTTATATAATTATTATATAAAAAATACCTCCATTCTTTCCATTTTGTGTAAATACGATAACTTTGTTTGTGGATGTGTGGACTACTGTCTCCTCAAAGCGATGTGATTCATTCACACTTTACATAGAATGTATTAAGGATAGTTTTAGTGAATATATATGAAATATATGAAATAAAAATGATATTAAAATTATAATATATATATATGCACACATATATGTCATTTACTTTTTTTCATTCAATACGACAATGAAATGGAAACAGCATTCATGCATACGTACGGCCTACCATCTCCATGAATAGTGTACTTCATTTCATACTTTTATCTTTTATATATTATTATAAATAAATATATAATAAATATATCTGATATTTATACCATTTTTTACATTATTTAAATAATTAAATCATGATCTAACTAAGAGTATCAAGAATAACATGTCAATAAATATATGAAAAATAAAACAGATATTACCTAGAACGTAACATTAACACAGAGTTGTTAATAAATGGGTAATATAAAATAATAACCAAATAATATATGGAATTAGATATAATAATATGGCTTATTGGTATATATATAATAAACTTATATTTATTATACAGTATGTTTGAATGTGAATGAAAAAATTCAAGACTTAAGGTGAGGGTTTTCTCATCTCACTTCTAATATTTGTGAAATACATGCCTTATTAACCACTAATTTCTTTTTTGTGGTTTATATACTTCCAATAAATGTATTATATTATTCTTATGATTAAATATATGGGTATTTAAATATCCATTTTATGATCTTTCTTTAAGGGGGTTTATGTTTCAAAAGTTACCAAATCAGTAATTTAATTCTGTCTTAATTTTCCTTCTTTGAGACACATATCATGTTATACACCTATATTTTTATATAAGGTGTATATAATTACTTATACATGTTGTATCATGAACATAATTATTTTAATAATATTTTAATATTTATTTAATGTTATTATTTCCATTGTATTATGTTTCAATGTTACCAAAGTGGTAATAGTTTATTGCTACAATCTCATCATTTATGGTGATTGTTTATGATTATTCTTCCATTGATGAAATATTATGATCCATATCTCAAGAAATATCATAAATTGTATTAACCTCTAATTATTCATGTTATATCCAATAAATGTAACTATTTTTTCACTCTTTGGTACTTAATATTTTTAATAAAATATTTTTATGATAATCTAAATTTATTTCTCCTTTTGGTTAGAAATTTGTGTTCTTTAAAAACCATGTTTTCTAAAAAAAATCAAAAATGTTTTAATATTATCATATCGTTTTTAAAGGAAATTTTTACCCATGTATTAACTTTTTAAAAAATAGTTTTAACCGGAATAGTTTTTTGTTTTCTGATCAAGGCACTTTTCAAAACTTTTAAGGTGAAAAAAGAATATTTGACATGCATGGACTTACCTGCTGTCATGAACATCATTTATTTAATTCTTAATTTGTAATTTTACAAGGTAATTTTTTTAAAAGAAATTTTTTTTCCTAATATTCTGTAAATTTTATGGATTTTAAATTTTTTTCATAGAAAATGGGTTTTCAAAAAAATTATGTGTAAAAAATGTTTTAAATGAATTTAAAAGATCAATTTATATGTTTTAAAAAAAAATTCTAAATAAAAGGATTTAAATAATATAAAATATTATTTTATATGTTTTTAAAACATTTTCAAAGAAAAAAAATTAAAATTCATTTCAATATTCTTTTATAAGTTTTCTCGGAAAAAAGTTTTCAAATTGTTTGTAAGATTGTTTTATAAGTTTTTAAGGAAAAATGTTTTCAAAATACTTCAATGAGATTTCAATGAAATATTTTTTCAAAAAAATCAAGATTATTTATAATTTTTCAAGGTTATTTTCAATTAAAATGGTCTTTTAAATGATTTATGTTTAAAAAAAATCAAAGTGTAATGGATATTTTCCTCAACAATGTTTTTTCAAAATATATTTCAAATTTTATTTTTATCTAAGAAGGCATCTGTTGGTGATACTCATGACTTTATATGACAATTATCTAAAGTTTAAATTCAAATTATTTCTCTGAATGGTTTATCTTTTAATTTAATGATGGTTATAAAACTTGTTTCTCTTTTATGGGTTATATGTTTATGAAACCCACTTCTTTTCATGGGTTCTACTTTGATGAAATGATTATGAAACCTTTCTATTTTCAATAGGATATGATATGATTACATTTTTATGATACCCATTTTATTTCATGGGTTATGATATGATTTCTTGTGATCTTGTGGCACACGTATGTATGATTTAATTATTTGATGGGTTGGACCAATATCTCCCTCTAATGAATTGGGTAATTATTTATATCTCATGGGATAGAACTGGCTGGAACAAGAAGTAAACTCAGTTCAATAAAGGACTATTTTCGTTAATATGGTCTTGAGAGTGAACCTTGAAAACTAAGATGGTTTTTGGAGTAAACCATGACTAAAAATATGGTATGGTTAGTGAACCCATACTACTAATATGGCCTTGTAAGTAATGCCTTGAATACTATGGAAATAATTTTATATAATTATGTGTCTTCCACAAATTCTATGTCTTATTCCTATTTTATGTTTTAATGGATTATACTCTTGATTACCTTATGATTCATGTCTTATAAAATTACAATATTTATTTCATGAATCAAGTATATTATCATTGATATGCAGGGAATGATCTTAAAATTTCATTCTCGTGTTCTTATACCCTTATGATCATGTTATTCTTATATATCTTCTTTGTTTACCCTTATTAATCATCTGAGCTCACCCCTTTCTTATATTTAACTTCTTTATGTTATGAAGAATGTTTTTAATTATAATTACTAAAGGGAGAGATATTTTTGGGAAAATTTTAATATCTTTCACCAAGTTAGATTTTTTTTACCGTGTTTCTAAATAAACTAAACTATTATGGTCCTTGGGCATGTACTTTTGTAATGTAAAAAATATTTATAAAAAATGAGGTAGTATCCATTTATGTTTATCCTAGTTCATTATGGTTGGTATGAAAGGAAAGGTTTATTCAACCATTAGAAAATATGATAAGAAAAATATAGTAATATACCTCAGTATATTTCTAAGGATATGTCTAGGGATGTCTCTAAGGATGACTCTAAGGATGAGTTAATGTTTCGGAAAAATTTTGGTAATTTTGGTAAATTATAGAGTGAGTACTTTCTTAGAAATAAATATCTATATGGATATTAAAAGTGTATGTGGCTCATACATAGATGTGCATAAGAGTAACAACCCCAAAAACACTATATTGATCTAGACTCGATCTGGAACTAGTGCACGACAACTGGTCTTACTGGACACCTGGTTTGACACTCCCAGGGGATATGCTTTGGGAAGTAAAAAACTCTTTATGAACCATAATTAAGGGTTTAAATAAATAATACTATGAAGAACCTAGGATAAAACTAATTTTTAATAGATTAAATAAGTAGGTACCATGATTTAGACATCCTATATGTGATTTTTCAGGATTATGTGATTTTTTACTATGATAAATGTTTCTCATGCTATGATTTTAAGTTTTATTCAATGGGGAACACCATAATGAACTAGTTTAATGTTTAATATGATGGAAAATTTTGTATGAGTATCCAAATGGGATGGTCACTCGATTGAAGGATATTGTGATCATGTCTAGTCAGTTTTCATGGAACATGATTAACAACGTATACCTTAAATAACTCTCAAACTCACCAATGAATAGAAGGAAGGAATTCACTGATAGTTTGGGTAATAGAGACTATAAAGGAAAAAATATTCAGTTTCATTTAGTTTAAGAATGTGGAAAGAATCACCTAAGTAAATGTCTTATAGGAACAAGAAGATGTTTTGACTATGGAAAATAAGGACACAAATCAATGAACTACAAAGGAAATATGAAGGATTATATTAACGCAATGGATGGGAATATTGGAATCCCTAAGAAATTGTCTAAGGTAAAATTCTTTATGTCTGGAATCAATGTTCATTATGAAAATCAATGTCCCAATTAGAAATCTCAATAATATCATCCACAATATGGTATGAGTAATGGTTATATTATTGATAATGATGAGACTTCATATAAAATTTCAAATCAAAGAGGTATTAAGTAATGGGATTAAGTATCCTTGTTAATGGATTAATGATGAATTATAATAATCAAGGTGTTTATGTATTTGGATTAAATCGTTATTAATGGTGAATTATATAAGGATTTTAGTATATTTTTTTCACTAAGGATTTACAAGAATATGTTGAATGGTTCTGATAGACTATAAAAGTGATTTAATGGAAAGTTTATGTTCATAGAAAACATGTGATTAAGGGAAATATAACCCTTAATATGATCCTTATGTTAAGATAACATTGTTTGGATAAAGATATGTTAAATGTGAATAAGTAAATTAGACAATACTAATTACCATGGAAGAAATTAAGGATTTGTTTAAAAAAGTGGTTTATGCTGTCAAGAATGGAGTTTACAACATTTTTATATTTAATTAATATATCTAATAAACTTTGGAATAAGGAAAAATGCATGTTTTCAATAAGTATTTTTGTAAATTTGGGTTATTAACATGTTTCAAGAGAATACATGATAAAGGAATTCACATGTTTTGTATGCGACAACCAAAAGCTATTTTATGATATATGGGGGATCAATTATAATTTATTTTTGGGAAATTTAGTGACATTATTTCTAAAGTTTTGGACCTACATGTTTTAAAAGGGTTATAAGGTTAATCATTTAAGGAACGGTTTATGATAAATCATTATCTCTATATATAAGTATTTTTGTATATTTTATAACTTTTTAAAACCTTTTTGTTTTTATAAAGATATATAGAATGACCTATAATTATATTTATGGATCTCATGATTTTTTAATGATTTATGAATGAAAAATTCACCTTAATTTCATGGAATAAGAGATGAAGTGTAAGTTGATCAAGGAATAAAAAAGGGTAAGGTTTTCTAGAAATCCTGTAAGTATATATTTTCATGAAAATTATTTAACTTTAAGAAAATGTATCTTGAAACCAAAAATGTTATCCTAGTACCTTTATTTCTAATGAATCAAATGTCCCCTTAGATCATTACAAATTTATGCCTTTGTGATTGTTAAATTTCTCCTAGCTATGTTCATTATAACTCTCCATCAAAACATGAAAGTTATATTTCACTTCCATGTCTATGTTTTCACTTCCCACCTACATTATTGTATATGGAAACCTAATTATTAATTACTTTGGGTTACTATTGTGTTCCTAACTTCCCCTTTTTAAAGGAAGTTTTGGTATTGATTTTTATGATGTGGGTTTTTAAGAAAGGAAATTTAAAGTATTAATCCTATGATAACTAATACTAATTTTTAGGGAAATATTCATTTTAGTGGGGTATAATGTAAAACCCTAAGATATCTTCATTTTTTTTGAGTTAATTTAATCTGTTAATATTTTAAATTTCATGAAACTCTGAATATATATATTTTATATATATAATCACTATGTATGGATTGAATTATATGAAAACCCAAATTTAATATTGTTCCACACACAAAACTTATATTAGCTTAAGGTACACACAAAACTTTGTTTGGCTTCTATTACACACAATATTGAGTCCCTTTGATACTTAGTGTTACATGCAAGTCGAGTTTTAGCGAACTAAAAAATATTGTTAATACTATTATTAAAATATTATTATAGCTACCACCTATCTGTTGGAATGGAAGTTATTAATAATACTAACTAAATTGTGAAAATATTATTTACACATGTGTATAAAATTAATCCTTTGGTTATCAATTAATAGAAGTGAATGAAAGAACTATTTAAAAATAAATAAATTACTTTTCTAATAACTATTTAAAAACCCACTTTTTAAAAAATTTATAAATAAAATGTATATATTCAATTATTATTTTTTATACTCACCCAATATATTTGATAGTTATAATATAATAATAAATCTAATTTTATGAATAAAAATGTGTATTTTTCTAAAAGGTAATTTTACCGCCTTTTAATGAAGAGAACATTTTAAATATAATTTTTGAAAATTTTATAATTTTTTTTAAAAAATAAAATTCCTTCTTGAAAATTTATGATTAAAATTTACTATGGATTAATTTTTGATATTATTCCTGAGAAGTTTCATTTTTTGATGAATAGTGAAAAACACTGTATTTTAATTTGAAACTGATTCTTCATGTTATTTATTTGTATAGTTAAATTATGATTTATTTTGGTTTTAAAGTATAATTATATTATTTATACAAAAATTAATCTAACTTAGGTCATTGTAACCAATTTCATAATGAAATTGGATATAAAAACATTTCAAATTTTTGAACCTTTTCTCTTTAAAAACCTGCATTGTCTTCCTGTCTGTGTGATTAATTTTAAATTCATTTATACACCTTTTGTTATGTTAATTTTAAAATATTTATTCCATATTTTTAATCATAATAATTTATAATTTATAATAATTTAAACTTAATTTTTTACTAAAAATATTAGTGAAAGTGATTAAAATCAATTACAGTGATTAAGAGAAAAATTAGCTCAACAAACGACTAAGCCTTAAACTTATGGCCTAAAATGACCTAGAAACTTGTAAAAAAATCCATTGGTTGTTTATATTTTTACCTTATCCTACATTTTATATAATTTAGATCATTATGGGATCCACTTTCATAGTAAAAACATGGATGAATTCCCTTTTCAAAAATTTACAAGAATACCACTCCTCCACCACTATAAAAAGGAACCCAATCCTCCAATTTATTCACACCTATAAAGCCATTTGATTAACCCAAAATATGTTAAAATAATATAAAAAATCAGTAAATTCACCCTATAATCCTCCGTTTGGTCATAAATTCATACAAGGAATCCCTTTGGTGCAAACCAAAAGGAGTTACCCAAAGAAGAGGTAACATCTTTGCTCATGATCCTTTTTTTATTTTTATTATCCACAGCATAAAATATTATTATTACATGATTATCTAATAAAATAATTATCCTAAATATACTGATATATTTTTATTCTAAGGTTTCTACCTACAGTTACAGACACTTCCGTCTAATGGATAATGAACTTATCGTTCTTTTATACGGCGAACTTCCGCCTCACGAAATGATGTTGTTCATTTTTCCTTTCGCACCTATCACAGTTGGGAATTATGATCGATAATATATTTTTATGTGATTTTTATTATTTTTATAATTTATTTAATCTCTTATAATTATTATATAAAACATACATTCATGATTTATATTTTTTGTAAATATGATAACTTTGTTTGTAGACGTGTGGACTACCGCCTTTTCAAACTGATGTTATTCATTCACACTTTACATGGAATGTTTTAAGGATTGATTTAGTGAAATTATATTATATATATGAAATAATAATTCTATTATAATTATAATATATATATATATATTTCATTTACTTTCTTTCTTTCAATATGATAATAAAACATAAATTGTGTTCATGCGTATGTATGGTCTACCGTCTTCATGAACTGTGTATTTTATTTCATACTTATATATTTTATAGATTATTATAAATATATATATATATGGAATATATATTATATTTATAACATGTTATATATTCTAGAAATAATTTAATCAATATCTAAGTAAGATGATCAAGAAAAACAAATCAAAACATATATGAAAAATAAATCAGATATTAACTAAAACATAGAATTAACACAAAGTTGTTTATAAATAGTTTATATGAAGTCATAAAAAATTATATGCGGTATTAGATATAATAATATGGTTATTTGGTAGATTAATAAAAAATAATATTTATTATACAGGATGTTTGATCATGTATGAAGAAATTCAAGACTTAAGGTGAGGGTTTTCTCATCTCACAACTTATATCCATGAGATACAAGCTTTATTCACAACTCATTTATTTTTTGTGGTTTATATAATTACTATGGATGAATTATATTATAATTATAAACAAATTTATGGTTATTTATATATCAATGTTATTATATTTCTTTCATGGGGATTATGTTTCAAAAGTTACCAAATCAGTAAAGTAATTCTATCTCAATTTTCTATCTTTGAGACACATGTCATGTTTTGCACCTATATTTTTCTATGAGGTGTATATACTAGATTTGACATGTTATATCATGAATATACTTATTTTCAATATATTTTAAGCTTCATTTAATATTATTATTTCCATTTTGTTATGATTCAAAGTTACCAAAGTGGTAACAATTTATTGCTCCAATCTCGTCGTTTATCAAGATTGTTTATAATCATTCTTCCATTGATGAAATATCATGATCCGTAACTCAATAAATATCATTAATTTTATTAACTTGTGGTTATTCATGTTATATCCAATAATGGTGCCATTTTTTCACTCTTTGTTACTTAATATAATTAAAAAAGTGTTTTTATAGAAATATGACTTTATTTATCTTTTCGATCAGAAATCTATGATCTTTCAAAACCATGTTTTATAAAAAAAATTAAAATTTTGTTTACTATTATATTCTGTTTTTTAAAGGAAATTTTTATCCATGTATTATCTTTTAAAAAAATATTTTTAAAACTAATCTTCTTGTTGATTTTAAACAAGGTACTTTTCTAAACTTTTAAGGTACAAAAGGAATGTTCGGCATGTACGGACATACACATCATCATGACCATCATTTACATTATTGTTCCTTTTTAATTTTAGAAGTTTGTTTTTTTTTAAGAATTTTTTTTCCAACTATTCTGAAAAGTTTCTTATTTTAATTTTTTTTTCATATAATAAGGGTTTTTAAAAATTGGTTTATGTCTAAAAAGTTTGTAAAATTATTTTTAAATCTCCCTTTATATGTTTTCAAAAGGTTATTTTCAATGACAAGGATTTTAATGATCTCAATGCTTCTTTTATATTTTTTCAAAGTATTTTCAAAGAAATTTTTTTTTAAAATTTTTTCAAGCTTCATTTATATGATTTTAAGGAAAAAAGGTTTTCAAGCATTTTTCCAGATTCTTTTTTAATTTTTCAAGAAAAAAGGTTTTAAAAATGTTCTCAAGCTTCTTTTATAAGTTTTCAAGGAAAAATATTTTCCAAATTATTTCAATATACTTTTATAAGTTTTCAAGGAAAAGGGTTTTCAAAATTTTTTCAAGTGTTTTATAAGTTTTTTAGGTTATTTTCAATGAAAATGGTCTTTAAAATTTTTTATGTTTTGAAAAATGTTTTTTCAAAGAGGCCCTCAAAGTAAGTGTAGTAGCTCCAAAATACGCATAGATCATAGTGTCACCAGTATGAACTCCGCTCTAAAGAGGCCCTCGAAGTACAACCAGAAAAGTGTCACCTCCTAATGTGTCCGGAGTGTAACAATCCATCATCTCCCTATTATTTCCTAGAAGAGGCTAGCAGTTAAGATCACCATTTGATCTGATGGTGTCTCAACCAAGAGAAAAACTCATGCTACAGCCTCCAGCCAGTCCTCAACTACATGGGGATCTATCTCGCCTTGAAACCTTATAGGCCTTTGTCTCTGAAACTCATGAAATGCACTCAATCATCATGAATGGTCTGATAGTGGGGATGGTGGAAACTACTACCCCATGGATGGTGGTACTACTGGTACACCACCTGAAGGTGCCATCACTGCAAGAGGGACCTATATTGATGCCTCATCGCTCGGTGGGTTGTCATCATGTTTTCTCTTTGGAATCCTGGTTGGATATCTACACGAAGAAATACTAAAAGAAACAGGTGTGTCACAGTCAATAAGTTATGCCTAGTGAGCTGATTCAAAGAGATAAACATAAACACAAAATTTAAAAAAACACATGCAATCAGTGTTTTCATGTATTGAGTCAGAAATCAGAACTCATGGTCATGGTGTATGGATACATCATCCGCCGCACCAACACTAGACTCCCCAAACTGATAATTGTACTCAAAAAACATAACAATATTGCCCCTTTAAAGGATCAGAGTCTTAGTTCTTCAGTAGAACCTACGCCTTTGATACCACTTTGTCACAATCCATCCCTCAGGGCCCGTGTCGTGACTACCCCAAGCTCGCCTTCCATAGGCTAGGGGTTGGTGACTAGCATTGTAAATTCATATCCCTAAAAAGGGAAGGCATTTCCTCAAACCGGTTCACACAGACAAGGCACATTGCACACAAGTATAACACAACAGAAGAAGAAAGGTACAACCACAACTAAAAACCTCAATTAAGTGTAAAAGTAATTACTAAAAGTAAAAAAGGGGATAGAATAAAATCCCAAATGAAATGGAATTACAGAAAAAATGGAAAATAGCTCATGAGGTCATCTTACAAGGTTCCAACATGAAGTGTAGGTACAACTCATTACCACAGCTCTTCACATCTTCTAATCAACTCTATACACTGTCTATCAATCGCCTCTAAGCAACATTAATCCCTGAATTCTAAAAAGTCAGTTTAGTTGTCCATATTCTGCAAAAGACACAATAAGGTGTGGGTGAATCCCATGCAGGGGTGAGCATAAAAATACCCAATAGGGACCCTGAGACCCCTGATGGTCTCCTTGAATTCCACAAAGGAAAATCCACAAAGCATGATCTCAATCACACAGTACAAATCAAAAGAAAGCTCACACCAAGTTTAACTTAAGTACAAAAGTACAGATGTTTAGTCATAAAGCTAGATCATTTTATTCTATCATAGGCTCTAATATTGACCCACATAGGATCACTCGGTGATGATCCATATACGATTGCTCGGTGCTGATCCACACAGGATCGCTCAGTACTCATCCACACAAGAATCCCTCTCGGTGCTGATCCACATAGGATTGCTATTCATTCTTCATGTCTCATCCATCCACTGGACTCCCGCATAAATCATGCATGATACTAGGAGTATCCTCTCCTCAATCCATCAGTCATATTTTAATTTTAATGAATTTCCACAAAGAAGTAACCCATTGAACCACCATGTTATAAGGGTTTCAATGCAATAGACGGTGCGTCAACCAGACGCCCGCTCTGTAAGTTATAGGCATTTTTCTGTCGACATCCCAGTTGGATTCAATTAAAATCCAACCCAGCTAAACTATAACTCTCTCCTAAACTCATGTGAAGTATCTCAGAAGGACTGCATCATTCTAAGGGTTCAGTCATCGTAGACAGTTCATCAAATAGACGTCTGGTTTAGGAGATATGCCCATTTTAGTGGAACGGGGTCGGTCGGGTCTGATTCCGGTAAGGGTTTGTCCCGTTGGGCCCATGGGGCCAGCCGGGATGGCGGGTCCGACTCGGTCGATGGAGCTAGCCCGGCTGGCGGGTCAGGCTCGGCTCATAGGTCCAACCCGGCTTGTGGGTCTGGCTCGTCTCATGGGCTCGGCCCGGCTCGCGAGTCCAGATCAGCTCGCGATCTGGCCTGCCTGTAAGAACCTAGCCCACATGCAGGCTGGTTGATAGAAAACTGACAGGATGCATATTTTTTGGTGTAGCCAACTGGTGATTCCAGTGGGCACTATCCTCTCTCCCAAATTGGCCGGCTCAGCAAGCCATTTTGTCCAGCCGAGCAGCTCGAGCGGTCCACTCCTCCTTCTCTGCGTGGCGTGTCGACATTGTGCCCTTCCACTGCCATGGCCTGGCTGGCCGTGGTTCCTACAGCCACAATGCCTGTGGGTGCCGCTCCTCTACGCGGTCATCTCGGTCGGTCGTCGTCACCAATTTCCGACGCCGCCACACTGGTGGTGCCACACTGACGGTTGCCTCCATGGGCCACCTTAGATGCTCCAATGGTCCGTTCATCTTATTGACTATGCCTACGGGCCTCCTAGGTTATCATCTTCACTGTGCGGCCCTCAAATATTCATTTTCACCGCATTCATTGTTCTTCCAAGAAGAACGCACCAAGGACAAGTTTATGGGAGGGTTAGGGCCTTGTTGGGTTTGTCTCGCACCCTTCGTGTTAGCATATTAAACATGAGATCGTATAATAATCAAAAAGGAAGAACAATCCCAAATTTAAGACCCCTCAACAATGACCTGCATGAACAGATGAGATGCAGATCAACTAGTTATCCAGTTGGACCACGTTCATTGTGTTTTTCAAGAACAGAAAGAGAGGGAACATCAAAGCACATAAACCCTCTATATTGAGTTTGTTGGAAGGCGTTGTAGAAGATGAAGGAGTGACCATGTCTGAAGTTGTTCTTTGGCATTCTCCATCGCCTTTCATTTCCCCCAACGACCATTGTTCGATCTCGTTCTTTTTCAGGGTGGAAAGTCATTGGCACTTCATCATAGCTTCATCTCGTAGCTCTCCCAAAAACCATGCCCAAGCTTAGATTAAATATATGGGAAGGTGAAGATTAATGCATCGCACAATTAATGAGGTTCATTAATTTGTTTAATTAATGAACCTCTTAACTCTCTCAATGGTGCGGTTACACAACCCATTATTTCTCCCAATGGTGTGGTTAATCAACTTAAGATTCAAGACATTAAATGTTTTGACGTTTCACTGCGGTCCCACCATCGTTTTTCCAATAGTATAAAAAAAATAATAAAATAACCTTTAGTTATTTTATTATTATTTTTTATAAAGTCCAAGAAATTGACTTTTTCGTCCAACCCTTGCTGGTCAATGTTAAGCTTCCCTTAAGCAAATCCTAGTGCTACTGATTCAACGGTGCACTCATATTTTTAATCTTAGCACTGGTTCAAAATATAGGAAATGTCACCCACATGTTTACTGAATGTACCTTAAAAAAAGTTCAAAAATCTGTTTCGGGATCTCCGGGCCTCGGAATCACAGGCCGCCAATTTTCACAGACTCATAATAATCCCAAATAATTTAAATATATATATGTGGAATTTCTTGGTCTTTAAATTTTTTATGTTGGAAATTTGTTCTTTCGTGCATTCTATTTTCATAATCAAAATTTCATCTTATTTTCTAATTATTTGAAGAATTTATGGTCGAATCATTATAGAAAATAATTATGTCCTGACAGACCATACAGATTCAATGTACCGAATAAACATGATTTTTTTAATAAATTAATGGCATAATTTTTTAATCTTGTATTCTATGAACATTATTCCTTATTTTTTTATCATCCACCATTAAAATTTTTAGCCTCTGAAATAATTTTGTGAAGAAGTTATGGAAGAATTATTGTAAAAAATGATTTTTCTATATAGGCTATTTAGATTCAATATACATAATTTCGATGCATGTTTGGATATATTAATGGAAGAATATTTTAATTTTATATTTTGTCCAATTTCTCCCCTATATATTTCACATCAACCATCAAAATTTTATCCTCTAAGATGATGTTTTTTAAGAGTTGTAGTCAAATAAATGGTGAAAATATTTCCAGACTGGAAGATTCATTAAATCTGGATGGGTTGAATTCACAGAAACTTTTTATGTTCTTCTATTTTTATTAAATGATTAAAATTATCTCATATAACATATGTCAAAAATTCAAACCAATCCATGAATGGGAAAAAGTGTGTTGATTGGATTTCTATGGTGGGACACACCCGGTCAGATCCATGCCAGCATTGACTTCTTGGCCACTTCTTACACCTTAAAATGTGGACACATCATTCATTATCAAAATTAAATATGTATATATATTATTATATAATACAAAAAAAATTTAAAATTTGTCCAAAATAAAATTTTATAAGAAAAATAGTAAAGTGAACTTGAATGGGAAAATAGGAATTCCCATGAAATTTTTTAAATTTATCATTATTATTGATAAAAATGTATTTAATAAATAACATAAAATTAATTGGGTGATTTATGTATTGGATGACCATAACAAAATAAATTTTCTTCCAAAAACATTGGAATTATTACCACCCAAAATTGTTTGGGATTAATGGAAAAACAATTATTATTTAATCCCTTAACACCACCCCTCCTCGAGTATAAATACTGTAAGAACCTAGGATTTTGTATGATGTACGAATCTATTTTTCTTCAGTTTGAATACTTAATTATGTCATAAATGTGAATGCCCCTTAAGGTCATGGAGTTTTTAGGGGTGTCATGGGCTTATTCAGATCATGGAACCCATGTTTTGTAGTGATTAAATTCTGGTGCACGGTTAGTGAAAATCGTGTGAGGTTGGCCACATAGTTTTAACAAACTATGAGAGGATGGGAAGAGAAAAGGTAATGGTCACATGGTTAGGCCAAATCATGTGGTTAGGTCTATTGTTTTTTTTCAGTCTTTGATAGTGGTTTATCACACATTTTCTGCACGTTTAGTCAAACTATGTGAGGAAATCATGCAGGTGCCTCATCTTCAATAGCATACCATGTGGTTTGGTGCATAGTTTGTCAAACCGTGCACTTAAGCCATGAAACCCCTTTATATTTGGAAATTTTAATTTTTTTAATTAAATTTAAATCCTTTTTATAACTTAAATTCAGGTTTATTCCTACCCATGGAAAAGGAGTCTTTTGATATCTCTATTCATTGACTAACCTATGAATTTAGTTATAGCCTTTATCTAATCTCTGATTCGAGTGCAAAACATCACATTCGATCTATAATGGTGATTAATCAATTCATTTTTAGACTCTATCCATTCCTTTGGCTATCAGCTACACAATTTGGATTTAGGCTCATATGCCCTAATTTCTGGTTCTTCATCCATTATTTATATTTCTCCCAATATAAGATAAATTTGGAGCTGATACTGGATGAGCACTCCACAAATGAGTTGAGGTTGGTTTTATACTCTTTTATTTTCAGTTTTGGTGCTTTTTTGAGCTATCATCCATTATTCCGCCAGTTGTACTTTTTGAAGAGGCCCCAAAAATAAACTGGTTAATTGAATTGGATGTAATTGGACATGTTCGGGATTCCCTTATTTTCTTTTGTGATGATTTGGTAAATTTTTCCAAAATCATAACCACTCATGGGGTGTTTAATGTAGAAATGACTTTTTGTTACTTGGTTGAACCACCCAAGAGGTGAGTTTTTGTGCTTTCCTAGTTGTAGGAAGTCCAATTATGATTAAATGGAATTGAATCACCAACTTAGGAAATGTACTACCTCTTTTACTTGTGTTATCATGATATTACATGCTTGAATTTGTTGTAATGTATTAAATGAAATTGGTCATATGATTGGGTATACTCTTTTCTTTTCTTGGAATGTGAATTGTGATGAATGTGTGGGTATACCCATGTGAAATATTTAATTATGAATGATGATAAATGGGTGGGTATATCCATGTGACATGATTGAATGTGAATAGATTATTTGAAATGGTAGAGTCATGTGTAATTTTTGAAAATGGTATGAAATGGATGAATGATTATATAGAATCCATGTACGGATCTCCATGGATCTTGAACGTGGTAGTGAATGTCTTGGATTGAGTATGCTCCTTGGGTATTGATTCTGTGGGATTCCTCAGGCCTTGATACCCCTTGGATCCAGATTTCTTAGACTCACATAGGATGTGTCTGGTATGACATGATCATATTACTCCAACCAGTGCATATACCGAGTTTCCATTGAGATGCTCCTGGGACTCGATGAGAATGCCTTGGTCTTTGATGCCTTGGATTCAACCCTTCATGTTCTAAAACATTAGTTTTTATAGTGTGACTATGCGAATGTGATACAATTCATTATAAAGAATGATAGTGAGAAATATGACATGCTTGGTTGAATGGCTTGGCCATGGTAAATATGAATATATGGTTGTATGGAAAGTCTGTGGGTTATAGATATAGTTTCATTATACAGAAAGGCCATGTAGATAGGATATGTGTTGATGTACATCAAGGCCATGTTGGTTATTTCATCTCATTATAATAGCCTTGTTATAGGAGATGACTTTTATTTTATTGGGATCCTTGAGGGGATAGTTGGTATTACTGGTTTAGTAGTTTCATGCCATGGGAATTATTTACTGTTGTTTACTACTTACCTATTTACCTTCACCCTGTTTATCTTATCATATTTCACAATATGGAATTGGATTGGTCATGGGTGGTTTTTTATTGGGATGATATATCACACCCTGTTTGGGCCTCCCCTGGGGAATCCAAATAGATTATATGGTTGCAGGTAATTATAACTGTAAATGCACTAACATCATTTGTTGATTTCTGCATAGGAGCTGGAGATCATGGGACTAATCTAAGGCATGTGATGCTACTAGGATACTTTTTTGGTTTTATTGGATTTTTTATACTTTTATTTTATTATATCACATTATACCTATTTTTGATAATTTCTTAGATATTTGTATCGTCATCATCATTGTATATAAGACACTTCTACCTTTGTTATATATTCCTATCTTTATCATTTATTAGTTTTTTGATTGTTGTTTCTGCTTCCAATATTGGTATGTTATTGATATTCTATTGTTTATACTCTACTAATGAGAAAATACTCTCCCCCCTGAAACACTTAGGCACTTGCTACTAGTCATTAGCCTCAAGCGTTTCAGGAGATGCTCTTAATTCCAAGTAGACAACTAGGATCAAGGTACTGTTAAGTGAAATCTGGGTCAAGGACATTACAAAGTAGTATCAGGGGAGTTCTTTTATAGTTTGTCTCACTATTTGGCGATAGTATGCAGGGATAGGAAGGAAATGGAGTTTGGTAATGAGTTGTGCCAAGGAGTAACAATCCCACGTATAGGGAAACACCAAATTACCTCAAATTAAATTGATATTTTCTAGATTTTGGCTATTACAGTTATTTTAATTTTATTGTTGGGTAATTCACCTTATTTATGCTATTATTATTGATGTAACTATGGGTTCTATTTAGTTTTAACCTGTTGATATGAGGGTATTCAATCTCATGCATCATATAGTCACTTTCTAGAAATATCATGACATTCATTATGCCATGCCATTTAGGATGTATTAATTGATGCATACTGTTTTGGTAGGTTTTTTTATAGCCATATCTGTTGTTGTGGTAGGTTTTTTATAGTGGATAGAGTAAGTGATATCATATTTCAGTTTATAAGGTGTATGAGCCCTTATGGACTAAGAAGTGATGCACCTTTTTTTCAATTGAAAATTTGAATTGACTTGGCATGAAATAGATGGACACCGAATTTGAGTTCATCAGGTGTTATGGGACCTCATGGATTTATATTTGGCGAGACATTGATTAAATCCCTTGAGTAATTGAATTATGGAAATAGAATTTAAAATGAATTTTAATTCAAATGAAAATGAAATGGAAACTTGGTATGATAAATAAAAACTTGACCTAGACCTGGAATTTTCAGTGGGAAAGAGGTAGTATTTCTAATGGTGTTTGTGGTTGTTATTTTTATAATCCTAGATTTAGGAGAAGGTTGTGGGGTATGACTTATTTTTGGGATAGTTTTGACCTATCCCACACTTTTGAGTTGTGATATTTGATCTTGTTCCTTTATAAGGAATGCGTTCAGAATTGTAGAGGCATGCCACCAGACGACCTCTAGTTGTACATCATGATGGGGCGATAACTACACTCCAGATGTGGTATTCCATGGGATACCAGTGGATCCTCATTTAGTGTTAGCTATTAAACCATATAATTTTCTAAACACATGTGTTGAGGCATAATTTGGTGATGGATTATTTCTCTTCATGAAAACATATCAGGGAGCACCGAAACCTTCCTTTCCTATGGTTATGTTGACATAGGTGTTCTAACAACAACATCCTCCCATGTTTTTGAGGGATAGCAGTCCATAGGAAGCTGAGATATAGCTTGAGATTAAGATAGTGATATTCAAGAATCTTTAGATGCCTCTTGAGAGGAGGGTAAAGATCATGACATATATGGTATATGGGGTGAAAAATCACTGGTGTGATGTGATAAACCAGACTGACAGGCTATCATATATGGGTTAGGTTGATTTCCAAACCTAATTCTATGACTGTTTCTACCCCAAGACTTTATGGGTGGAGCGGGCTATAAAGTTCATGTGTCTAGATCAAGGCACTATGACCATTATAGAGTATTTGAAATGATTTATAGAGTTATAGAATTTTGTTCTGATGTACCTTACTGATGAGATATTGAGGGCAAGACTCTTCACAAAAGGTCTCTAACATGCTATTAGATATTAGGTCAACATGTTCATGTTAGCCTCTATCACTGAAATTGTGAATCAGGAAATTATTACAGAGCAGAAACTGAGGGAAGATGGGGGTGCAAAGCGGGGTAGTGTTGTTTCTCGACCCAGTGGATAAGCATATTCAGGAAGGAAGCACTATTTTGAGGGTTCCCATAATATGAGTACCAGTCATGTTATGAGTGTTGGTAGCTCGGTGTTCTACTATCAATGTGGTGGGAAAGTCCATATAAAGAATCAATGTGACCATGACCCAGTCAAGTGCCAATCTTATGGTAAGATGGGCCACATGAATCGTTTATAAAGGACCTACCCTCCAGCTGTGAGTGGTAGGGGTCATCACTGACACTAGATTTAGGAGCGGGTTCCTAAACTCTACATTGAGTTGGGATTTGGAGCAATATTAGTCAATCAGGCCAAGGTGGTGGTGGTCATGGCCATGTGATCTAAACATCGGTTACACTAAGACATCAGAGTGGGCCTACTCTGAGCAATGAGTTTGATTCATAGGTTCATGGTTCATTCCAGATCTATTATGTACATCCTACCCCCAATGAGTAGGGTTCCAAACTATCTATAGTGAGAGTTACAATCTTATTAGCCTCTGCCATTGTATCTAATCTTTTTTATATAGTTTCATCATATTGTTTTATATATTTTCTAGTGCTGAAAAGTCATGGTATTGTTTTACTATTTTCTGAGGTTCTTTTGATGCTAAACACATAATTGGGAATCGGAAAAGATAATTTGAAATAGTGTAGGGATTTCCCCCTTGAGTTTTGTGGGTTTCACTTCGTCTATGATCATTACACCCTTGAGATGATCATGTTTGACATCATAATCAGGATGGACTTTGTAGTAGCTCATCAAGCTTACATTGACTGCTATTGTCATAGGGTGAATTTCACAACACAAAAGTGTGCAATATTTACTCATATAGGTGAATGGTATGTCTAGGAGATTTGATCTGGACTAGAGAATCATGGGCTAGGTGAGATTATATCCCAGATCATTAGTTTGTATCTATATGATCAGGGAGAATTTCAGAAGGACTTTCCTCTAGTGGTTGATCATTTCATGGATGTGTTCCAAGAATACATTTCTCATTTACCTCCAAAGATAGATGTTGGTATCTCCATCAATATAGTTCTAGTACCTGCACCAGTATCTATTCCTACTTATAGTATGGATATGATGGAGTTTCAGGAGCTTAAGTGGTGGCTATAGGATTTGAAGGAAAATGTTTTTATCCAAACCAATACTTCTTCATGAGATTTTATATCCCTTTTTTCAAAAAAAAAGACTGATGGAATTCTTAGGCTATGCGTGGATTATCGAAAATTGAACTATTTGACAGTTAATAACTAGTATCCCTTACTATGGATAGATGGAATGTTTGATCATCTTCAAGGATCACGGGTGTTCTCGAAAATTGGTTTGAGGTCTGGATATCATCAAGTATGTGTTCAACCTGCATACATACCTCACAAATCTTTTCATATTAGGTATGGTCTATATGAGTATCTGGTTATGTTTTTCATTCTCAAAAACACAACAAAGGTTTGTATGGTGATGAAGAACACAGAGTTCCATCCTTATCTGGATTCATTTGAAGTGGTTTTTATAGAAGATATATTGGTGTATTCTCAAAATCAACATGACCATTACAAACACTTTTATATATTATTTGATACATTGGGAGAGCATCAGTTATATGCTAAACTCACAAAGTGCCACTTCTAGATGGATCAGATTCACTTTTGGGGTCTCATTATCTCAGATACATAAGTATCAGTAGACTCAAAGAAGGTGAGAGATTTGGTTTACTTAGAGCATCCCAAAAACATATTTGATATATAATGTTTCTTGGGGCTATCTAGATATTATAGTCATTATATATAGGTATTCTTGTGCTTAACAGCACCATTGATGGGATTGACTAAGAAGGGTGTGCAATTTGTATGGTCAGATTTCAATGAGACAGCCTTTCAGGGGATGAAATAGAGATTGACTTCTGCACCAGTCCTGATACTACCAGAACAGGGAAAGAGCTACACTATATATTGTGATGCATTAGGGATCAAGCTGGGAGAATTGTTGATATAGGGGAATGTATTTTTTGCGTATAGGTCTCAGTAGCTGAGGACACACAAGAGGAACTGCCCAACGTACAATCTCAAGTTTTCTGTGGTTGTTCACACATTGCGTTGTTAGAGAAATTACATACTAGGATAGAAATTTTTGGTGTAAACTAACCATAAAATCCTCAAGTACATATTTACATATCATGATCTAAACATGAGGAAATTGAGGTGGGTAGACTATATATAGTCTTTTCACTTCGATTTTGCCTATATGCCTGGTGAAGGCAATGTAGTGGCCGATATACTGAGAAGGATGACTCAGATACAGGCAGTTCAGTAGGCTAGTAGTGAGTGGCAGCTTAGGGATTTGTTCTTTTAGATGCACTTAGAGGTGAATGGTAGATAGGGACAGACTTATCTATCATCATTTTCAGTGACCCCTACCCTACTAGATATAGGGAGGTTGAGGAAACTATCAGATTTATAGGGACTAGTCCTATAGGAGAGTGCGGATGGTGAGGATCCACCTCCTAATCGTACTATATGTGAGGATGAGATTCTGTGTATCCATGGTCAATTTTGGGTTCAAATGAACATGTGCGAGGAACTGAAGTGGGAATTTTATGCCTCATCTTGAGTAGTGCACCCTAGAGTCACCAATATGTACTGTGACTTACGCCATTAGTATTGGTGGTTGGGTATGAAACGTGAGGTGTCTAGTTTCGTCATGATGTGTTCCACCTGTCAGTAGGTGAAGGTGAAACATTAGAAACCATCCAAAATTTTATAGAAGTTACCTATTCCGTATTGGAAATATAATGATGTCATGATGGATTTCATGATGAGTTTACCAAGGTTTCCTCGAGTTAATGATGTTTTGGGGGTTTTTTTCAACAGGCTTGTGAATTTGTCACATTTCTTTCCAATTAAGGAGACCATCGATGTGGATGATCTTGGAAGTTTTTATATCTGTGAGATAGTATTACTTCACGGGGTCCTACACACTATAATTTCTGATAGGGACTCCTGATTTACATATTTTTTATGGAATATTTTTTATTAGGAATTGGTTATAGATGTTATTCTGAGTATAGAGTACCACCCTCAGACTGGTGTCCAGTTAGAGCATCTGATATAGTTGCTAGAAGACATGTTGTGAGCATGTGTTTTGGATTTTGGGGGATCTTGGGAGAATCATGTACCCATTGTTGAATTTTCCTACAATAATAGTTATCAGGTGACTCTATATATGGAACCTTATAAGGCTTTATATGGTAGGCTATTTTGATCACCCCTATGCTGGTTAGAGGTAGCTATTATAGCTTTATTAGGCGTATGTCTCATGGGGGAAACTTATAAGAAGGTCCAGTTGATTTAGAAGTGGATGGATACTAAAATATCATGACAAAATTACTATGTTTATCGTTACAAATGACCTCTAGAGTTCGGGGTCAAGGATCGGGTCTTCCTATGAGTTACTTCGAGGTTGAGACAGAGATGGGTCAGGAGATAGGGTAAGCTTTCACCATGATATGTTAAGGTCATTCGAGATTCTGGAGAGAGTCGGGTTGGTAGCCTAACGATTGTAGTTACCTCAGAGGTACCAAGCTATTCATTAAGTCTTCTACATATATAAGTTTCACCACTATCATTCGGACCCATCTCATGATTTTCAACCTATGGAGGTTGAGCTATAGGTTGATGCATCATTCGGGAAGCATCTGATTTATATAGTTGATAGGAGCATTAAGGTTCTCTAAGTCTAGTCAGTTCCTCTAGTATGGGTTCTATAGTAGCACATCCATTTATAGGAAGAGACTTGGGGGATGATGTACATGCTTAGTGGTTGGAGTTATTATTGGATGAATCTTTACCACCCTTCATAAGGTAATTCGAGGATGAATTACATTAAGGGGGAATATTGTAAGAACTCAGGTTTTCTTATGAGGTACGGATCCCATTGTCTTTAGTTTTAATGTCTAATTATGGACTAATGTGAATTATCCTTGAGTTCATGGAGTTTTCTAGGGGTTTATGGGGATTATTTAGATCAAATAACCCATGTTTTGGGGTTATTTAAGCCTGGAGAATGGTTAGTGATAATCGTGTGGGGCAGGCCACACGGTTTGACTAAAGCATACAAGGCTAGAAAAAGAGAAGGGAATGGTCGCATGGTTAGTCCAAACCATGAGGAATGGGATTAAAAGTTGTAAATAATGGGCCACATAGCCATGTGGCTAGGTATTCAGTTTTTTCATACTTTGACAGTAGATTATTGAATGGTTTCCACATAATTAGTCAAGTTGTATGAGGAAATCATGCGGGCTACCCATATTCTATAGCATACTATGTGGCTTGGCGCATAGTTTGTCAAATAGTGTGCCTAAACCATGAAACCTCTTTAAAATTTGGAAAATTTAATGTTTTCAATTAAATTAAAATCATTTTATAACCTAAATTTATGTTTCTAAATACACACAGTAAGGGATATTTTGAGAGCTCCCTTTATTGACTAACCTAGGAATTGAGGTATCATTTCTGTTTAATATCTAATTCGAGCATAAAATGTCTTGTTGGATCTGTAAGGATGAGTGCTCAGTTATTTTTTAGCCTTTATTCATTCCTATGGATATTATCTATGCTATTTGGATTTAGGATCATATGCCCTAATTTTAGGTTCTTTGTTTGTTATTCATATTTCTCCTAATCTGAGCTAAATCATGAGTCTATATAGGAATAGCACTCCACTAGTGAGATGAGGTTGGTGTTCTATACTTTTCTTTTGATTTTTGGTTCTTTATTGAGCAATCAGACGTTTTTTCACCCACCAAACTTTTCGATGCTTCCCCAAAATACAACTAGTTAATTGAATTAGATATAATTAGACCTGTTAGGTATTTCCTTGGGTTTTTTTGATGATTTGGTATCCTTTTCTCAAATCATGGCCACCCATGGGGTGTGCCTTGTATAAATTACTTGTTATTCCTTTGTTGAACAACCCAAGAGGTGAATTCTCATGCTTTCCTAGTTGTAGGAATCCTTATAATAATTAAATTCAATTGATTTTTTGTTTTAGGAGATGTACTGCCTCATTGCCTTGTGTTTTCATGTTATTCCATGCTTGAATTAATTATAATGGCTAAAATGGAATTGGTCATATGAGTGAGTATACTCTTTTCTTTTCTTATAATGTGAATTTTGATGAGTGGGTGGGTATACCCATGTGATATATTTAATTTTGAATGGTGATAAATGGGTGGGTATACCCATATTACATGATCAAGTGTGAATTGATTACATGAGTGGGTATATTCATGTATAATGTATGAAAATGGTATGAAATGGATGAATAATTGTATAGATAACATGGATGGCTCTCCATGGATCTTGAACACAGTAGTGGACACCTTGGATTGTGTATAATTCTTAGGTCTTGATTTTATGGGATGCCTTGGGCCTTGATTATCATGACCCGACCCAACGGGGCTTAAGCTGTGACTCCCCAAGCCCGCCTCCAATAGGCCAGGGGCTAGCAACTAGTGCCGAGTAGGCTATCACACACACATAGGAGCCATTATCCTAAGGTACCTGTACACACACACCCACATACAACTCCATGCAATAGTACAGAGACATATAAAACTGAAAAGTAAATGCATACATACAACTATCCCAAAAGAGAGTGCAATAGAAGTACAAAAGGGAAAAACAGGTCCCACCAAAGAAAAACTACAAAAGTGTCCAACTGACTCAAAAGAAGGGGTACGCTGCCAAAAGCACCACTGGAAAGCTCCTCGGCACAGCTCTGGTAAGACTCCACGGTCAGTCCTGCTCACTCAGCTCCACCCGCTCCGGGTCCTCACTATTGAAAGGCATGTGGTCTGCACAAGACACAAACATGTGCAGGAAAAACCCGTGTAGGGGTGAGTATAAAAATTATCAGTAGGAACCCCAAAAACCCAAACCAAAAGAGATAAACTGAAAGGAAATAGTCCACTCATCCCCATCTAGAGGGAAGCCACACAAGAGAGAAACTCCAACTCACGACCATCCTTGGATAAACAAAACTAGTCAGATCAATCCAGGTGTATGTCATACATACACCTTGAACATCCGCTCAGGTATACACCCAAACATATACCAAAAACATCCAAATATACTCATCTCATGCACCAATCTACATGAGGTACTGACCTCATCACCAAAAACGGTTCACAACTAGGAGAGCACACACCACGATGACTATCATCCCAGATGACACTTGTTTGAGAGATAAACTCCATCGGGTCCCACAAAACCATCTCTGACACTCACCCGAGAGATCACTCTCCCTGGATATCATCACTGTGGAAACCTCGTTGAAACAACATAAATACCAAACTCCTCAGTTAGGGGATCGCTCCTAGGGTCCGCTAGGGGATACCAGAACCCACACTGGTATAGGAAGAACTCACAGATAGGGGATCACTCCCAGGGTCCGTTGGGGGATACCACAACCTGGTCTGGCATTCATAAATCTCACAGATAGGAGATCACTCCCAGGATCCACTGGGGGATACCACAACCCGATCTGGCGCTCGAGAGAAACATGTCACCTAGATAGGGGATCATCACCCATGTCACGACGGTCATGATGATACCGAACCCCTATCAGGTACATCTCACGCTATAGCGGATCGAATTGACGATGTCACAACCCTACCGACACCACACATTGAGTAGGGGATCGTATAACCAATGATACCGCAACCCTACTATAATCCTCATGCTGAGTAGGGGATCGTATAACTGACGATGCTACAACCCTACTGAGCACAGCCCACTGCATAGGGGATCATATTCTTGATGATTCCACAAACCCTATAGGGTTAACCTGCTAGATAAGGGATTTCCACCCATGGATAAGCAGTCACAGTGATACCAAGAACCCAATTTAGGGAAACGATGCTAGAGGATCCCGCTCCAGGCCCACCAGAGTGATGCCACAACTCTAACAGATTGAACATCCCATTGAGAGGATCACAAACCTATACTAAGGTTGTGATGCCACATGAACCCTTGTAGGAATGAACAAAGGGAGTACCCTCAACCACTATTAGTTCAAACATCGCTAACCCGAGCGACCTTCCACAACGCCACACCGTGCACTTCCAAGGCTGATAGCGAGGCCATCATCGCAATCCACGCGAAAAAACACGCAAGATAGGTTATTTACTCACCTGAAACAGACAATCAGTGAAAAAGGCACTATTAAAAATAGCTTTCCCATGTGGGGCCCACAATACAATCCCGAAAAATATAAATTGGATCCTAACATTGTGATCCCCTTGGAAAAACACAGAGGATTGACTACTCGTTCGTCCAAAACGAACACCCGGTGGAAAATTTGTGTTTCTCTGAAAATGCCAAAACCCGGCCTCATGGGACTCACACCCGGTTCTCAGTTAGAACGCCTAGAAACCATCAAGAAAATTCTTCTGTACCATTAGGGTCTCAACTCCACTGACGGTACGTCAATCAGACGCCACAGATAGAAGATACAACAACCCGAAGTCGAATAATAATAAAATATTAATATTTTATTCGACATTTCAAGTTCTCAGGCCATAATCCCAAAACTTTAAACTCCCAAACCCACCTCAAAGGGTTCTCCTTATCTCCAGGGTCATGTCATTGTAGACAGCACGCGATTAGGATCTTCAGAAAGCAAGATACAGGGGTTTTAAAACCCTCGTGTATAAGAGAGGGTTGGACCGGCCAACCCGGCCACCGCCGCCGCGCCTTAGGCACCGCCACCACCATGCCACGTCGGCCCACCATGGCCAGCCACCCCTCACCAGCACCAGCGTCGCTGTGCTGGTGACGCGCCGGTGAGACTTCTATAGACCGTCGGGACCACCCCTGTAGTCCGTTTTTCAATCCAGAGGTGTCTGCGCGACCCTCGGGACCCCTTCTACACTGCTACGGATTCAAAATGAATAAAAACACAGAAAAAATGGGATCATGGGTTAAAACTCAAATTTTCTACCTCGCGGGCAAAATGCCGAATCTTCGAGTGCAGAACGACACCTGCAAAGCCCTAGAACCCGATCTGCCGACGATCGGCGTCGAAAACGGCTGACAGCGGCTCCTTCGTGGGGCGTTCGTTTTTTGACGAAGAGGAGGAAAGGGGGGTGGTGGTCTGCATGTAAAAGGGTTGGGGGGATGATTATTTATTTCTTTTTATTTTTTTAAAATAAAACTTCATTTTTTCTCCCCGCCAACACGCCTCCGACCCGGCACCCGACGCCTACTAAAATTATGTCGCACCTAGGGTAAACAAAACATTCTGAACACAACGGAAGGCTTGAAATTGCAATCTGAGACTCTGTTCAGGAGTTATTCGAGCCAACACTCATAAATAATCTTTTCCATTTATTTACAAAAACGCCCTTGGTGGCTTCTCTCACAGCAGGCTCGCACCCACAAAGTTTACAACCCGCCTAGGGTAAACGGCATGCTCCGGACGCAATTGTGCCCTCAGATTCCCGTTTTAAGCTACTTTTTAGTAGATATCACACCCCCTCCATGTTCATAGTATAAAAATACTTAATATTTTCATAAAATTAATTTCGGGCACACTAGGCCTCAGAATCGCACGCCGTCTTCGCACCTAACTTTGGAATTATTCATAGGAATATTCCAAAGTATGACAGGGCCAAAACCTGAGTCGCTACATCCTCCCCACCTTAAGACTTTTCATCCTTGAAAATCAATAAGTACGAGGGAAAGAAATTAAACTCCGCACTGGAATTCCCACAACAGCGAGTCCACCAACAAACACCCCTGTCCGAACACATAAGTTAGAGGGACTCATCCACCACACCTCAACATTATCCGCTTTGGGAGGTGCTGACTCTCCCACACGGTTTTAATCGTGTCAAAAAAATGTGTCTCAGTGGGGAAAGGATCCCTCTTCCTCACGCATTCGAAGCACGCAGAACAACACCCACACATGGTGTTACCAATGCACTGAACAAAACTCGTCCAAGCAATGAAAAGGTAAGAGTACCGCTAAACAGTGTCTATAAAAACTACTACAGAAAGTATAAAGGACAGAAGGAGTACCTCTATCCATCCATGGAGCCTCTGGGCCAATAACCTCTAGGGCTTGCAGCTGTCCTCACCCTCACCCTCCATCTCCCTGAGCTTGGCGTGGACCACCTGGGGGTGGTGGTGGGAGAATCTGATACCACCTACCACCTCCTGCTACTGCACCATCTTCGTCCTCACGTATGCCACCCTGAGGACCTCCAAACTCAAGACATTGACAATGCCAAGGTGTCCTGTTGACCGGGTCCCTCTTAGCAGCACGACGGGTCGGAACATCTCTAGCAAAATGTCCCCGGCCATCACAAGCATAACATTGCCTCTCCTGAGGCTAACCAAAACTGGCCTGCAAGCCCTGTGAGCCCTAAGCCTCAGATCCTTCATCCTGGGGTCGCATCCTGAAATTTCGGCTATGTCCAGACCCTTGTGCATGCCACCAGCTACCAGTTTCCAATGTATCAGCTTCCATCCGCCCAACACTGACGTCTTGAATCTACTCAGTCAGAAATCACTCCACCACCAAGGCTCTATCCAACACTCTAGCATAGGTGGGAAGACACAGGGAAACCACACCTTCCCGGATGTCTCTGCGCAGGCCCTGATCAAAGTTCCGAGCCCTAAATAATGGTTCTCGAACCATATCTAGGGAGTATCATGACCGGTCTTTAAACCTCACTGAGTACTCCGACATAGTCATGCCCTCTTGCCGAAGCTGCAGAAGATCTTGGATCCGCACTGACCTCAGTGTCACTGGATAAAACTCTTCCATGAAGATCCACTCAAACTCTGCCCATGTGAGCGTCTCCTCATCATGGGACTGTGTCACCAAACTCCATCATATCCCGACCAAACCATGAAGAAGGCTCGCCGCTAGGACTACCATCTGATCTGGGGGTGTTCTCACTAGGAAGAAAACTCAGGTGACTGCTTCGAGCCAGTCATCAGCTACCTGAGGGTCTGGATCACCCCAAAACCGCAGAGGTCGCTGCTTCTGGAAATTGTGCAGTGCACTCAGCTTGCGCACTTCCTCATCTTGCACTACCGGCACAACCAACTGCTCGAAAGTTGGAGGCTCAACTGGCAGACCACCTATAGGTCCATCATCAGAACTTGCGCCCTGGTCCACAGCCTCTACATAGGGCGGATCATCACCACAATCCCACTGCATAACTCTTGTTGGATGTCGTCGTGGAGGAATCTTGAAAGAAAATCATGATGCACAATGGTCAAAGAGTATATCTTTAGAGCTGAGTCAAGAAGGACAAGGAAAAACCCAAAACCTAGTCCTATATGATGCATGTACCATTATGTCCCTGCGACTAGTGTCTAAACGTCCTGGGTCGAAATTTAGGTTATCGGAGTCCTAGTGAATGGATACGTCAGCCACTGCACCAACACTGGAGTCCCTTTCCTGAAATTTGAACTTGAAACATCTTGACACTGCCACTATGCAACCCAAACCAAACTCACAGCTAGACCAGCTACGCTCCGAGATCCCAAAGGTGGAACCTACTCTGATACCACTCTATCATGACCCGACCCAAAGGAGCTCGATCTACGACTCCCCAAGCCCGACTCCAATAGGCCAGGGGCTGGCGAGTAGCACCGAGTAGGCTATCACAGGCATGGGAGGCATTATCCTAAGGTACCTGCACACACGCACCCACATACAACTCCATGCAACAGTGCAGAGATATATAAAACTGAAAAGTGATTGCATGCATACAACTATCCCAAACCAGAGTTCAATAGAAGTACAAAAGGGAAAAATAGGTCCCACTAAAGTAAAACCACAAAAGCGTCCAACCTACTCAGAATAAGGGGTACACTGCCAAACGCACCAATGGAAAGCTCCTCAGCACAGCTTCGGTAAGACTCCACGATCAGTCCTGCTCACTCAGTTCTGCCTGCTCTGGGTCCTCTTGGGACACCGTCGAAAGGCCTATGGTCTGCACAAGACATAAACAGCTGCAGGAAAAACCTGTGTAGGAGTGAGTATAAAAATACTCAGTAGGCACCCCAAAATAAAAGAGAGCAACTAAAAGGCAACAGTCCGCTCATCCCCGACTAGAGGGAACCCAGAAAAGAGAGAAACACCATCTTGTGACCATCCTTAGCTAAACACAACTAGTTAGCTCAATCTAGGTGTATACCCATACATACACCTTGAACATCTTCTCAGGTATACACCCAAACATATACCAAAAACATACAAATATACTCATCTCACACACCAAGCTACATGAGGTTCCGACCTCATCACTAGCAACGGTTCACAACTAGGAGATCACACTCCATGATGACTGTCATTCCAGATGACACTCGTCCAAGAGATACACTCCATCGGGTCTCACACAACCATCTCATACACTCACCCAAGAGATCACGCTCCTCGGATATCGTCACTGAAGAAACCTCGCTGAAACAACATAAACACCAAACTCCTCGGTTAAGGGATCACTCCTAGGGTCCGCTAGGGGATACCAAAACCCACACCGGTATACGAAGATCTCACAGATAGGGGATCACTCCCAAGGTCCGCTAGGGGATACCACAACCCGATCTGGCATTCATAGATCTCACAGACAGGGGATCACTCCCAGGATCCATTGGGGGATACCACAACCCGATCTGGCACTCGACAGAAACACGTCACTCAGATAGAGGATCGTCACCCGTGTCACGACGGTCACGACGATACCAAAACCCAATCAGGTACATCTCGTGTTGTAGGGTATTGAACTAACGATGTCGCAACCCTACCAACACCATGCGCTGAGTAGGGGATCGTATAACCAATGATACCACAACCCTACTATAATCCTCATGCTTAGTAGGGGATCGTATAACTGATGATGCCACAACCCTACTGAACACGGACCACTTTGTAGGGGATCATATTCCCGATGATGCCACAAACCCTATGGGGTTAACCTATTAGATAGGGGATCACCGCCCGTGGATAAGCGGTCACAGTGATACCAAGAACCCGATCTAGGGAAACGATGCTAGAGGATCCCGCTCCGGGCCCACCAGAGAGATTCCACAACTCTAACAGATTAAACATCCCATCGAGAGGATCACAAACCTATACTAAGGTTTTGATGTCACGCGAACCCTCGTAGGAACGAACCTAGGGAGTACCCTTCACCACTATTGGTTCAAACGTCGATAACCCGAGAGACCCGCCACAACACGACACCATGCATTTCCAAGGCTGATATTGAGGCCACCATCTTGATACAAGCTGAAAAACATGCAATATAGGCTGTTTACTCGCCCGAAATGGACAACCGATGAAAAAGGCACTATTCACCATAGCTTGACCATGTGAGACCCACACTATGTTCCCAAAACTCATCAAGTGGATCATACCACTACGATCGCCTTGAAAAAACACACAGGATTGACTACTCATTCATCCAAAATAAACACCCGGTGGAAAAGTTGTGTTTCTCCAAAAATGCCAAAACCTAGCCTCATGGGGCCCACACCCTATTCTCAGTCAGAACACCTAGAAAGCATCAATAAAAGTCTTCCATACCATCAGGGTCTCAATGCAATTGACGGCACGTCAATCGGACGCTCCAGGTAGAAGATACATCAGCCCAAAGTCGAATAATAATAAAATATTATTATTTTATTAGACATTTCATGCTCCCAGGCCACAATCCTGAAACTTTAAACTCCTAAACCCACCTCAAAGGGTTTTCATCATCTAGAAGTTCTCATCAAAGCATATGGAACGTGATTCGAATCTCCAGGGAGCAAGATAAGGGGGTTTTAAAACCCCCGGGTATAAAAAAGGGTCGGACCGGCCTGAATCGGCCGATCCGGCCGACCCGGCCGCCTACGGGCCCTCGCTGCACTACGGCTCACCCTTCCGTAGGACCTCATCCCTCCTCCATGCTGAGCGGTGCGCCTCCACACCTCAGGTGACCGCCGTCGTGCCGGCAAGACTTCCGCAGACCGTCGGGACCACTCTGGTGGTCCGTTTTTCGATCTGGTGGTGTCTGTGTGACCCTCGGACCCAATCTACACTGCTACGGATTCAAAATGAATAAAATCACAGCAAAACTTTGATCGGGGCTTATAACTCAAATCACCTACCTCATGGGCAAAACACCAAAGCTTCGGGTGCAGAACGACACCTGCGACGTGCTGGAGCCCGATCTGTCGACGATCAGTGTCGAAAATGGGTGACGACATCTCCTTCGTGAGTCGTTCATTCATCGGTGAAGAGGAGGAAAGGGGGTGTGGTGGCCTATGTGTACAAGGTTTGGGGGTATGATGATTGATTTATTTTTATTTTTTTTAAATATAACTTCATTTTATCTCCCCGCCAACACGCCACTGACATGGCACCCGACGCCGACTAAAATTATGTCACACCTAGGGTAAACGCAACATTCTAAATTCAATGGTAGGATCAAAATTGCAATCTGAGACTCTATTCCAGAGTTATTTGAGCCAACAGTCATAAATTAACTTTTCCATTTATTTATGAAAATTCTCCTGGTGGCTTCTCTCACAGTAGGCCTACGCCTGCAAAGTTTACACCCCGCCTAAGGTAAACGGCACACTCCGGACACAATTGTGCCCTCAAATTCCCATTATGAGCTACCTTTTAGGAGATATCACACCCCCACCACGTGAATAGTATAAAAATAGTTAATATTTTTATAAAATTAATTCTGTGAACACCGGGCCTCGGAATCGCACGCCGTCTTCGTGACTAGCTCTGGAATAATTCATAAGAATATTCCAAAGTCTTACAGGGACAAAACCTGAGTCGCTACATTGATACCCCTTGGATTAATCTTTATTTTACTCACATAGGATGTTTATGGTATGAAATTATCCTAGGAATCCAACCAGTTCCTATACTAAGTATCCATCGAGATGCTCCAAGGACTCGACAAGGATGCATTGGTCATCGACACCTTGGATTTGGACCTTCGTGGTCTGACACTTTTGTTATTACAGTGTGGACATGGTAATGTGATACACTTCATTGTATGGAATTTTTTTTGATAATTATAACTTTCTTGGTTGAATGACTCAGCCATGGTAAATATGAATGGATATTTGTACGGAAATTTCATGGGTTATAGATGTGGTTTCATAATATGGAACGGCCGTGTATACAGGATATGTGTGGATGTACAAGGAGGCCATGTTGGTTATTTTTGTTTGTTATAGTTTCCTTGTTATAGAACCTAAATTTTGGTCTATAGGGAGTCTTGATAGGGTAGTTAGTATTACAGGTTTAGTTGTTTCATGACATA
This sequence comes from Viscum album, assembly GCA_963277665.1. NCBI lineage: Eukaryota > Viridiplantae > Streptophyta > Magnoliopsida > Santalales > Viscaceae > Viscum > Viscum album. The sequence continues at coordinate 779,278,662 of OY728135.1, read as the reverse complement.
GTAATTCTTTACTATTGTTTACTACATACCTGTTTACTTGCACCTTATTTAGCTTATCATATTGGATAACATGGAATTGTATAGATTTTGGGTGATTTCCTACTAGGAATAAATATCACACCCTATTTGGGCTTCCCTTGGGGAGCCCAAATAGATTATATGGTTTCAGGTAATTATAAGGGTGAGTTCCCTAATACAGGTTGTTGATTTCTTCTGTATAGAAGTAGGAGAGCATAGGACCAAGCTGTGGCTTGCGATGATACTATGATAATTTTTTTCTTTTGGATTTTTTATACTTGTATTTTACTGTAATACCCTATACCTATTTTGGTTGATTTATTAGATACATTTATCGTCATCATCATTGTATATGAGACACTTCTGGCTTCGTTGTATATTCTTGTCTTGATCATTTATCAGTTATCTTCTTGTTGTTTCTACTTCTATTATTGGTATGTTATTGATATTCCACCATGTATACTTTGGTAATGAGTTAATAGTCTCCCAACTGACACACCTAGTCCCACACTACTAGTTAGAAACCTTTGGAATTCGGGGAGATGTGCTTTAGGCCATGTAGCTAACTGGGCTCAAGGCACTGTTGAGTGTCATATGGGTATAAGATGTTACAAATACCCACCCCCTATTCCCATTATCCTACACCCAATTTGAAGTTCTCTCATAATATAATTTCCAAGGAGTCTCTTCCATTACTGTCTCTTCAATATTGAAGTTTTTTTTTTGGTCTGAAGGTTTTCCTCTCCAAGATTTAGCAAGTTACTCTTCAAGGTTAGGGAATTCTCCATGTCTCCCTTTTTCATTCAAGTACTCCACATTTATAAGTCTTATAAATTTCAACAATTCTTTATTTTCATTAAATTTTGATCTTCCCTCTACATCCTAAAATTTGATTTAAAATGGGAAACCCACATTCTCTCTGATTATGCATTTTCTATAATCCATGTTGTATAACATTATGCTACCAAAAACATTTTCTAAAGTTTTTTCTTTTTTTATGAAATATTATTATATTTTGAATACCCAAACCTCTTCTTTACCCAATTAAATTCACCTAAATGTAAAATATATATATTCATCTAGAAATTTACAAATATTAAATCCACATTCCCTTTTCATGGGTTAAAAATTATTAGGATTTCAAGTGTTGAAACATTCATGTACTCAATGATTTTATATGAAACACATTCTCTATTTTCTATAGATTATTGATGAAATTTTTATTATAAACTATTTGGCACACATGAATTAATAAATATGAATGGTTTTCCCTTATAGCACTCCAATTAATTTGGTAAAGTGATGGACATTACAAGTGGTAGGTTACTTCTAAGAGATATGAGAATTTTCTAGTTAGGTGATTCTCTCTAGTGCATTGGGTAATGGTAAATTGGCCAAAATCCTTGGTAATATCTATTGTGACACCCTAGTAATGAGTTATGGTGATATTGTTATGAATTTATTGTGATTATGTTGTAGAAACATTTCCATGTTATCATTCATGTTCATTATTTTATGATATGCCTCATGTTCATATAATAATGACTTATTGATATATCTATTGGTCACTTGATAAGTATCTCATTTTTTTATTCACCTTTTGGGATTTTTCTCACCCATTTATTTGATGTATGTCCCTAGTATATGGGATGCAATAAAAGTAACTTAGGATGAACCTATAAAGAAGCCAGTCAAGTGGATTAAAAGACTATTTTGGTTTCTTATGTTTTTTATTTAATATACTCTTATTATTAAGAAACTAAACCTTAAAATATGATATGTGTTATTAAATTTTGTATCATGTAATAAATGGTTTATGAAATAAAAATGTGGATTGCAATATGTCCTTTCCAAAAATAGTCCATAAACACTAGTTTGAAATACAATTATAAAAATAAGGTTTTAATCATTTAAAGATACAAACATATAATTCCTTTTAAAAGATATTTTGAAAACCAAATTACAAGTAGGAAACACAAACCAAAAAATACATAAGAAAAAGGGAAGTATGATCTAATCATAAGAAGTAGGTCATACCAAACGTATCCATAAATAAAGGAAATTGTACTGGTGTAAGTAGGCATCATCAAGAAAAAAATAATGTAAAATACTAAAAAGAAAAATAGGAACTTATATATATGAAATAATGGTAATGTCATAAACATATAGAGAGGTGACCATGAATGTACTCAGTTCATACCCATCTGTTGGCATATGATTTAATCCATAGTCAATAATTTTTGGGAAAATCCCTAAAGGTAACTTTGCAGCATTTTTGGGTTGCTTGTGTTTGTTGATAATACAAGTTTCCCTAGTGAATTGTCAAGTTCCAAAGATGTTGTTAACAATTAATGTTGTAAAATAACCATGACAAAGGAAGTGATGATCTGGAGGTGGTACAAAAAGAATAGATACAAGGTGGCGTCATTTTCCACTGTTTTCCAAATTTTTGGGGTCCAAAATTTGGAGTTTAGTGAGCATTGTGGAATATGGATTTTCTTGAAGATGTCATCAAAATATGGAAGAGGCACGAGTTTCATGAATATTTTCTTCATGATTTTGATTTCACGAAGACATGAAGAAATTTGATGGTGTTCTTCATGATTATGATGATCTTCGTGAATGGCAGAGTTGAAGAGCATTGCAGCGGCAAAGGGCATTGCGAGTGGAGATTCGTGGAGAAGGCATGAATGAAATTACTGAATGATCCATGATTATGACAAGATCTGTGATCTGAAAATTTCCATGGTGCTTTGAGATATAGATAAAATTTCGGTAGAAATTTCAGAGCTTCACGATTTGAGATAACGTGGCGCTGACTTCGCATGGAAGGTTCGAGGGTCAGTGGAATCACCTATAAATAGACCTAGACCACAATGAGATAAGTAGTGATTTTTCCAAGAAAAATTTGTTGCTCTCGACTCATGAAGGTGGTTCCCAAAGGCAGTGTGCTTCGCAAAAGAAGTAGCTTTATAGCAGCTAATCTAGCTCTGTGAAATTGGTGTGTTCTGCGTTGGCTCAGTGAGCTTCATGAAGGAAGTCGCTCTGCGATGACTTAAGCTCCGCAGTGGCCTAAGATTTGCAAAGGCTTGAGCTTTGAGATGTTTTGAGCTCCCTCAAGTAGTGTGCTCCATGAGGTAGTGAGTTCTTTTAAGGTGTGTGCTTCGCAAAGAGGCAGGAGCATCGTGAAGGCTTGTTCGAGCTTTATGAAATTGGGAGCTTCATGAAGTAGGGTGCTTTGCGAATGTATTTCCAAAGTGTGTTTCTAGTGATCAGTGGAAAAGGGTTATTCATCATTGGAGGAAATTTGGACTTCAATAGAGCATCTAAATATAGTGGAGGATGCATTAATTATTGATAATGAAGAGACCTATAGGTCTATAAACTGTGAGTAGATCTTTTAAAGAAGTAGTGAATTCACTTCAGTTGAGAGAGTAGTGTTTTCTCAAATTGTGAATGGTTGTAAACTAGGAGGTAAAGTGATCCTGCTTCAAACTTGTAAACAGTAGTGCACTTAAAGTGGATTTGGTACATTGGCACATCATCGGTGTATACTCCTTGGACATAGCCTAGTGAGGGTGAACCAAGTAAAATTGATGTTTCCTAAGAATGCTTTAAGATTTATTCATACTCTACAATGGGAATGAGAGAGAGAAGAGGGTTTTGTCTAAAAACAAAACAATATAAAAAGGGGAATTTGTTTTAATTTTTCATACCCTGATTCACCCCCCCCCCCCCTCTCAGGGTATATATCCTAGTGAACATAAAAATTGGTATCATAGGGAAAGGTTGATATCAGTGTTTCTCTATCAAATGGAGGTCACCAATCACAAAGGAATTCTGATCTTCGATGGGAACAATTTTCAGCTATGGAAGAATTGGATGAAACAATACTTCCAATCTTTGGGAATGAATGTGTTCACAGAAAGAATGCATGGCATAACAGATGATATTAATAGTGGTGCATTATTAGAAGCTGAGTGTAGAGAATTGGACGCTGATGCCAAAGGAATTAATGATTTAGGAGGATCCCTATCCAATTATATCTATATGAAGGTGATGTCAGGAAAAAAATCACATGCCATGTGGAAAAATATATTTAATATATATGAAGAAGATAAAAAGGTCAGAGAGGCAAAGCTGCAAGTGTTGTGGAACAAGTATGAAGATCTGAGAATGAACCTGAATGAGTCTTTGGATGCATTCTTTGAAAGAGTAAATGTTGTAGTGGAAGACATTCGAGGTCTTAGAGAATCTATTGAAGACATAAAGATTATGAAGTGCATCTTGAGAAAAATTACACCTCATTTTAATCCAAAAGTTTTATTTTTAAAAGATAAATGTAACGACCCGAATCTGGAGCCCCTCCACTGGTGCCCCGTGCCCGGTTCGCCACATGACCTCAAGCGCATTTACCCAAATGCCAGAGGCTGCCGACTAGCAGCGAGGGCCTTGGTGAGTTGGTGGGGAAACTATTCCCTCATTCGGTAAAGTATACAGCGGAAAACATCCAGACATAATAGCAGAAACAATCAAAAGCATACAACAATTGAAGTGAACAACAGAAGCAATGGATACATAATAATGAAGCAACATGGTACATATGTCTATAGAAGGTAGTAAACTATCCAATGTGTTGAAGTACAACTGAAAACAAGTGAAAAAGAAAAATAAAGTAAACTCCTCAGCATCGCAAGCCTCAGCTCGGTCCCATGCTCTCCAGCTCTAGTGAATCAAGAACCCGAAGTAGAAGGGCGCTTGCCCTTATCTATACCTGTAGCAACATAGTCTGCTTGGGCCCAAAAACATGGCCCAAACAGGGTGTGAGATAGAATCCCAGTAGGCAATCACCCAAAGATCTGTGTCTAACAGTCAATGAATACATGGCTGTAACAAAACAAGAAGTAGTAAACAAGAACACAAGCAGCTACAATCTACAGTTCTAACAAAAGAAATACACAAGCAAACGGTCAGCAACAATAAAGAAAAAGGTAAACCTCTAGGTAGATCTCATATCCTAACCCCTATGGATCAACCTATAAGTACTAGAAACCCTCTAGGAGGCACACACAGTCTCACCCCTCTTGTTCAACTATAAGAAGTAATAGACTCTCTGAGGAAGCACTCACCGTCAATTCCCCCCTATAGTCTGGTATTGTACTAAAGGCTCTCTAGGGAAGCACTCAATGTCTCATTACCCCTGTGGACCGCGTCGAGGATCTATAGACTCTCTGAGGAATCACTCATTTTCAATTCCCCCTGTGGTCTCGCATCATATTTAATGACACTCTGGAGAATCCCTTACGTCAATTCTCCCTTTGGTCTACTACTCTAGGTTCTCACAGTCCTGAGTGAAAATAAACATGCTCATCAGGCGTGTATCGTCCAAGTAAACCTCAAGAACTACTTGGATTCCATTCTAAGGCTCAACAGTAAAAAGTAGCAGTTCCACTATCCTACGGCTTGGCATGGCAACTGGCAAACGCCTATCAGGACAAACAAACATGGACAAGCAACCTGAGCATGGAATGAATTACTCTACTTACAAGAACAAACCTCTACTACAGCAATCAAGCAAAGCAGGAAAACAGTTGGGGAAAAACAGGAAACCCATAATTCCCCGCCCAAGAGAATTTGTGTAAATTGCACAAAATACTCATCGACTTTCAATAGAAAGGCACAAACCACCTACCTCAATCCTTGAATATCGATATATGTGAAACACGACAATTGATTCCCCTTAGATAGTCATATATCTAAGAAAACACTCAACCCACGATAACTCGGAAACAAAGAGGAATCAGAAAATGAAGCTCAAGCAGAAGGAAGATCTTACCACTGCGATTCCAACTCAATCAACCATGCTTGAATCGAACAACGGACGAAGGGGTGGGAGATCATCAAATATTCGGTTGTATAGGTCTCTCTTGGACGAACGGGGCCTAGAAGGAGGTGTTTCTGTGCGTCAAGCGTGACCCCAGTTCATTTAGTGCAAAAAAGTACACGGTGTGTACTTTTAGAGTACACGGCATGTACTGGGTCTTTTTCGTACTCCGCCAAAATCGGCCTCCACGTCACCCCTACACATCGTGTCTGTGGCCCGGGCACGGCCAGCACACGGTTTCAAGTCGGGGAAGAGTACACGGCGTGTACTCAGAAAGTACACGGTGTGTACTTTGAAAATTTCCAAAAAGTTCATTTTTTTAAAAAACTCCAGAAAAAGGAAAAACATACCTGAAACAAAGATCCGGGTTCTTACAAACTTTACCCCTTAAGGAAATTCGTCCCCAAATTTCCCTAACATGGCGTAGAAGAAAAATCCCCAAACAGCTCCACCACTACAAGCATACATCAGCCTCCCTTTCCCAAGTCTCATCCTGTACTCGCTTGTGCTGCCATAGCACCCATACCAGAGGAACAGACCGCCCGCAGAGAACCTTCATACTATGATCGACAATCCAGATAGGATGCTCCTCAAATGACGCATCCAATTCAATTTCAACCTCCTCAAGTTGAAAGACATGATATGGGTTTGAAAAGTAGCGTTGGAGCTGAGAGATGTGGAAGATGTCGTGCATTTCCCGATACCTCTGAGGTAGCTGCAACTGATAGGCGACCGTCCCCACCCTCTCCAAGACCTCAAACGGCCCGATACACCGCGGTGAAAGCTTTCCCTATCTCTGAATCCTCTTGTGTCCCAACCTCGGTGCGACAGGTAGGAAAACCCGATCCCCAACCACAAACTCCATAGGTCGTCTTCGCTGATCAGCATAAGACTTCTGGCGAGACTGTGTTGTAGCCATCCACTTCTGAATCAGCTCTATCGGCTCTGAAGTCTCCTGTACAAGACGAGGTCCTAGCAAAACTACCTCTCCTGCCTCCAGCCAGCATAAGGGTGATCGGCATGGCCTACCGTACAAAGCCTCATATGGTGCCATCTGAATGGTCTCCTGGAAACTATTGTTGTAGGAGAACTCCACTAGAGGAATATGATTCTCCCAAGAACTGCCAAAGTCTAGGATTCAAGCTCAGAGCATATCCTCAAGCACCTGGATCGTGCGCTCAGACTGGCCATCAGTCTGGGGATGGTATGTTGTACTCAAAAGTACATATGTACCCATGGCCTTCTGAAGTCCCTGCCAGAACCGAGAGGTAAAATGCGCATCCCTGTCTGAAACATTAGAGCATGGAACTCCATGCATACGAATGATCTCTCTGATGTAAATTCGTCCCAGATCGTCGACACTAAATGTCTCCTTGATCGGAAAGAAGTGATCAACCTTCGTGAGCTTGTCGATGACGACCCAAACAACATCGTTCCCTCGAGGTGACCTCGGAAACCCGGTCACGAGGTTCATCGCAACATTGTTCCACTTCCACTCCAGAATGGGTAACTGCTGTAAAAGGCCTACTGGCTGCTGGTGCTCTGCCTTCACCTGCTGACAAGTAAAACACCGTAAGACGAAACTTGCAACATCCTTCTTCATACCTAGCCACTAGTACTGGCGATGAAGATCCCGATAAATCTTGGTGATGCCAGGATGAACTGCCCAAACTGAGGAATGAAAATCCCACATCGGCTCCTCACGTATGTCTGCTGGCACCCATACGCGTCCCTGGAAGAGCAAGATCTTATCCTCGCCCACTTTCCATCCAGGAAGAGGGTCCTCTCCTGACACACTCTCCCACAGGACTAAGCCTTCCGAGTCTGATAGCTTCCACATCCGTACCCGATCAAGTAGTGTAGAGGTAACAGCTACAGAAGATAGGAAAGTATGTCTCTGTCTGTCGTTCAACTCCAGATGAATCTCAGAGAACTGATACATAAGCTGCCACTCATTGCTGGCCTCCTGAACTGCCTGAATCTGAGTCCTCTTGCTCAACTCATCTGCCACTGTGTTTCCCTTTCCCGGCGTATAGACAAGCTCGAAATCAAAAGACTGAAGATAATCAACCCACATGCGTTGTCTCAGATTCAGATCATGCTGAGTAAAGATATACTTTAGACGTTTGTGGTCAGTAAAGACCACAAAGTGCTCTCCCAGAAGATAGTATCTCCAACAGCATAAGGAATGAACAACAGCTACCAACTCCAGATCGTGCATAGGGTAGTTCCTCTCATGCGGCCTCAACTACTGAGACCCATACGCAAAGACACCATCTCCCTGCATAAGCACAGCTCCTAGCCCGATACATGAAGCATCACAATAAACAGTGTAGCTCTTGCCTGGATCTGGTAAGATTAGTATCGGTGCTGACGTCAATCTTCTCTTCAGCTCCTGAAAGGCTAACTCACAAGAATCTGACCAAAAGAACTTTTCCCCCTTCTTGGTCATACTTTTCAAAGGTGCTTCTAGGCATTAGAAGTCTTGAATGAAGCGTATGTAGTATCCAGCCAGCCCTAGGAAACTTCTTACCTCAAAAACGTTCTTCGTCTCCTCCTAGGAGACTAAATCTCTAACTTTCTATGGGTCCACAAATACTCCTGCCTCTGAGATGACGTGACCCAAGAAGTGAATCTGATCCATCCAAAGGTGGCACTTTGAGAGTTTAGCATAAAGCTGATTCTCTCTCAGTGTACTCAGAACGATCTCAAGATGTGTGGCATGGTCGTGTCGAGTGTGAGAGTACACCAAGATATCGTCCACGAAGACCACGACAAAGGAGTCCAAGTAAGGATGGAATACTCGGTTCATCTGTGCCATAAAAACTGCAGGCGCGTTCGTGAGACCGAACGGCATGATTGTATACTCGTATAGACCGTACCTGCTCCTGAAGGCTGTCAGAGGTATATCTGATGGTCTAACGCACAACTGATGATAACCGGACCTCAATTCAATCTTTGAGAACACCCAGTCTCCTCAAAGATGATCAAAGAGTTCATCGATCCTCGACAAGGGATATCGGTTTTTGACCGTCAACTGGTTTAGCTTCCGATAATCCACACAAAGCCGAAGGGTACTGTCTGCCTTCTTCGTAAACAGGATAGGCGAATCCCAAGGAGAAGTGCTCGGTTGGATGAAACCCTTTTCCTGCAACTCCTCCAACTGCTTCTTGAGCTCTTTTAACTTAGGTGTAGCCATCCTATAAGGAGGAATGGACACTGGTGCTGCTCCTGGCACGAGCTCAATAGAGAAGTCTACCTCATGCTCCAGAGGAAAACCCAAAAAGTACTCTAGAAAGACATCACTAAAACGATCCACCACTGGAGGAAAGTCTAGCTACGAAGTCCCCTGATCATACAGATAAAGACAAGCAATCCGGTCTATCACCCTTCCTAGGCCATGATGCTCGAGTCCTGCTCGACTCACCTGAACATCTCATTCACCTCGATGAAGAAAAGATTCACCCTCTGGTGAAATGAAAATCACCCTGCGGTGATAACAGTCGATGACTGCCTAGAAGGGAACCAACCAGTCCATCCTGAGAATGACATAATAGCCTATTATCTCTAGGACATAGAGATCCCATAAGAAACGATACCCTGCAACCTCGAGAGGTAACTCTCTACACTGGCGTACACTAGATGTCCTCGTCCCCAAAGGTGTGTCTAGTGTCAACAAGTCGGCAGATGAAAAGACACATAGCCCAATGATCTCCACAGTAGCAATAGAGATAAAGCTATGCATAGCACTAGTATCGAAAAGAGTTGAAGATAAAACTGAGGCTACTAAAATCGTACCTCGAACTATAGAAGGGTCAGGATCCTACTCCTGATAGGTCTGCTCCATGACGAAAGACTGGACTGCCCCACGGCCCTGTGCCCCTGGATGACCACTCTGAGCTGATCCACCCTGCTGGTGCTGAGGGACTGGTGGCTGACTGCCACGGCCTCGACCTCCACCTCGGCCCAAACAGCTGAAAGAACTCCAGTTCCCCGACAGGTGAGAAACTGGTGGGACTGCTCCTGGACGAGGAGTCATAGAAGAACCCCAGTCACCTACTTCTGGTGAGGAAACCTGGTAGAAACGCTAAAGGTGACCCATCTTTCCGCAAGATCGGCACTCCACAGGTTCCCTCTAGCACTGCGGCCTTGTGTTCCCTGATTGGCCACACTGGTAGTATACCACCTGGCTGCCTGATGATGCATCTCGCTTCCTCAGATCACAGCGTGTAGACTCCCTATGGAGCTTCTTACTGTCATATGGACGAAAACTAGCTCTAGAAGCAGAACCGCCCTGGCTCGTAGCTCCGGAGTCTCTCAAATTGCGCTTTGCAATCAGCGCCTGGTTGACGATAGAAGTGATAGAAGTCAACTGGAAGATATTCACCTGTGAGTGGATCTCCCGCCTGAGACCATCCTCGAACTTCCTCGCTAAGAACACCCCACTCCCATCCTGGAGGGGTGTGAAACACTGCATCTCGGTGAAATGAGAGGAATACTCCATGACAGAAAGAGTTCCCTTCTATAAGCTCATGAACTCCCGGGCTCGGTCAGCCCTCAGTGTCTCTGGGTAGAAGTAGTCATCGAACACGCACTATAACTCCTCCCAAGCCATATCCTATTGTTGACCCACCTGTGATATGACGTCCCACCACCTCTTGGTGGAGTCTTGGAGCATATAGGTGGAGAGCTTGACCCGCCTTTCTGGAGGCATCTCCAGATTCTCAAAGATAGTCAGTATGGCTTTCAGCCATGACTCTGTAGCCTGAGGCCCTCCTTCCCCCAAGAACGTGGGAGGATGCTGCTGTTGAAAACCCCGCGTTAGGTCTTCCATAGTCGTGGAAGGAGGTGGTACTCCCTGTAAGGCTTGTATCATCCTCATGAAACCTTCCCTGAACTGCGCATCAGTGCCTACAACTGGTATAACAGCCGGCGCCAAGGCTGGCCCGACTGGAGGATCAGTAGGTAGTCCCTAATCAGCCTTGTCTGGCGTTTGATCACTACCTGATGAAAAATGTATGATCGGAGGACGTCTAGGATGCATAGCTCTAAAAAATCAAAATCACACCTTAGATCAGAATTAATAAAGACAGAGAACACAAGAGTGAAAACGGGAATTGGGGACAAAAACACACAAGTTTACAAAACTCGGATACACGGCGTGTATAAAAACTACACGGCGTGTCTTCACATGCCACTAACATGGGTGTGTACTCCTTCCCTACAAGTCGTGTAAACCTCAATCTATACGATGTGTCGCACCCACACACGGAGTGTACTTGAAAATTGTTCCCCTGCCCGAGTCCCTTACATGGCTAACCCACACGGTTTTCTTAAACTGAGACTACACAATGTTTTCCCTACAAACATGGCATGTAGTGGACAAGGCTTCGGCGGCCCGTGTTGTGAAACACACGGCCGTCTAAAAGGCTGAAACTACACGTCGTGTACTCGAAGACTTTTCCCGACCCGTGTGGTTGGCGACACGACCAAGTACACGGCTGACCATTACAAGGCATGTTTCGAACAAACACGGCATGTATAAGAGGCGAGAACACCGTTCTGGGTTGTTCGTGACACAGCCGGGTACTGAGGATACGGATACATGGCGTGCTCATAAAACACACGGTGTGTATGACATGAGCTTCCCTGGCCCGTGTTGTTAGTGACACGGTCGGGTACACGGCTCACTACTACACGGCGTGTACCTACCATTCACGGCGTGTTCCTAAAGTTACTTCCAAGACACCATTTTCTACTCACACGGTTAGTGACATGGTCTAAAAACTACACAGCGTGTATACAAAAAGTACACGCCGTGTATTCTAGGTTTTTCTGGGCAGTAGCTCTGAAACTGCACAGAACCCCAAAAACACTAAAAACAAGGCAAAGAGGTTCCAAATTCCGATTCGTGAGGGCCCATACTCCCTACGAATCAAAGCTTGGCATATCATACAGTCACATACAAGGGAAAACAAACAGCTCTCTAACATAACAGTAGGGATTCTATCAAGCATCTATCACAATAGTATGCATAATCTACACGAAGTCTATCACAACAGCATGCAATCGCTAATGCACCCTAGATGGCATGGAAAGAATGCATGTCATGTGATTTATAAAAGTGATTATATGATTCATGAGATGGTATACCCTAATATCATCGGGTTGCGACCAAAATAGAACCGCAATATCAAAACAATAATAGTACAAGTCATGTGAATCACTCTAGGTGAAATCAGATCAACCATAAATTCTCAAAACCAGAACTGCAATTAATGACGTAGTATGGATTTTCCCTATACACGAGTTAGCTACTCCCGAGAACAGCTTAATACCAAGTATCGGGTCTGTCCTATCCCTGGATAAAGTCTCCAAATAGTAAAGTAAGAGAAAATAACCCCTTTGATGCCACTTTGTAACGACCCAAATCTGGAGCCCCTCCACTGGTGCCCCATGCATGGTTCGCCACATGACCTCAAGCGTGTTTCCCCAAATGCCAGAGGCTGTCGACTAGAAGTGAGGACCTTGGTGAGTCGGTGGGGAAACTATTCCCTCATTCGGTAAATTATATAGCGGAAAACATCCAGAAACAATAGTAGAAACAATCAACAGCATATAATAATTGAAGTGAACAGCGGAAGCAATGGATACATAATAATGACACAACATGGTACATATGTCTATGGAAAGCAGTAAACAAGCCAACATGTTGAAGCACAATATAAAACAAGTGAAAAATAAAAACAAAGTAAACTCCTTAGCATCGCAAGCCTTAGCTCAGTCCCATGCTCTCCAGCTCTAGTGAATCAAGAACCCGAAGTAGAAGGACGCTTGCCCTTATCTATACCTGCAGCAACATAGTCTACTTAGGCACAAAAACATGGCCCAAACATGGTGTGAGATAAAATCCTAGTAGGTAATCACCCAAAGATCTGGGCCTAACAGTCAATGAATACATGTCACTAACAAAACAAGAAGCAGTAAACAATAACACAAGCAGCTACAATATAAAGTTCTAACAAAAGAAGTACACAAGAAAATGGACAGAAACAATAAAGAAAAAGGTAACCCACTAGGTAGCTCTCACAGCCTAACCCCTATAGTTCAACCTATAAGTACTAGCAACCCTCTAGGAGGAACACACAGTCTCACCCCTCTGGTTCAACTATAAGAATTAATAGACTCTCTGAGGAAGCACTCACCGTCAATTCCCCCTATGGCCTCGTATCGTACTAAAGGCTTTATGGGGAAGCACTCAACGTCTCATTCCCCCTGTGGACCGCATCGAGGATCTACAGACTCTCTGAGGAAGCACTCATTTTCAATTCCCCCTGTGGTCTTGCATCGTATTTAAAGACACTCTGGAGAAACTCTTACGTCCATTATCCCTTTGGTCTACTACTCTAGGTTCTCACAGTCCTCAGTGAAAATAAACATGCTCAGCGTGCGTGTATCATCCATGTAAACTTCAATAACTACTTGTCTACCATTCTAAGGCTCAACAGTAAAAAGTAGTTGTTCCATTATCCTACGGCTAGGCATGGAAACTAGAAAAACACTTATCAGGATGAAAAAACATGGCAAAGAAACCTGAGTATGAAATAAATTACCCTACTTACAAGCATAAACCTCTACTATAGCAATCAAGCAAAGCAGGCAAACAGCAGGGGGAAAACAGGAAACCCACAATTACCCGCACAAGGTAATTTGTGGAAATTGCACAAAATACTAATCTACTTTCAACAGAAAGGCCCAAACCACCTACCTCGATCCTAGGAGATCGATATATGTGAAACACAACGATTGATTCCCCTTATAACGTCATAGATCTGAGAAAATACACAAAACACTTAACCCATGATAACTCAGAAATGAAGAGGAATCAGAAAACGAAGCTCAAGCAGAAGGAAGATCTTACAGCTGCGATTCCAACACAATCGACCATGCTTGAATTGGAAAACAGATGAAGGGGCGGGAGCTCGTCGAATATTCGGTCATACGGGTCGCTCTCGGATGAACGGGACCTAGAAGGAGGTGTTTCTGTGAATCAGGTGCGACCCCGGTTCATTTAGTGAAAAAAAAAGAAAGTACAGGGCATGTACTTTTAGAGTACATGGCGTGTACTGGGTCTTTTCTGTACTCTTCCAAAATCGGCCTCAAAGTCACCCCTACACACCGTGTGTGTGGCCCGAGCATGGCCAGCACATGGCTTCGAGTCGGGGAAGAGTACACAGCGTGTACTTAGAAAGTACACGGTGTGTACTTTAAAATTTCCAGAAAGTTCATTTTTCTTATAAACTCTAGAAAAAGAAAAAACATACCTGAAATGAAGATTCGGGTTCTTACAATAAATACCTGAAAGAGTTAACATTGGATAACTTGCACAGCACCCTTGTTGCATATGAAATGAGAAATGATGATAACGATGTTGTGGAAAAAGGGAAATCTAAAGAAGTGGAATTCAAGGCCATGAAGAAGCTCACTATTGAAGATTGTCAAGAAAAGGAATAGACAGATGAGGTGATGTCATTCCTTTCTTCAAATCTTTAAAGAGGAAAAGTAAATTTTAAAGGGAAACTTCCACTAGCTTGCTTTCGATGTGGAAAGATTGGACACCTTGTGGCAAGGTTCCCCAAGAAGTTCCAAGAATATGATGAGGATGAAGTTGATATTCCCAAGAAGAAGTATTCATCCTATGTGAAAGGCAATAAATAGTTCAAAAGAAATTTATTTAAGAAGAAGAATCTACTTTCACAAGAATGTGGCAGTTCAGATGAGTCTGAGGTTAAGGTGGTTGAAGAGATAGGGAACTTCAAAGATCGTGGAGAAAATTCTATGGTGGTAGTTGTTGGGAGTACTCAGAAAAAGGAAGATTCCGATATTGATGAAGAAGAAGAAGAAGTTGAAGGAACAGTTGAAATGAAAGTGGGGTTAGAGTATTCTCTTGAGGAGATAGATGTTTGGAGAGTTAAAACAAAGAAATCCAACAAAGTAGTTCATGATGCCAAACTCTATATGCAGTAGTAGGAAGAAGAGAAGTCTGAGTTGATGGAAGAAATTGAGAAACTCAAGTCATTGACACTAGAGGAATCAGAATCGGTTAGTGAACATAAAATCAAAATTGAAGAATAGAAAATGGAGATCAATGGATTGAATAAAAAATTGAAATATAAAATAAAGGGTATCGATGAACTTGATGGAGAAGTTTTCGGTTTTTGAAAACAAGTTAAGGATCAAGAAAAACTCTTGAATCCTACTGGGACATCTGGAAAGAAGTTCGGTCAAAAAATCAGGAAGCTAAAAGTGGAGCATAGTGGTTCATCAGAAAGGAAGAATCAATTATGTTCAGATGCTAAAGTCTATGGGGGGATTGATTAAAAACAAAAAAAATTGTGAAAATTAAAGTCATACCCCAATCACTCATTCCGGGATTGAAGGTTGATTTGGGCACAAAGCAGAATCAGAATATTCAAAGATCCCAATGGGAAACTAGCAGTGCAGAAGTGACACAAAGGAATGCACCTTATATCAGATGTTATTTTTGTAGAAATATTGGACATTCACAATATGTGTGTTCCATAGCCAAGAGATATTGAAGGGAATAAGAACAGAGGTGGCATCCAAACAGAGAATTGTTATCTAGAACATATCTCGAAGGACACTATTTTTGGTGTGGAGGATTTGGGCACATGGATAGGTACTATACTTCGACCATATAGAGGAATGTGCCAAAACAGAATCAAAATGTTCACAAGTAGTAGATCAATGAACCAACAAGTAAGCTAAAAATGAAAAATAGATTTGAATCTTTGCAAGATGAAGTTGGTCCATCATACTCTGATAAATATAAGAAGTCTCAATCCATGCCGAGTGTGAAGGAAAAAATGTGGACCAAGAATAAAAAGGATGAGAAGGCAGTGGTGGAATAAATTTCCCTTAAAGCATTATATCACTCTAGTGTGTGGATCCTTGACAACGGTTTCACATCTCACATGATAGGTAATAAGGATCTTTTTACAGGCATAAAATATGTAAAATAATGAGTTTCCAAGTTTGGAAATGATAAAGGCCCAAAAATTAATGGCTCAAGAAAGGCCAGGTTTGGGGATAAAGAGATGAGACGTGCTGATGTCTTAATAGTAGAAGGCCTTATTCATAATTTTATCAGTGTCAGACAACTATGTGAATAAGGACATTCTATAAGGTTTACTAAGAATATGTGTATCGTCAAAGGAAGACATGGGGTAGTAGTTCTATAGGGAAAAAGGACAAAGGGAAATCTCTACCTGGTAAGTGGAGAAGAAGATATGTGCTTTCTTTCCATAGAAGAAGAAAAAAAATTTGTGGCATAAATGACTTGGTCATCTATGTCAACCATACCTAGAAGATTTGGTAAAGTTTGATATTGCAAGATACCTACTTAAGCTATCATGTGATCGTACTCACACGTGCGATGCATTCCAACAAGGGAAGCTCATCAGAAATATGTATAAGGAAAAGGAAAATAAGCCAACAAGAGTGCTCAAATTGGTTCATGATGATGTTTGTGGGCCTATCACACCAAGAGAAATTGATGGAAATAGGTACTATGTTCTTTTCGTTAATAGCTATAGAAGAATGGCATTGGTATTTTTATTTCCCATAATTCTGATGTGTTCAACTTCTTAAAACAGTACCGGAGGGAATGTGAAAGGATGCTTGGATAGAAAATTCTAAAGTTTCATACTGATAATGATACGGAATTTACAAAAATTCATGTGGAAGACTATCTCGAGAAACACTAGATAAGGAATCAGGTTTCCTCGGTGAGAACTCCCTAATATAATGGATTGGTTGAATGGAGAAATCAGATCATCAACAATATGGCCAGAACAATTCTCTTAGAAAAAGACCTACCAGAGAAATTTTGGAAGGAAGAAGTATTGACATCGGTCTGCATTTATAATATGGCTCTATTGTGTCCAAAGGAAGGAAAGACTCTGTATGAGATGTGGTATGGAAAGAATCCAATAGTGAAATAATTTCAAATATTTGGAAATAAGTGATTTATCCTCAACAAGGAGAAACATGGGAAATTTGAGTCGCGTGGAGATGAGGGGATATTCTTTGGCTACTCAGGAAAAATAAAAACATACAAATGATTTAACAAAATTCTATGAAAAGTAGTTTAGAGAAATTATGTCACCATAGTAGAGAATGAAGAGAGTATTCAACATAACAAGGAGAATTTTACTAATGAAAGTGATGAGGAGGAAAGTAACACAAGGGGAGTATAAGTGGATGATGCTGATTCAGAAGAAGATATTGATGGTTATCGTGAGGAAGTAAAATCTGTATCTACACAAAATCCAAGAAGTCATGATGAAATTGATAGGCAGAATATCATTGGTAAACAGTCAGATCCAGTTCAGACAAAAAGAATGACATCTCTACAGCAGGCATCTTTCTTATCTCGGGTAGAGCCAATATGTTTTTCTAATGCAGTTGAAGATGAAAACTGGGTTCAGGCTATGAATGGAGAGCTAGATCAGATTGAGTAGAATTAGACGTGGGAGATTGTTTTGAGGCCAGCATAAAAACAATTATCGAGAATAAATGGGTCTATCGCAATAAGATGAATGAAGATGTCACAGTGATCCAAAACAAAGAATGACTAGTGTGAAAAGGATACTTTCAGATAGAGGGAATAGATGTTGATGATACATTTTCACTAATTTCAAGGTTGTATAAAATCATATTATTCCTAGCCATTGCAGTGCAATGGAAGTTCAAAGTGTTCCAGATGGATGTAAAATCAGCATTTTTTAATGGGGTTCTGGAAGAAGAAGTTTATATCGAGCAGCCATATGGTTTTCTCATTCATGAGGATGAGAACAAGGTTTGTAGACTAAAGAAGGAATTGTGTGGGCTAAAACAAGAACCAAGATCATGGTACACAATGCTTGATCACTACTTGAAGAAGCTTGGTTTCTAGCATGGGGGGTTGATTACAATATCTATTTCAACAACAACTGTAATCAAAGGATAATGATCCTGGTTTATGTCGACAACATAATATTTGGTGGATCAGATGAATTATAGTGCAGATAGTTTTCCAAGTTCATGAGACATGAGTTTGAAATGTCTATGATTGGTGAGTTGACATTTTTCCTTGGTTTACAGGTGACACAAGGAAGTAATGGAACATTCATTTCTCAATACAAATATGGTAAGGAGGTTATAAGAAGATTTGGAATGGAAAATTCCAAGGATATGAAGACTCTGGTTGAAACCCAGACAAAATTATCGAAAGATGATAATGGAAAGGTAGTTAATATCACAGAATATAGGAAGATTATTGGGAGTTTACTATACCTGACAGTGATGAGACTTGATATTGTTTTCACCACATTCTAAGCAGTTCGATATCAAATTAATCCCAAGGAAAGCCACATGCTTATAGTGAAAAGAATAATTTGGTATATCAAGGGAACAATAGACGTATTCTTGATATATAGTGACAAATATCAGTCAAAGTTATTGGGATATACTAATGCAGATTAGGCCGGTTCAGCGGATGATATGAAATCAATGTCAGGAGATGCTTTCTATCTTTTTGGATTGTGTATTTATTGGCTAAGCAAGAAGCAATATTGCATTTCATTCAGCACCACAGAAGCAAATTATATTTCCCCCACTCAAGCCTTCACACAGTTATTGTGGATGAACTAGCAGCTTGATGATATGGGTGTTGAAGTGAAATCTCTAATCAGAATCCAATGTGATAACTCAAGTTCTATAAACCTCACCAAAAAATCTTTTCCATCACTAAAGTACAAATAACATTGAGATAAATTATCATTTTATCAAGGGGAAGGTTGAGAAGGGAATCATGAAGTTGGATTATGTGCCTGCAGAACTATAGGTTGCAGACATTCTGACAAAGCTCTTACCCAAGGTAGCTTATGAGAGGCATCGACTGGCTCTGGGAGTTCAGTTGACTTTCGGCACTTGAACAAGTGTAGATGTGGAAACCCCCCTCCCCTTCTCCCTAAGGTATGGTGTGTTATTATCTAATGTGATAATATGTGTTCTTTCTAATGTCTCATACCACAGAGGATTTACCTTTGGGTTTGTTGAAAAATGGGGAGAAATAGTGACTCCTCAAGGAAGAGAAACCGTGGCTAATGGAGGGGTAAAATGAATTAGTCAAAGACACAGAGAGAAGCTGACATATGGAGCAGCGATATAGGGGGAGAGAAATGAGATAGGGGGAGAGTTTTAAATATGATGATGCTATAAGTGATCAATCAAATCATAGATATCACAATAGCTTAGGATCATGATAAAAGCAGAAGAGTGATGTTGGAATGGTGTTTGAAGGTTTCCAATGATCAAAAATTGGAATCAGTTTGGAAATTGGTATCAGTTTGGTGTCTATGGCTGGTGTTTGAAATGAATTGATTCATTGATGATCTTTTCATTTACTCTTGTTTCTCATGCCGAGCATTACTCATGTGGGCTTAGAGTATGTGGTGAGTGAATATTTGTTCATTATCTGAATCAGAAGAGGAAAAGGATAGTATATGATGGAAGGAGACTAAGTGAGGTATCAAAGTGCAGAAAATCATTCTGAGAGGAGTTGTCAACAAACCCAAAGGGGGTATTGTTGGGCAAAAATCCCTGAAGGTAACCTTGCAGCATTTTTGGGTTGCTTGTGTTTGTTGACAATGCAGGTTTCCCTGTTGAATTTTTGAGTTCCAAAGATGTTGTTTACAATTCATGTTGGAAAATAACCATGACAAAGGAAGAGATGATCTAGAGGTGTTACAAAAAGAATATATACAAGGTGGTGGTGTTTTCCAGTGTTTTCCAAATTTTTGGGGTCCAAAATTTGGAGTTTGGTGAGCATCGAAAAATATGGATTTTCTTCAAGGTATCATAAAAATATGGAAAAGGTATGAGTATCACTAAGATGGGCTTCTTAATGTGGATTCTTCAAAGACATTAAGAAAGTTGACAGTGTTCTTCGCGATTACGACGAGCTTTGAGAATGGTGGAGTTAAAGAGAATTGCGACAGCAAAGGGCATTGCGAGTGGAACTTCGCAGCGAAGGTGTGAAGGAATTGACGGAATGATCCACAATTACGATGAGCTTTGTGATCTGAAAATTTTAATGGTGCTTCGTGACATAGAGATAATTTTGGTGGAAATTTCGGAGCTTCGCGATTTGAGATGACGTGGTGATGACTTCACGTGGAAGTTTCGAGGGTCGGTGGAATCCCCTATAAATAGGCCTCGACCCCCTAGATAGAATTAGATAATTTTCCAAGAAAAAATTATTTCTCTTGACTCATGAAGGTGGTTCACAAAGGTAGTGTACTTCGCGAAAGAAGGAGCTTCACGGCAGCTAATCTAGCTCTGCGAAAGTGGTGTGTTCCACATTGACTCAGTGAGATTCACGAAAAAATTCTCTCTGCGATGAATTGAGATCTGTGGTTTCCTAAGCTTTTTGAAGGATTGAGCTTTGTGAAGGTCTGAGCTCCGTGAAGTAGTGTGCTTCATGAGGTAGGGATCTCTGCGAAGGTGTGTGCTTCGTGAAGAGGCAGGAGCTTTACGAAGGATTGTTTGAGCTTCGCGAAATTGGGAGCTTTGATAAGTAGAGTGCTTTTCAAAGGTATTTACAAAGTGTGTTTCCTACTGATCAGTGGAAAAGGGGTATTAATTATTGGATGAAATTTATACTTCAATAGAGCATCTATATACAGTGGAGGATGCATTCATTAGTAATAATGAAGAGACCTACAAGTCTATAAACTATGAGTAGATCTTCTGAAGAAGTAGTGATCTCAATTCAGTTGAGAGAGCAGTGTGTTCTCAAATTGTGAATGGTTGTAAACCAGGAGGGATAGTGATCCCACTTCAAACTTGTAAACAGCAGTGCACTTATAGTGGATTTGGTATATCAGCACATTGCCAGTGTATGCTCCTTATACGTAGCCCAGTGAGGGTGAACCAAGTAAAATTGTTGTTTTGTGAGCATGTTTTAAGATTCATCCATACTCTACAAAGGTAAGGAGAGAGATAATAAGGTTTTCTTCTAACAACAAAACAAGATCAAAAGGGGCAGTTGTTTTAATTTTTCTTACCCTGGTTCACCCCCCCTCTCAGGGTATCTAGCCTAGTGGACCTAATAATAACCAACCTGGATTTTCTATCTATCCTCACTAGTGGTATACCCCACAAGGATTATCACACTCTCTAAGGGTATCTAGTCCATCCATTCATGACATGGATAGAAATCATCACTCGGCCCTCTAGATGACATCTAGGAAACCCAATGAAAACAATATAAAGAGAAAGTGAGGATGCCATCACATGGTTGGCATTAAATATAATCCATAGATGCCACCATGCATGCTTTACCCACCCAATGAAACTTTCAATGCAAAGATCCTCCGACAATTGAGGAAAACTATGGGGGTGTTCTTCATATATAAAACCATTCGAAATTACCAACCAATCCTACACATTATGTGAGTTCGAAACCAAATCCCAAAAACATCTCAATGTACAAATCAATCCTTAATATTTACAATCCAGAACCATTTCTAATGAAATCACTATTCTTTCCAAACCCATGGGAAAACATCATTCATGATTAGAATATTGAAAATGGTCATTTTAATTAAATTTGATACCAAAACATACTCCAAGGTTCCAAACAAGACAAGTTTTGGAAAAACACATTTGAAAACCACACTTGGAGTCATTTGGAAACTAAAAACCATTTGGAAAACATTTTTAATTTTAAGAAACCCATTTTTGAAAAACAAGGTTTTCAAAAATGATCATTAAATGGAATACACGATTTATATACTTCCCTACCTATATTTGAACACCCAATGTGCATATGAAGTTACACATAACACACTGGTATATATATGGTCATCCATGTAAATTACTAATGTCCATATTAAAGGAATATTAAAGACATGGTAATGAAACACAAAGAGTGACACACCAAATTACTAAAGTTATTACATAATAAAAAAACCAAAAATAGGCAAACAAAATTCACACAAAACACCATTCCACTTTTCAATCAAGTTAGAAAATCTCATCTAACACCAAAAACCACTTCAAAATACCCAAAACCATTTTAAATGAAATTTTCATTTTATCGAAAATATAGCACACAAATACATTTGATACATATGGTCATAACTATGTAAATCCTTTTAAAAATACATTTACAATAAATTACTAGCATGTAAAGGCATAATAAATCATATAAACACATCGAAAAAATGAATAACACAATTTGAAATTAATTTGGAAAGCTAAAGCATTCAAAAACATGCTTCAGAAATAAAATGGATGAAAACACATACCTCAATGGTGTGTGAACACAATGAAACTCCAAAAGAGGGAGGGATCAAGGTCCAAGAAACAAACCACATACCATAACATAAAAATAAATAACCCACATGATACAACACTCACTATAAGGTTTCTCCATGAAGAACAATATCCAAGAAATGACAAAGGTACAAGAGTAGGAGGGGATAATAGGAGAAAATCATGAAAAAACCAAAGAAAACTTACATAAAAAGTTAGATAAGCATAAATCTAAGGAGGAAGAACAAGGGAGAGGGTTTTGGGAGCCTTATTATACACAAAAACCAAATAAGATTGGATTAGGGTAAAATCTTCTTAAAATAGAAGAGGGGGGGAAAGGAAATTATGTTTTTTAAGAACCTAGGTAGGTCGAATGGTTAGGATGTACAATTTACCAAATTATGCACCAACCATGTGCACCCCACTGGAAGAAAAAACACCTCACATGGGATATTGTATAGTTTAAGAAACCATGTGCCAACCGTGAAAATCATATCTGTAAAAATAAAAAACACCCTCATATTATTTCCACACAGATTCTACTAATCGTGTGCAAGTCATGGGCCAGGATTCAGAAACCACCAATAAGTCACACAGTTACTCTTTATCCTCACATGATGTGGTCCAAACAGTGAACATATCATGAAAGACAAACCATGCAATAAAATATTAAATGAAAACGCCATTTAAATCCACCTGACACATGGGTTCTCCATAAACTATACATAGGGCTAAAATAGGTCAACCCCCCCCCCCACTCAAAAAACAATTACTTAAGAACTCTACCTAAACATTAACCAAAAGATCATGAAATTATAAATTAATGAAATAAAAGAAAAAAAGTTTGGGGTGTGACAATTATCCCCAATAAAAACACTTTACAACCCCAAAAATTCACCCAAACAAATGAGGATCAAATATAGAACTTGAAACTAATCAAGGTAAGATAAATCCAAAAACCTCAATGTGTGATCACATCATGATTCACTATTTTATTTTGCCCTTACTCCACTATAATAAACTTGTTTTGTATTGTAAATTAAAAATATAATAACAAATTTTACTTAATTTTTTATTCAATAATTTAATTTTTATCACTATTAAATGGGATATTTTACTTATTTTGATTACTATATTATTGATGGAGGTGATTTGGAGATCTCTTAGTGAAATTAAAGAAAAACGTGCCAAACTTCGTAAGATCACAAGAACATATGTATACTAAAATGCATATTTCTACTAATCTTTGCACCCAATTGGACTGAAAATTGGTGGGATAATTCCAATGGTGTAGGGAACATTACTCTAGAAGACCAGGATTCCCAATTAATCCATTTGGAGGCCCAAAAATGTTTCATCATTGGAGATAATCATAATTTTTCATATTTTCAATTTCACTTATTTAATTTTTCCGTATCTCAAGATATAGACATTAAAATGGTGCCAAAGTTTAATTAGAGATATTATGTAGGTGGTTCAATAAAAAAAATTTCTAAGCTAGATAATAATTTCTAATAACCCTAAACTATGTGCCAAGTGATATGTTGAAATCGTGGTGCCCAAAACCACATATCACTTTTCCTATAAAATGGAACTGTGGGAACCCCATTTCTAAGTTTGGGTAGGAGGAAAGGTTCTTCTATTTTGGAGTCCCAAATAATTCATCTAATCCATTTGGATTTTCTAGAGCTCCCTATCCTCATAGGGTGATTCAAGATTGTTTCAGATTTCCACATGAGCTTCCTCTTCCTCTCAATTGTGGGATAAATGGTGGGTGATAATTGCAAGGGAGATACACACTTGAAGATGGAGTTTTAACACATAATTATCTATTGGTTTGGTGTATATTGTGGTTTTTAATTATTATTTTACATGTATCTTAAATTTTTTGAGTGATTTAATTGAAACACTTTTTATTTTATAATCGATTAATGTGTAATTTTATGTTTAAAAATTGTGTTTTTGTAATTGGATAATAAAAAAATAATTTTATTTCCCAAAAATTTTAGATTTCATTATTCCTTGAAAACCCTTTAAGCATGATAATAGGATGGAAATTGACTACATGATTTTTTTGTCAAGTTTTAGTTCTATATACATTGTTTTAGAGGCTTATGGGTACCCAATATCTTGTATAACCCTCTACTAGAGGATTCCACCAAAACTTAATGATAAGTTAAGAAAAAATGATCTTTTCAAGTGGTTTGATAACTTTTAAATGATCACATACCTTTCATTTATTTTTAAAAATCCTCTTGTTTTCAATTTTAAACACTTTAAACTAATCCATTTTATTATTGAAACTGTATTAAAATCCACCCCCCCCCCCTCTTTTAGCCCTTTTTATTAATGATACGCACTTTAAACCTCCAAATATCCTTAATAGAGGGCCTAGGGTCTAACATGTGCTATAAATCAACATTAAAAAAATTAATCAATTTGACATGTCATGACAACATGATTAATGTGACCTTCTAACTCCACAAGTCACACCAAACCAGCTTATGAGATAAACATAAGAAGATCCATGGTGGGTCTCACATTTAAGAACCAACTATATCAATGGCACTAAACCCCCAAGATGAGGGGGACCTAATGAAAGAAACTCAGACCAAACACTGACCCAAACCAGGATTCACCATCTCACTGCGACAATAGTATCTTAAAGAAAAAATATCATAAGACTAAAACCATTCCAAGAGAATTATAAATATTTAAATATCCACATCCATAGGGAAGAACCAAATAAATTTATAAAAAAACAAGGCTACTAATATCATTAAAATAGGAAGTATCTTCAAAAACAGAAAATTAAAACAAGGAAAACATAAATTTTCCTCACTCTGACATTAAAGAAAAAAGTTGGGATGGAAAAAACAACACATAGAAAATAAAATACTATGTGAAAAGATTCAAATTGGGGCCTATGGATAGATCCTTAGTTCCTTGAAACATCAACTGGACCATAGTCAGAAACTATAGAACTTTGACCATGAATTTCTCTTATGGTAATGCAGCTTATAAAACTTATCCAAATGACCCAAATAACCACACTATCAATAATCCTTTAGAGGATTATAGAAATATGGATTCAAATTCCCAAACTGACCACACTGGAAGAACATGAGATGGTGGCCTAATGAATGATAAGAATGAATGGACAATCGAGACTCCTTGGGAATAGGTTCCTATAGTTCAAACTTCTTGCTAGATGGGGAACCTTTAGAGTACCAAGGGAATCTATATTTCCACCTGCTATAGACTTCCCGTTGGGAACCATCATGGCTAAAAATGACTTATCTACTAGCTTCCCAAACAAAACTTCCCTAGATGAGAAGACTCAATCCTAAATCTCTAGATGAGGTCCCACATGAAAAGATAATCTTTCAAAAAATTATTTGAAGTTATATATGGAGAAAATAAATTATCACTTTGGAATAATCAACATAGGCCTTCATTTTTACCAATGATCTCTGCCACTTTCGTCACCTTCACCTCCACAGGTATAAACCATTAGAATAATGTGGTCTTAAAACTTCCCAAGTGATCCCAACATACAATGATGATGGGAGGATCACCTTCCACTAATCCAAACTTGGTACCTCAAAATATCTTAGGATAGATCTCATCCTTACATCCTTAGGGGATTCCAAATACCTGAAAATACTTTCAAATTTATCAAGATATTCCACAACCTCTAATGGACCTTGATCGTTATGAAAATTAGAAAAAACATGGTATGAACTTGACTCTACTACTCCACTAGGAGCTTGGGAAGGTCTAACAGATGGAATAGATTTATTATAAACCTTTGGGAACTTTATGGGAAGCATACTCTATATAACACAAAAAAATAGAATCAACCTCTATATAAACCCAAATTTAAATGACACCCCTAAGAAAAATACTATTCTCATAAACCAAAACATCACAAAATAAAACCAAATATGCTATTTCAAAAACCACTATCTTCACTCCAAATTAAAAATCATTTTATTCCATGGACAATTTCCAAATCCAATTTAAACACAAAATCCCACTTTTAAAATGAAATGATGTCCTGAAAATATTTTATATTAAAAAACCCTTTTAGCACACCAACATCCATCATCAAAAATAATTTTCATTCAAAATAAACTCACACAAACCAGAATCAATCTAAATCATCACCAACACCAAAAAACATAAAATAGGGAACTAGTGGTCAGGAATTACTCAACCACATAGTTTAGCAGACCATGCCTAAAGTATGCACCAACCATTAGAAGCATTTGAACCATTTACTCTGGATCCACATGAATTTAAATACCATAAAATATCACCATGTGACAACTTATCACTTACATTTTTATCCCACAACATGAAAAAACCCATCAAACCAAACAAAAACCAACAACATAAACCCAAAATCAAAATGACAGACTCAAGCCCCAACTATCCCTAGTAACTTTAGGCTCAAGGAAAGTAAGATCTTGTGGTGATCTTTCCATACTTACCTATCGAGTTCCAATAGTTCTATCTCTAGTCTACAAGAGATCCAAAATAATAAAGGGATCCTATAATACCATTTTATCATGAACCACCCCAGGAAGGCCCCTGAACTGGGCACCCAAGGTGACCTATAATAAGGCTCATGAGGCATTCTTGGTCCCCCCCAGTCTAGAAACTAGTGTCATACATAAAATATACTTATTTGATGATAATTTGTCTCAATAGACAATAGATAAATAAACAGGAACATCAAGAATAAAATAAATACTATTAGTAGAAGTAAACAAAATTAGGCATACCACCATGTGACCTCTAAGTTACTACCATCCATAAGACTGACCTGAACTAGGGAGAGTCTAAATAACAACCTAATCCAAAACCTAAACCTAAAAAATAGCTCGGGTATACTGATGTAAAGTAGAACAAGTATAGTGTGATTATAAAATAACTCAGTGGGAAAGCACCACAGAATGCATAGATTTCCTTTCCTGAACAATATATAAACAGTAGTTTGAAATACAATTAAGAAAATAATGTTTTAATTATTTAATGATTCAAACACATATTTCCTTTTAAAACAAAGTTTGAGAACAGAATTCCAAGTAGGAAACACAACTCTAGTAAAGCATTAAAAAGGAACATATGAACTAAGAACAAGTATAAAGATATAATAAACACAACTATAAATAAAGGAAATAGTATAGGTATATGAAGGCATCATTAAGAAAAAAATAATGTTAAATACTTCAAATAAAAATAGAAACATAATGATATAAAATCATGGGAATGTATTAAATATCTCAAGAGGAGACCCTTGATGTACTCTGTTTAGACCCATCTGCCACTGTATGATGCAATCCATAATCATTAACCAACCTGGCTTCTCTAACTAGTCTCACAAGTGGCATAGTCCACATGGATTGTCACACTCTCTAAGGGGATCTATTTTATCTAATATAGAAATAGATAGAAATCTTCCATATACTCTTTAGATAATGTCTAGGAAATATCATGATAAAAATATAATGGAAAAGGGAGGAGGTCATCACACTCTTGGAATTAAATATAACCTAAATATGCCAGCATTCAATCCTTTCCCACTCCCCAATACCATTTATATGATGACCCTCTCCCAAATAAGGACAACCATAAGGGTGCATATCACATAGAAAACCTTTCACAAGTTCTAACAGGGCCTACACATCATGTGATTTCAAAACCAACTTCCAAAAACATCACAAAGTACCAATCGAGCCTTAACATTTACAATTCATGACCATTTCTAAGGAAAACATTTTTATTTCAAACACAAAATTCAATACTAATGTAAAACATCATTCATGATCGTAATATTCTAAATGGGAGTTTTAAGTCAATTAGGTACCAAAATATACTTAAAGGTACCAAATAGTTCATGTCTTAGATAAAACTTTTGAAAACAACATTTTGAGTCATTTGGAAATCGAAATCCATTTGGAAAACATTTTGAATTTTAGGAAACCCATTTGAGAAAAACAAGGTTTTGGAAAATGGGCATTCAATGGAATCCCAAATTTATATGTATGAGTACCTCAATTTTCACACCTCGTGTGCACATGGAGTTACACATACCACTCTAGCATATATATGGTCATCAATGTAAATTCCTAATGTTCATCTTAAAGGAATAAAAAGAGATGTAATAATGAAAAACAAATAGAACCACACAAAAGTATCAAAGTTCTCACACAAGAAACAAACCAAAAAAAGTAAAAAAAACACACTAAATTCCATTACACTTGTGAACCAAGTTACCAAAGGTCAAATAAGTACAAACACCATTTCAAAATACCCAAAAACTTTTTAAATTTCAATAGGAATTTTATAAATCACATAGAATACATATAAATTTGATACATACAAGAATAAAAATTTAAATCATTTAAAAAACCATTTCTAATGAATCACCAACATAAAAAATAATAATAAATCATATTAACACATAACAAGCATGAATACATCAAATTGAAATTAATTTGGAAATTTCAATCATTCAAAGAGATACTTTGAAAAGTAAATGAATAGAAATACCTACCTCAAAAGTGTTTAAATTCTATGAAACTAACAAAGAGGGGATATCAAGGCCCAAGAAACAAACCAAACACCCTAACATCCAAATAAATAACCCATATGATCCAACCCTCATTCTAGGGTTTGTCTAAAAATAACCCTAACCAATAAAGGGAAAATAGACAAGAGGAGAAGGGGAGAAAAGGAGAAACCCAATTCAAAAATGAAAAAAACGTACCTAAAAGGTTGGAGGAGAATCAATACAAGGAGTAAGATCAAGGGATATGTTTTTGGGATCCCCTTTCGTGATAAAAAATATCAAATAATGGGGGAGGATGGTCAAATGGTGTTAAAAAATAAGATGGGAAAATGGAAATTCATGTTTCTAAGAAACTATAAAATTATTACGATTAGGCTATAGATTTTACCAAGCTATAAGCCAACCGTGAACACACCACTAAAAGGAAAAAATCTCACATGCGCTATTTGTATGATTTGAGAAACTATACTCCAACCATGAAAATAGAATCTGTCAAAATGATAGAGTCCCTCACATGCTTGGCACATAGTTTCCTCTAATCATGCACTATCCATGAACTAGGTTTTAGAAACCACTAACAAGCCACATGATTACTCCTATTACTCACATGGTGTGGGAAAAACCATGCACATACCATTATGAAAAAAAATCAAGAACAGAATGAATTGAAAACACCCTTTACATCCACCAGCCACGTGGTTTCTCCCCAAACTGTGCACACTAATCATACACAGGTCTAAAAATAGGTCCAAATCCACAAAAAAATTATATTTTTTAATGGGAAATCTACCTTAAAATAAAAAAAATATATCATGAAATAATAATGGATTGAAATAAAATAAAAAAACAAGGTTTGGGTGTGATAGGTCATGAGACATGTTATCTGCATAGCCGTGAGTATGTCTGCTAAAAAGAAAAAAAACATAACCTAAAATGAGAATTTTTTGGGTCTCCTATGCCCCCCACCAAATAAATGTGGGTGATAATATTCCACATAGGGTACCCCCCCCCCCCGCATGAAAAAAAAATATATATTATTTTTTCTTAACATGGATTTTGATCCACACATTGTTCACTTATGAGTGAACAATACCTATGGGTGATAGATTGGTTTTTAAACTATTAATTAATTAAAATAAAAACTATTAAAAACAAATTGATCTTTGAATAGTAATTTATTGACCATTCAAACTTTTATTTACAAGTCATTAGCGGCATTGGGACTTTATCAAAACCCCCTATCCTAATTCAAGAAAATTTAATAAAAATTTTGGATTAAATAATCATATGATCACTTTGATGCCAATTATATAAACTAGAGGCTTTTATACGTGGGAAAATAAGTATTTTTGAAGTTTTCTAGGTTTGGATTCATGTAGAAGAATCAATCCATTAACCCATGTCTGAATTTTCCCATATATTGTGTCAAAATCTCTTTAAGTAATAAAAAAATTGAAAAAAAAATCATAAATGGTACTTTTTTTATTCATAAATACTGATATGATCAACTTTTTGTTGGCATACGTTACCTTGAAGGAACTAAGTGAGGAATTTTATTGATTATCCACACATGATATAGATGATTTTGTATACATCAATTGTCAATTTACAGGTGCCAGTGTGTACAATTGATGAACCTCTTGATGTTTTGATGATCACAGGATCACCATACCCACAATCTGAGAGGGAAACTTGGATTAGGCTGCTCCAATTGCTCCTACCTCTCTATATATGTTAATAGAGATGAGAGAGAATCTCCCAAATTCATTCAGTCAATAGTTTATAAGAATATTGGTTATAATTCCCTAAAATAATCATATTTCATCTATCAAAATTTTACTTTTTTCCTTTAATAAATGAAAGCTATTAAATAATTCCATATTCATTGTGTATGAATCAGTTAACATGTCACAAATTTCATAAATATTTTATCACTTAATTTTAACAACTAAACTATGTTATTTGATAAAATATATGGAATTATCTAGATCTTTCTCTCTATAAAATATTTACCTAACCTTAAATGAAAATATCAATTTTTAAAAAATTATTCCTTATATTCACTTAAAACATAGGAATACACTGAGAAAATAAATATAGTTCCTATTATTTTAAACTAAAATAATAGTGAATTTATTTAATTCATACAATCATTAAAATTCATACATATCTCACCCTTCAATGTGGATCCCTCCGTTTCCTAATCTCTAATTCATAATAATTGTTCATTTTTATGAATACACTTTTTATGTGAACCTCTAGGATCTTATGTATATAGCATTGAGTCATACTTATAGACAAAGAGTGGTATCTAGAAACACTACATGGACCCTAAGGTGATAAGTTTTATTAATAATAATGATAAGCTCATATAAAAACACCCTATATAAAATATTCTTTTTTATCACAAGATATCTCATAAAGGAGGATGCACATTTTTTTCATCATCCTTCCTTGGTTTATAATTTCATGACCATATCAGATAGACCTACCTCCCTCTAACATGGCCATGGATTTAGTAAAGTTACTAGTATCATAGTCAACTTGACCTAAGATATCTCTTACTTTACATAAGTGGAAAATCCTATCTTGATAATTTAATCAATGTCATACCACCAATGACACACCCAACACAAGCTACCACATCATGAAATAAATTCCATGGTTTTTTTCTTTCATCAAAGTAGATGATAAAATGGTAAACATTGATAATGATCTCAAGTCAACAAACTAATACACATTTTCATAGATAGAAACAACCAATGACACCTAAAACATTTTGTGTTCCTATTGGCAGTTTAGTCCTCATGATATCCTCTATATGATAATATCAAGTGAAAACGTCATGAGAAGAAGTTTCAATGATTATGAGCCCCTAAAACCTAATAGTTATACATCATCTATCTCCATTAAATATGAATTGTCTAGACTATATGACATATGTTTTATGGTTTTTTTCTATTATTTTGAGTTTCTCATTATATGGTAATCGAAAAGTACTGATCAAGTTGGGTCTAGGGAACCCACTTCCACAACACCCCCACTTTCACTAGTGAAAAATTTTTAATAATAAACTTTTAAGCTCTCACATTATAAGATCATGCTTATTTAAATTCAGGGATTTAGATATTTGTATTTCTATATTTTTCTATATGGATACTCTATTATCTATGACTTCACCTCATCGAGTAAAACTCCTCGGGATATGATATCTCCATGTATTCCCTTTTTGTCTGCTATCAAAACCTTTATATCGTGGCTAGTACCAATGATGTAAGATTTTCATAATTTATATTATTATAATAAATTACTATTTAGATATGATTCCATGATTTAGAACATATGATTTCATTTTTATACTTCATCTTCAGTAGCATCATAAGACCCAACATACTTGTTATTTATAGATATGTATACCACTGGCTTTAAAGAGATTCTATTTCATATTTCTCTATATAAACCATAATATAAGATCAATTTATCCTTAAGAATAATATTTTTTCCCTAGAAAAACAAGTGTTCCTTCATTTATAGATACTAGGAATATATCCCTTATACTTTCTCAAGAACAATTAGATAGCTTTGACTATTTCCCATATAGTTCTTCTGGATTTATCTAATATTTTCCTACCATAATTTTTTTTGTTAGAAATATCATATTCAGTACATGGCGTGGAATATTGTAGATGCCAAAAAATGCTCCAGAGTTGATGAAGGTTGGGCCGCGACAAAGAGAAGACATATTTGGAACCGGCGACCAATTTCGTGGGGCCTGAAGGGGTCGCACGAAAAAAATGCAGCGGCGTGTGAAAAAAATGACCCACACGAAAAACTCTAGGTTTCACAAGAGTTTTTGCATTCGAGTGCAAAAATGACACACGGCCGCCCAGTGCAGTGGAAATTTTGCACTACCGATGCCGGAACACATAAAATTTCACGTCATCCTGTGTTCCTCACGAACTCGCAATCCTGAGTGCCTATAAATAGAAGGCCACCCCTTCGACTTCAGCCCAATGAATCTGAACTCTCTCCACTACACAAAATTCATCTCTTGTGCGTGCAAAAAGATGGATCTCAAGTACTGAATTTTTCACGCTAGGTCGCCCAGGGGTCTGCCTTTGCTTGAGACCACTCGGGCTTGATTCTTTTCTGAATCCCATCGAGCCCCTTCCCCCATGCGCAATTCTTTCCAATTGCACGGGATCAATTCTTTGGTGTGTAATTCCTTTTGTGCACCACCCTTGTCGTTTCGCGTGCACAATTCCTTCTGCGAGCTGGCCCGGCCTTTTTCACGCGCGCACCTCAATTGCTCATTGGATCCGTCGTTTATGCGCACGCAACTCCATTGCGCATCGGCCTGGCCCTTTTTCACGCATTCCATTCATTTGAGTGCCAGTCCAGCCCTTTTTCACGCAATATCCCCTTTTTTGTGCAAGCCTCCCACCTTGTGCTCCCATGATGTCCCTCTTCCATGCATCATTTTTGGGCGCCTCCCATGCCCAAAGCACCTTCACCATATACTCTTTTCCCGTGAAACCTCCTAGGTTCACATGAAGTAAATTCAAAGTCCCTTGGATGATACCACCCATTGTATTGCTTCGCCTCATGCTTCTTCGCATAGGCACGTTAACAGATATTGCTTCTTCACATAGTCATGCTAACGTGGACCCCCCAATGGTTCACTCCATAACACCCCCTAGTCATGGCGTTTCTTGTCCCCTCTCTTCACCAAGGTGCAGAGGGTACTGATTATGTAATTCCTAGGGGTGCGGAGTGAACCCACCTCATCTGAGCTGTAGAACGTTAAACTATCAAGCACCATCGTCCTCAGCACATGACGTTAAACTATGGTCTCACCCCGTGCCTCACACATGGGGTGCCCCCACCTTGGACATTCTCCACACCCACTGGTCTCCACAAGGATGAGATCTTCCCTCATAGGGGTTGATATCCTCCTTATCAGAGTGGCATTTGTCCATGGGGAAAGGGTGACCATCTCGGTGTAAGCCCCTAGCTTTTCTTACAGGGGGTAGCGTCCATGCTCCTCCTTTCTTATTCGGTCCCAACGACCAGGGGGAGGGAAGAATGGACACCGGACCCCTCCTTTCTTCGGTACCAAATCCCTCTCCCGCTGGGCTTTGATGCCATCAGACCTCCATCCTAGAGTAAGTCCCAACCTCTTCGGGCCACTAACCATACATAATCCCATGTTTCCTCTTTGGGTTGCGATCACGTGTAAGCCCCAATTCACCTCCCACAGACACACCTTTCATGACGTGATCTTCAAGTCTCTGCTTCCTCTTGTTTCTCACACCGATCATGACTCACGTGGGCTTAGAGAAAGCATCGGCCATGACATCCTTGCTGGGCATCCTAGAGTGTAAGTCACACACACACCATCCCGAACTACGAGGTCTTTGATCCTTGCCAAGGTAAGGTACGTAGGAATCCCCCCTGAGGTTCAATCCCACCACCCATTGGTCGCTCAGACCCTATTGATGTCGGTTCACCAACACCTTGGGCCACCTCAGAGCGTAATCCCCAAATGCCCTCCCCCCCCGAACTACGAGGTCTTTGATCCTTGCGAAGTTAAGGTACGTAGGAAGCCTCCCGGAGGTTCAATCCCAACATCTAGTCACTCCAACCCCCTTCACATCGGTTCGCCCCCATACTTCATGATGTTAAACTGTGGACCTCAATCAGTGGTAAACTGTTGTTTCCCTAGTCATTGGTAAGTCATTGCACACCATTCCCCACATTCTAACTACGAGGACTTTTATATTTTCCAAGGAAAGGTACGTAGGAAGCCTCCATAATGTTCAAGCCCACCATCCACCCAGACCCCAGGTCCTTATTCATGTCGGTTCTCCGACTCCTGCCCCATACCCGAACTACATAGACTTTGAGCCTTTCCAAGGCAGGGTATATAGGAAGCCTCCTTGAGGTCAAGCCCAACAACCAATGGTCCCCGCCACTTCATGTTGGTCCACCCCCATCCTGCATGACGTTAAACTATATTCCACTTTTGATTCCCTATTCAGCGGCAAGCTGTTGTCACTCCATTCAGCGGTAATCCATTGTGATCCTATTCAGCGGTAAGCCTTTGTGATCCTATTCAACAGTAAGCTGTTGTGATCCTATTCAGTGGTAAAACGTTTTGATCCTATTTAGAGGTAAGCCATAGACATTCTTTTCTAGTGGTAAGCCATTGCGACCCCACCCAGCGGCAAGCTGTTGAAAGCCCCAATCGGGGGTAAGCCGCCATCATATGAACTAAGTGGACTTTGATTCCCTACCACAGGGATATGTAGGAAGCCTCTTCAAGGCTGAAGCCCAAAACCATCGTTATCCTCATGGTGGTTCCATCCCATTCGCCATCCACTTCATTCAACCTCTCCACCATCCATCCCGATTCTTACCCGGGCCGCCACATCCCAGTGGTATCATGCCACCTCATACCCCATTCCCCTCAATAGTAACCTGGAAGTCAACCATATTTTGGCCCCAACATTGTTTTTTTCTCTAGGGGTTGCATCCATCTGATCCACTCTATTCAATGCTCTGGTTATTCTAGTCCATCTCCGCTGGATGTTAAACTTACCGCATACCCTATATTAAACATGGGAAGCTGAGGAAACCTCAGATACATGTCCATGGAATATGATTCCCCACATTCGATGTGATATGCCTCAGGATTCCGTGCCCTTGAGAATCCCTATAATAAATGACAGAAGACATACATTCCAGTTTCCCAGCATCCAGACACGCCAGTGATTCCCAACGTGACTACTCCCCTGACCAAAGGTTCCTGCCCTGACTGGACCTCGAGGAATGTTCCGATAGAAGCATTTTAATTAACTAGTGTCCATGAAGATATGTCTCTAGGAAGAGCTTCATGGAAAATGTGTTAAATATATAAGGGAGACCTAGACTAGGTGAAGAGTTCCGAGGAGGAATCCATCGAAGGAAGAACCAACATCCCATCAACCTATTTCAATCAAGGAGATAATATCCCTGAATAAGGAGTAGATGATGCCCGCCTTTGGGAAGCGGGAATTCGGGGCAACAGACAGAACCTCTGTCCCCCCAAAATAGATGGATGCGCGCACCCTAGTGAAAGCATCGGAAACATAAATGGTGAACCCAACGTAAAATTATTCTCCTCAAAATGGAGACTAGTAGCATTTGAGGCATCAATGGATTGACATGTCACCAGATCCAGTTATCTGGCACCGAGTCCTGCTAAGAAAATAGTGGGCCTAGAGTGAAACTCACCCGAAGTTGGGGAAGTAGAACGTTGGACATCCCGTTCTGTGATGTTGGTAGCGTGGATCCCTCTTACCGGACATGGAAGACGAGATGGTGTTGGGGAATTGGTTGTCGATTCCTTTTCCTTTCAGAACTGACAAGTTAATATTCCTACTCTCAGGAATCAGGTTACTTCTCCAAGGACGCGATCACCACCTGCTCATCGATGCAGGGGCAGGGGAAGTGCCAACACGGCCACTCCACGTGGCTTCACCTCTCCCATGAAGGCCTTTACATCTACAACCATGGGGTGCCCATGCCCCCTCTCCCCATCCAAGGTCATTCAATGGAGGGTAATCAATGACCTCATTCACTGTTACAAGGAGGAGGGCATAATCCCGACCTAGGATATGGCCCGCCTAGATCTGGAGGCATCTGTGCCTCTTTGCCAATGTCACCCCCAAGGGCCGTGCAGGGAGCCGTTGATCCCCACGCCAACATATAACTTTTTTGAGAGCCTCTCCCCAGAACGCTTTGACGACTCCCTTCATTATGCTGATGAGGTAGGTGACAGCTGGATCAACCCGATTAGAGTCCCATTCCAGGGGCTCCTAGTGAGGACTCCCACCAGGCCGTGTCAGCACCGCCACCCAGTCTTGCTGGAAGAGGAGCAGGTAAGCTATGTACCTGCACCACAGGCCCTGGTTCATCTAACCCGATGCCAGCGTTGGGTGCAAGCTGTGGAGGACGCCCGCCAAGGGGCATCAACGTTAGAAGCTACTATGGTCTGAGACACCGTCGATGCATATCATCATTTCCCTACATACACTGAGTAGGGTCACTTATATTCCCAGCTAGGATCAAGGCCCCAACCACCCCAAGGGTAGGCTAGGTTGACTCTCTTGGTCGTCGGCATGAGCAGTGGTCACCGTGAGCTAACCCGCAGTGATGTCACCCAGTACTGACGTCCTCCCCGTACCACTACCACAGAAAGCATGGGCCTTCCACACTTCGAGGCTCGGCATGGAGGTCCACCCCGTTCCACCCTCAATCCGAATGAGGGTCTTCCCCATGGTGGTGATACTCAGTACGAAATCCTCTCTCATTCCCATTACATTGGGTATGCAGTCATTCCTCCAGCCCCTGACCGCCAGTATATGGACATTGCCTATCCGGTCTCTCTTCAATGTGGGGATCCTCTCCATGTTCTCTCAGTAGCTGGTGGAGTTCCTCCTCACCTCATCAACCAGAGGGGTGCAGGCTAGCATCACTCCACCCACACCCTACACAGAGGTCCTACCTGTGTGCAGCTAGAATGATAAAAGGACCCTTCTCATACTGAGGTTGCCCGGGAAAAACAATTGTAGAGGTCCTCCCCATGCTTCTTCCAGTTCAATCGGAGGTCTTACCCGCTCAAGAGCTACCCATGGAGGTCCTCCCCATGTCCCCTTTGACATTTTTCCTCGTGCTCCTCACACCCCGGATTTCTCAAGTGGAAACCCTCTCTGCCCCAGCACCAGTGTGGCCGAAGGACCCCGTGTCAAAAATCTTCCCTATCTCGAGGAGCCACCCAGGGGAAAGAAAGCGGGTCGTTGCCGCCATAAGAAGAATTCTGAGAAGATCTGGACATAGATCAGACCAGTCTGCTTCTCGAAATATAATGTGGAATACGACGAGCGTGGGAACCCTCCTCTTGCTCATCCGAGTTAAGGGTCGGGGTAGGGACGAGGCGCATCAGCCTAGTGCTCCCGGAATACGAGGTCCATCGGATTCCCACCTTCCTCCGCAGGTATATTTAGGAGGATGAAAGTCTAGCAACCCTATAGGTTATGATTGTGCAATCACCACCATCGTCACCAAAAGCACTCTCTACCTCGATAAGAGATCACAAAGAACTATTCTGGGGACCAATGGTGGGTGAGTAGAATCACAGCCTATCACCATTAGCCCTATCCCCTGAGCTAGGAATGGCGTCTGTCAGCCCGTCTTATCATGATGTAGAAGCTAGGTCACTACACTCTTCGGAGGGCATCTTGAGATTCGGTGGCCAGTGTGCCCGCTCACCGTACTCTCCACCGGCTATCCTTTCATCCCAGCGGTCTGCCTCAGTACCGCTACCAGTTATTCAGCCACCCCTAGTTGATTAGTGGGTAAATCAAGGGCCAGACCCTGAATCAGAGCTGAGGAACTTATGGAACATCCTCACAGTGGGCCACTTCCCTGAGAAGTTCTGGCCCGTGGCAGTGTATAATTTCTGCATACCGGAATCCCTCATCCCAAAGGAGGTTGAATGTTTCCACCAAAACCTATGGACGACACACTTTCTCCTTCATCATCGAAGAGTGGTGTATCCTAGGATCAATGTGCACCTTGAAGAAATTGGTGAACAATGTCTTCTGGTTGATCTGGCTGCACTCCCCGTGACCTAGCTCCCTGAGTCACCAGGCCGCCGTACGACCCTCCAACAACAATGAATTCAGAGTTTCAAGGTACTCCACAAAATTATCAAGGAGGCTACCCCCTACGTGAAAATCTATGGTTGGGGGAAGTATGCTTCCCTCCTATTCAGTCCTATCCGGAGACAACCTAACTCACCTGGAGATATTGAGGACATGCCCCCAGGAAGGGTCATGGTCAATATGGCCGACATAGTGGATAAGGAGGATGATATGGAGCTTCTCGATGGAGAGTTACCCCCTGAGGGTGTGCCACCAATATTGGACCCATCAGGAAGGATTAATCATCAGCAGAGGAACCTACTTGGTCTCCCTAAACCCATTAAGGCATTGTTACTCATCCATAATTCCGGTTAGGGAAAAGAGCATGTCAGAGCTGCCAAGCACTCCGACCCATCCGCCTCAGTGCCGAAGATGGAGGAGGACCCCGAGAAGCCCACATTGCACCAACAACTTGCTGAATAGAAAAAGTTGTTCAACAAACTCCTAGATGAATGCGCTGAAGATCGACGTCCCGACTACGGAAATCATTGGCCAGTACAGTAGGGGCAGGAACAACTTCCCCTCGGTGAGCTTCCCTCAGGAAACCCTGATCATACTGCTCCCACGGACAGGGCTAAAGTTGGAGCTCATGGAAAGAGGGTGCGGTATGTCTCACCAAACCCTCCTGAATGGCGCGTCAATCCAAGGAACCCAGCTCGGGTTCCCCCAGTTGCCCCGTAGGCCGCCTCGCCAGCCGCTCCACGAGCCGCTGAGCTTGTCTACCGTGCTGAAGAACCCGCCAATGCGCTCGTAGTTAGGGATCCACGTCAAGATAGGGAATCCCACCCAGGTGATCCTATGGCGGCACTCATAGCCTGCCTTAAGGCATTGAAACATGACAGGTGGAAATCCCACCTGATGGTAAGCCATATCCGACATGGGTGGTTGATATGTCGGTGCCTCTGAGTTTCGGGAATCCCACCTTATCCCCCTTTAATGGGATGGGGGACCCTTCGTATCACCTGGCCCACTTCAACTCAAGGTGTGGGCCCATGTTAGGGACTCCAATGCAGTAATAGGCTGTCAAGCTCCACTGTTTTGTTCAGATATTGGAGGGGTCACCATTCGTCTGGTACATCCAGCTCCCTGTTGGATCCGTAACCAGCTGGGAGGACCTTCGCAGGAAATTCCTCTACCAGTTCAGCTCCACCACCCAGAAAACGAGCATCGTGAACCTATTCAAGTGCAAAAAAAGGCCTGATGAGTGAGTTGCGGACTTTATCGCCCGGTGGAAGGGGCTCACATACTCCCTTGACATGCCACTGACTCAGGATAAATTTCTGACGATGTGTATAGGGAACGTCAAGATGGAACTGGTTCCTTCTATGATCACCCAGAACTACCCAAGAGGATTCTGAGACTTCTCTGATAAGGCCCAACTCCTGGAGGAATCTTTACAATAGGCCATCTAGGCACATTCGTTTTCCCCTGTAATTCCAGTAAGGAGGGTTGCCAGAGTCGAGCCCACCGTGGTGGCCCAAATAGAATCCCCCAGAGAACTAGAATTGATACCAGTGTCACCAGCCCTATAGCCTCACAGAGGCCCTCCACCTCAGGCGCAGCCTCCGGCTCAGCAGTGTCTACCTCAGAATCGGTCGGTGCCCCCGCGTAATGCGCCGCCACCACCAAGGTGGGACAATCAGGGTCCGCCTCCTTGACAGGACCCTCCAGCTCCTAATCAGGGTCAGGCTCCAAGGGCCCCATTTTCAGATAAAAGAAACTAGACCTACTTGTTCAATGATAATCAGGTCCCCGGCTATTTCATAAGTGCCTTGGAACAAGGGGTTGTCTGTCTGCCTGAGTGTAGTGGGCCAGAAGAGGAGAACCTCACTAATCGCCCAATCTACTTCACCTATCATCAGATCCTGGGGAACACCCTCAAAAAATGCTATGTGTTTAAAGACTGGCTTCAAGACCAGGTCGATAACAACATAGTCAGGCTGGGCCTATCCCCGGCACAAGTAGAGGGTGTCTTTGTAAGGCCAGACAGCAGTAGCGATAGCAAAGGTGAGTGTAAGCAGGTTTCTAATCGCGGGTCCCAAAATTATGATGACTGTATGGCTCTCAAAACAGTCACTTGTGACCATGGCATCATATCGGGCATTACAGAATCATCCGGAGCCTTCAGAAGCTACGAACACCACCTCTGCATCATCATCTCAGTCGGCCTCTTCCTAGAAGAGCAAGCATCGACAGTTCAAGTAAAAGCAACGCGCCCTGACAATGCCATAGTTGTCCCGCACTCTCAGTGACTTCATGCCCCCTAAGATGGGGATTCCTCCTAGGATCCACCCAGTAGTTGATGACTCTTCAAGTGATATTCAAGGGTATGCTTCGATTAATATTGTGGAATTGGTAAACACCTACATGATTCCCGACGACGGAGAGCGCCCGGTGAACCTCCCCAACGTCCCCAATCGACGCCAATGTCAGTGGATTCACAACCATATGGTTCATTGAGTAACATCAGTTGGCACCTCCAGTCAGGATGTGCATGCCACTGAGACTATACAGCAGGCCCAATGCTGAACTCAGCACGCGCAACCTTTTCATTTGGTGTTGTCGAGCCCACCTCTCCCACCATTTGTGCTAATAGATCAGGCAGAGCTACCTTGACCATGTTGTGACCAGCCTCGCCCTGCTGTATTCCGATCTCAGTCGTCCGGTCCTCATCTGCCAGCTACTCTTCAGGATTTGACTAGCGAGCAGCGGGATATGTCCAGCACCAGTCAGCCGCCAGCCCAGCCGGCAGGGCTCGCCATGCCTCCTATCACAAAGCGGCCTCCTACAAGCCAAAGTTTGCACCTAGAGTAGAAATATGATGTCCTAAAGCACCTTTCCATCATCCTAGTGAGGCTTTCCATCCTCGAGGCCCTTCTCCTATCGTCAGATATGCGTGAGTCCCTCACTGAGGCTTTAAGAAGCCCCCTCCAGTTTGAGACAGAGGTAGTAGCTAGAGAGGCTTTCCATGCTGAAACAGTCAAGAACGCTAAATGTTAGGCCATCATTTCATTCTCTAGAGAGGATGAAGGCTCTCCCATACTGAGGCACATCCTCCCACTGTACATCACCTTCCGATATAATGGCGTGGAGTTTCACCGCTGTCTTGTTGACACCAGCTCCGGGATTAACCTTATCCTAACGCGGATGCTAAGGAAGTTGGGGTTATCCGAAGATGACCTAACTCCCTACGACTTATGGATCTAGGGATATTATAGGACCGAATAGACCCCGGTCGACAAGTTCCATTTGAATTCCCAGTTCGGTGGCCTAGTATCCAGCACCGAGTTTATGGTTGTCTCCCAAGACACCACATACAAAGCATTGATGGGAAGACCATGGCTCCACCTATATGCGACGGTCCCCTCTTTGTATCACCAGTACCTCAAGTACTCTCTTAATGGTCAAGTAGGTGTAATCCAAGGTTATACATCTCCTTTCACCTCTTGTGAATCCCGCTACATGGACGCCGACTATTACAAGAGCAAGGATAAGAATATTCAGCCAGTGAGGTCGAACCCATCATGGTTGCAACTGACCCCTAGGTAGGTATGGATGATGCCTACGTCATCCTGATCCATCGATTGGAGGCCACAACCCCCGACATGGGGCAATGTTTTGTTGTCTCTGTTCCAATATAGAATCATATTCCTAAGTCCTAACGACAACAGAAAATCACCTCGTACTCCTGCACAAACCAAGCTCAGGTGATGCCGGAGCCTCCTACCCCCGTATGGTATCAGGATGTCTGCCCCATGGAAACGACAGTACATCAAAAGTGCCTATTTCTCTAGGCTGGAATTAACCAGATCAATCTAACGCGCCAATAATGCTTTGATATCATCAATCATGCCCCCTTGGGCTGAAGACCAGATGGGATCAGATCGACTGCCTTCATTGCTATGGTTCCAGCAGTATGTGAATCACCAGATATGTTGTCCACTACTGATCAGGCTAGTACCAACCTCCCGTCAGGATATACTGACCTAGAGGAAGCTTCCCCTACTAGGGATCCCTCCTCCACAAGTGAAGAAGAGGATTTGGAGGATGCTCCCCCGCCTTCGAAGAAGGTATCTCCACCACGGTCGATGAACTGGTATAGGTGAACCTTGGTAGCAAGGCAGATCTGAGACCCACATTGACCAATGCTTCCACATCCCTCAAAGAGCAGCAGCAGTACGTGGACTTCCTTAAACAGCATCGTGACATGTTTTCTTGGAGGTATGATGAGATGACAGGACTAGATCCTCATATAGCCATCCACTGCCTCAGTCTCTTGACAAATCATCATGGGTTCAAGAAGCCTCCCAGGAAGATGAACCCTTCTCATGGTGCCATGGTCAAGGACGAAGCTGACAAGATCATCAGATCTAACTTCATCAAGGAGTTCCAGTACCCCAAGTGGCTAGTCAACATTGTTCCAATCATAAAGAAGAACGAATAGATCAGAGTCTGTATTGACTTTTGGGATCTTAACTGTCACTATCTGAAGGATGATTTTCCCCTTCCTATGATGGAATTGCTGATAGATGCTATTGCTGGGTTTCAGGCCCTCTCCTTCATGGACGGGTACTCTGGATATAATCAGATCCGGATGGCCCCAAGGATGAAGATTCCACCACTTTCAAGGTTCCCCAAGGTAATTTCTGTTACTAGGTTATGCCCTATGGCCTGAAGAATGTAGGCGCCACCTATCAGTGAGCAATGCATTTCATATTCAAGACAATCCTCGAGACATTGGTGGGATGTTATGTTGATGATCTAGTGGTCAAATCTCACCAGCGCCAGGACCATCTCAATGACCTTGAAAAAGTGTTCGACTTCCTCCGTTCCCACCACCTAAAGATGAACCCGTTGAAATGTGCCTTTGGGGTAACCTCTGGGAAGTTCCTTGGATTTTTTATTAGGTAACGGGGCATCAAGATCAACCCAAAGAAGATCAAGTCCATCAGCCAGATGCCTCTCCCGAGAAATATTCAGGATCTTCGAGGTTTCCAAGGCCACTTAGCTTGCATACGCCGATTCATTATGAATCTAACTGGAAAGTGTAATCCCTTTTCCTAGATCATGAAGAAAGGCTCCATAAATGAATGGGATGAAGAGTGGAAGGCCGTGTTTGAGGAAATCAAGCAGTATCTGCTCCATCCTCCGTTCTTGATGCCACCCATCTCCAGAAAACCATTGATCCTATACGTGACTTCCCTGGAATGATTTATTGGAGCCCTTATCACCTATAAGAACAATGAGCGGACAGAAAGAATCCTTTACTATCTTAGTCGTATGCTCATCGATACGGAGACCAGATACTCCCTCATCAAAAAAGTGGTATTTCACTCTTATTTGTCATGTAGAAGTTGTGACATTACCTGTAGCACATACGTTATCGCTGGTGTCTCAGGTAGACCCGCTGAATTACATTCTGAACCGCCCCATGTTGACCGACCGTCTATCATGGTGGGCGGTAATCCTCCAGCAATTCGACATCAGGTTTGCCTCTTAGAAATCTATTAAGGGACATGCATTGGCAGAATTCCTTGTTGCCCATCCAACCCCCATAGACTAGACCTTGGACCTGGATTTTCCCGATGAGGTAATCCTCTCGGTAGATCATGCCATCCCATGTTTGTAGATGCACTTT
This sequence comes from Viscum album, assembly GCA_963277665.1. Taxonomy (NCBI): domain Eukaryota; kingdom Viridiplantae; phylum Streptophyta; class Magnoliopsida; order Santalales; family Viscaceae; genus Viscum; species Viscum album. The sequence goes on along the minus strand of OY728135.1, from coordinate 779,234,413 downwards.
GATGGTGCCTTCCAGAGCCCCACCTGCAGAAGGCTCAATGATCTCAAACTCAATAGAGTAGGCCTGGGTATTGTCTTTATTACCTCGGCACAATCCATTCTTCCGTACTCATTCCTGTTGTCGGAAGGCTGCACTAACAATGAAGCATAGTATTAGGCCCTCATTACTGGTCTCGAGATGGCCCTCGAGATCGATGTTCCCCATTTGCATGTGAAAGGGGATTCCAAAATAGTCATCAAGTAGATCAACGGTGACTATGTCATTAGGAAACCAGATCTCGTACCATTGTTGGAGAACACCCTCCAGCTAATGGCCCAGTTCTCATCTCGGCCAGAAGTTACCCATGTCCCTCGATCTCAAAACGGTCGATCTGATGCCCTGTCCGGCCTGGCTGCATCACTTGTAGAACTCGAGAAGGATGATCTGATTATCCACATGGCACATCAGAGAGTCATTGATCCTGTCACCCCAGATGATGACAATAGCCTATGGGTAATCCATCTTACGACTAGAGCCTCCACGTCAGGACCACCAGGTTCCTCAGATCGAATGGTTGAAGTGACTCCTGACTGAAGACCTCACTTTGTCGAGTATCTCCAAAATGGTTGCCTCCTAGCTTATTGGGCCGAGCGCGAGCAAATCCGACGTCGTGCACTGCATTTTACCCTCCAGAGTGGTCCCAGTCTTGAGAAGATCCTCTACAAGAATGGGATTGATGGTGTTCTCCTCCGTTGCATCTAAGGAGTCAAGATTTCTCAGGTCATACATGAGGTTCACGTCGGTTCTTGTGGGGCTCACCAGAATGGGACAACGCTGTCCCATCAGATCCAGAGACTAGGATACTTATGGCCCTCCATGATCCATGATTTCATCGAGTTTTCCAATAGATTTCATGAATTCTAAATTCATGCTAACTTCATGTATCAGCCGCCAGAACCTCTCCACTCCACAAATTACTCTTGGTCGTTTGCGGTGTGGGGAATCTACGTCTTGGGACAATATCCATCGGTGACAGCTCACCAGTTCAGGTTCATCTTGACTACCACGGATTTCTTTTCCAATTGGACAGAGTTAGTTCCACTCAAGGAGGTCAAGGCCTATTCTATCATTGACTTCGTGAGCTCCAAAATCATCTACCAGTTTTGAGTCCCTTATGTTTTCTTCACTGATAATGGCACCAACTTCCAAGCAGTCGAGCTGAAGAAATTTTACACCAAGTACAACATCTGTTTGAACCATACCTCTCTCTACCACAAGCAAGCAAATGGACAGATCTAGGTGTTCAACAAAACCGTCTCTAACATTTTGTAGAAAATGGTTGGTCAGAATAAGAAGAGTCGTCCGGACATGCTCCCTGATGCCCTCTGGGATTATTGGATGACGACTCGTAATTCCACCTAGGTGACCCCATATTCCTTGGTGTACGGAGTTGAGTCTGTCCTACCCATTGAGATCTAGCTTCCTTCACTACACACAGCGGTCTATGACCAGCAGGTGCCAGATAAGGTAGCCAAAATATGTCTGTCTGAATTGGAAGCACTTGACAAGAATAGGCTTCGTGCCCTGTACAATCTAGAAAAGCATCAGAATAGGATATCTAGAGCCTTCAACAAGAAGGTTCGCCTCCATTATTTCCTATAAGGAAACTTGGTATTGGCCCTTCGGACGCCAATGATCCCTAGCAGTGAACCACCCAAGTTAGATCCCAAATGGGAAGGACCTTACATAATTCACAGGGTTTACCCCAATGGTGCGTTCTCCCTGGTGACCATGGATGGTGAGTGTATAACTCCTCACACCAATGCCAGGTTCCTTAACCAATACTTTTCCTAAGCCTACAGGTCCAACACGAACCTAAATTGTCTGGTCCTACATGACCCTGAACTGGATGATGGTTCGGCATGACCCTAAACTGTATGGTCTTGTACGACCTTAGACTATTCGGTCCCACATGACCCTAATATGCTTCGTACCTCATGACGTTAAACTATATTTCATCCCGCAAGACGTTAAAATGATCCCTTAAAACTACATGTGGTATGATTCCCATCCGCATGGGATACATAGGAACGCTCAAGCATTTTGTCTTGATCCCATCCCCCAAACTCTTCTCTTTGACTATCCCCCCTAGGTATAGTTCTTTCAGATTATCCTTGCAGGATATGGTGTAGTATTCCTTATCCCCACTCATACTAGGATTATAAAGGTCACACCATGTGCCTACTCCTCGTTCTTCAATCCTCCCATGTCCTCACCACATGAAGTTAAACTGCATGGCCTTCAAGAACTACATACAGATTGATTCCCATCCTTATGGGATACGTAGGAATGCCTGGACATTTCGTCTATTGGCCCAGCCCAAATTCCAGAACCTTCCTTTGGGTCAAGACATATGGTGTGGTGCAGTTTCTTGCCTCAATAACACGTTGAGCTAATCTTAATTTTGTCGTACTTCCCACTCCCCAAAGGTGTCCACCTCTTTCACCGCCTTGATTGACTTTAAAATGTATGGGTACAGCTATGATTCACCCACTCCTTTGATTGGGACTCCATCATCCTTCCCATACAAAAGGGACCTCAAAAACAAGGGATGATAGGCCCAAGGGATCTCCTACCACTTCAGGCCAATGCCCTTGAGGATGTCGAGCAGCAAATTCATACATGTCGCGCGTTGCGAATAAGGTCAGCGGTCGATGCTCATTTGTTGTTCCCATTCTAGGTCACTATAAGGATGTTGTGTTTCGAACATGGTCAACAGATACCCTTTGTCATCAGGGACACCCCAAGATGTCCCAAACATTGAGTGTAGTGGTTTTTTTCCCCCATTTTATATCAAAGCGATGAACTCCCCTCAGGCGATGCCAGCTACTAGACCCCTATATGGCAGGGAGAGCCGAATCCGGCTCCTTGTTTCCCACACCGTGCACTGCTCATGTGGGATTAGGAGCTGTGATGAGGTGGTAATCGTACAAGAGGTAAGATGGCTACCATTGGTCAAAACACCTAGCCTCAGGACCCTAGGCCTTTTCCGGTCCCTTTGCCTTATCGGGCCCCGACCCAAGTTCGTATGGCATTGTGCAGTGTAGTATGGGATTATGTCCTTATTCACGTCAGGTTACTCGCCATGTTGTACACATCCCCGGATGAGATACCTTATCCATACTCATCCTCACTACAAGACATTAAACTGCAAACTTGTTGGGCCTTTTCGACTGAGGCCTAGCCTTGAGGCCCCGACCTTTTCCAGCCCCCTAGCCTTCTCAGGACCTGGCCCAAGTTCTTATGGGATTGTACGATGTGGTATCGGATTATTTACTCATTCACATCAGGTTTTTAATGACCAAGACATGTACCTCTCCCTCCTGGGAGTTCTCTATCCCTATATTCTATACTCATCCCTTCAAATTGGTTACTCTCAAGTTGATCACCCTCCTCGACCCTTGTCGGTGATGCACCAATCTCTTTGAGATTACTCTAGTTCAACATTTAGAGTGTTGGATTTTACGTGGACATGCTTTCGACCATTTTTCAAGCTTCATGTTCTCCTTCATTTGGGATTCCATAATCTTCCACACCCGAAGGGACCCCCAAATGGCATGGATTTTTTGTCTAAGGGCTCTCCTATCATCATGGTCCAACATCCTCGAGGGTTTCAGACAACAAATCGATTCAAGTCCCATGTTGCGAATATTGTTTGTGGTTGATGATCATTTAGTTTTCCTCATTACAGGCTAACGTGATATGGATGTTGTGTTTTGAACACGGTCAAAATTTATCCTCCATCATCGTGCCAGCCCCTTTAAGCCTTGAATGTTGGTTACATGATTCACATCATTGTCCACCCCATCATGTCCAAGTGTAATTATTACACTCCTTACACTATTCCTCAGTGTGCATTTTCACGATAGGAATATAATTCCACAGTAAAGGCGTCATTTGAGGCTCCAAATCGACTTCCCTTCTCCATGGTCTGAGCTCTAAGACCATAAACTAAGATCTCTATTAGAACTACGTGTGGCTTGATTCCCATCCTTATGGGATGTGTAGGAACACCCAGACATCTTGTTTTCAGGTCCAGCTCAATTGGGAGATATTTTCTCCTACCCCTTACCCTATTACCTCTATTTTGGCCCCTTGTCCCGAGGTTTCTTTCATGGAATCGTGTACGGTGTGGTGTGGGATTATGTCCTCATTCACGCCGGGTACGCTTTATTGCACCATGCACATTCCCCCTTTAGCCTCGTCTCTACTACATTTGTGCCACATGATGTTAAAATGCATGCATGGTCCTATCACATGACCCTAAACTATGACATTATTATCCTATCCGCATAACAAAAAATGGCACTGCATCATGATGTCCTCACTCAAGGGGACACCATGTTTTGTATTGGTCACACGCCATACCATTTCTCAATGCCTGCATACGGATTGATTCTTGTGGAGAAGCTGGGACTTGCTATCCTAGGCCTGTCGCTTCACAAAAAAAACCATTCACCTTAAAGTACAAACAAGATACATCAAATACTGCTTCTTTTGGTGTGATGGCCACACCCGCACACCCCTTTTATCCATATCACTGGTACCTTACCGTACCACCCCTTATACCTATGTAAAGCTTGATTCTCATTATCATGAGATACGTAGGAATGCCCGAGCACTTTCCCCACAGGCCCAAATTAACTCTCATTTATGGTCCCTTATCCTAAAACCTTCCCAGGGAATACGTGGTGGTCGGGACCCCAGGTTCCCATTCATGTCGGGTTTTATAATTACCCCACTAGGTGTCTCCCACATTTCCTACCATCCGTGGTCCGAGCTCTATAACCATAAACTAAGACCACTATGCTTCCTTGCCACAAGATGTTAAACTACACGACACATCTTAAGAACTATGCATGGCTTGATTCTCATACTTATGGGATATGTAGAGACACCCAGGTATTTCACCTCAAGACCATCCCCAGGGATCATCAATCTCGTTCCTCCTCATTTCTGACCCCCTAGCCTGACCCCTTATGGGGAACCATGTAATTGCAGCTTTGCCTTGAATAAGTTCAGGATGCCCCACGATGACATTGGGAAGCGACAGCTCCCTCACCAGAGAGGTCCTGTCTAAAAAAATGAATGATCCATGATCAAACTGATGCGCCCATATAATGTGCTTCCACCACGGTGGCATAATTTCAAGAGTGTTGGATTCTGTTCGAACATACCATCACTCCACATTCCATGCTTTGCGTGCCCCTTATTCGGACCCCATCCTCTTTCATGTCTAAAGGAACTCCCTAACAGTATGGATACTCAGCCTATGGATTGCCTATTATCCTGGGCCAATGTTCTGGAAGACTAATGGATGACATTTTGAGTCAGGCCCCATGTTTCGAACATGGTCAACGGTCGGCCCTCGTTTGTCATCCCCATTTTAGGCTAATACAATATTGATATCGTGTTTCGATCATGGTCAATAGTTATCCTTTATTATCACACGACCCCTGCAATGTTCCGAATCTAGAGTATTGTGATTTACATTTTTCATTCCCCTATGTTCGGATTGATTCTAATGCCCTTGGCGTTACCCCGATCGTGCACTAGAGAACACTGGGAAGACGATATGTCAATTGTTTTGAGGACCTCTTCCTTATTCGGACCTCCCTATTCTCTTCTCGGGAATCCGGATTGGCTGTTCAAATCTCAAATTCTCGGAGCTTGATTGACGCTCCCACGATCAAATGATGTAATAGTACAAAAATTCCTTTTTTCTCACATTAGGTGTGACCCGTGTGAGCTTGGGAATGGATTTCTATTTATTTTAGGATTTTGGTTAAATGAATTAAAACAAACGAAAAAGTAAATAAATTTATACATAAATGCAGTTCAAAATAAGAAGCAGTAAGAAGAAATGATTTTATGAGTTCGGCCAAAATAGGTCCCTTAAGGGTCATCTTCTTGGATGGATATTTCCAGCGCCACTACCATATGGCTGGTGGCCTCCAGGATTGCTTCCCACCCCCTGAGGACTCTCTCTTAATCAGCAGCTACAGAGAACAGTCCACTGACCCTAGCCTGTGCTTGCGCCTATTCAGTTTGAAGTGTAGTTATTTGGTAACCCGCTTCCAATAGTTGCTCTTGGGTGTCTTCCAGTTGGTCCCTCAACTGCTCCACAAATTCAGAATAGTTTACAATGAATATCTCCTTTTCCTTCACCTATTCTTCAAGGCATAGGGCCTCTTTTTATACCGCTATGAACGCTTGGGTAATCCCTGACCGATCCTGACACTGGGCAACGTCGGAGCGTCGGCTGCTCTCACGCAACTTCTCAGCCATGTAGTCACAGACCGTCAAATTAAGGCGTTGAGAATCTACCCCTACAACATAGAGAAAACACAGTTAGGTGTGGAGTGATCCCATCCTCTTTATCCATTCCATCTGAGGTTGACCGAGAAAGCACTTGATGTACTTCTACCCTTTGTGTCGCGTCATCCGACTCTCCTCAGCCGCCTCTGAGTCTAAATCATCAATCTCCTCAGGGTCTGTGGGCCAATAGTTGGGGAAAGTAGCCAACATTCTAACAATAGGGTCCTCTTTGAGTGTTCCCCCCAAGGGTTTAGGCTCTTCAATTCTTGGGCAACCTTCCTCTCTAGCCTCAGTCTTGGTAGTTTCTTCATCAACTTACAGCCCCACCCAGACATTGGTACCGCTGATGTCCACAACCCTTTGCTCACTAAGATTTGGGGCCAGCTCATTTTGAGAAGAGTGGGATGGTACATTTGCAGTTGAATCAATTGAGGATGAGCCAGGTTCGGCAGCCCGATGAGCCTCCAAGGCTGTGATTATTGCACAAACAATGAACACTCTGATCAACTGAGCTCTCCGACGGTGAATACCGGCGTTGAAGTAATGAACTTACAGGAGCCCAAAGCATCAGCCTTTGGTGTTCTAGCTACTACAGGAGCTACCATTATGGGAGATCTCTCAGCGCTCATCGGTTCAATAAGGGGCGTCGACTCCCCACCTTATTCTACCGGCACCTCCTCCCATTCGAATGGAGACCCTTGGTTGGTCCCCATATGCTCTTGAATAGGATAAGAAGGTCTAATTGAGGGCTACAAAATATGATGAGGGGAAAATATAGATAAGGGTTGAGACATACCTCAAGTAGCTCAGTTATATCCACATCAGAGCCGACGATCTCAACACTCTCCTAGAGACTCCTTTGGTGGGACGCCCCCTAAGACCCTCCACCTTCAGGCTTCTCTTCTTCTTCACCGCCTCCTTCAATCCTTATTCCTCATCTTACATCTCAGTGCCCACCAGCTCATCATCATTGTCATCATCCTCTGATGGCAACTTTTTTGGATCATGCTTCTGGCCAAGCATTACTTTCACCAAGAAAGATGGATCCTCACGCCGACCCCATTGGCGTGCATACACATCCATGGCTGTCAGATACGCATGCCAATGATGAAAGTTCACCCTTTCGACAATACTAATGAGTCCAACATTAGGAAACTAGATTCCATATCACACTATATTTTTCGAAAGAGCTTCAGTACCCATCGATTATCGCAGGGTCATCCAGGCTGACCATAGATCCAGGAAGATTGTGTCATTGGAAGGTTGAAGCAGATACCTTTTCTGCTTCCCTGGTATTTCCCTGGCCGCTACATGAGCCCCTCTCCCCCTAGGTGATGAGGTCCTGCCCGCACCACGCGATGTCCCTGCTACTGAAGTCCTGGCCTGTGCGGGCCCAGTTTCCCGACATGCTTCTAACCTTTCCCCCACAACAGCACTCTTTCTGCTCTCTTGCTGCCCAGGTTTTGCACTAGCTACTTTGAATTTTCAAACTTTCTTCTATAAAATCCCCTTAGGGTATGCAATGGCCCAATGTTTAGCATATTCGGTTGATAGGCTAGCATCAACTCCAGTGGGAGGAAAGGTGATAACGTCGCCAGAACCGTGGGATGTGAATGTCAGCCACATTTGGTGAAGAACGCAGGGGTGTCTTTCCTCCCGAACATCTATGTGCATCTTCTTTGGCATCCACTGAAGGCATCCAAACAGCCTGGCGAACCTGGATAGCACATAAGGCTCTCAAAATATCTTCCCATAAATCTAGTCCACGAGAACCCCACCTAAGATGCTCTGAAAGTATTCCCTTTTCTCCGGTGATCCTTTCCCATTATCTATCATCTGTCCTGTCGGGGTGGGGAATGGGCTGAAAGTGAAGTTAGAATGATTTCTGATTCTGATCCTTACTCCCTCCTCATTGAGTGTCAACGGCATGACCCTAGTGATGTTCAACATGGAAGGTCACAGGACATTACTTGGAGATCTAATGTCGTTTGGGAAGGTATACCCGCCGCAATGGGCTGCGACCCAGCCATAAAAGAACTGTAAGGGGCCACAGATCCTCCTCAGTGACCCTCCTCTCAAAATGTGTCCCAAAATGGCATACAGATGAGCCAACACGGGGACTCCCTGATTGAATATTTGATTGGAGGCCATGATGTCGGCCATCACCAGGGTCGTTTGATGAACTCCCATCCTTGCATCCCTCGCCGGTAAGATCCACCCACTCAGGAATGCAGCAAGAAACCCAGCATACCGTACGTTCGGGTCCCGACTCTTGTTTATGCTGAAGCCCCATGACTGATAATCCCCCTCCTCCAGGATCCTCCAGTACGATCTACTTTTTCTCCTCTGTGCCACAGTCGGACACCATCTCCCTCACCCCAGCATCTTGAATTTTGGGTCTTTTTGTAGGAACAAGCTAAACCATTTCTTATAAGCGATGTCCTTCAAAAAATCCTTGACTCCCAGCCTCTCTTTATCCATCTCCAGCATGTGCCATGTCAGTATAGGGGTTCTTGTTCCATCTCCCAAGATGTTCTTTGGCAGGAGGAATTCATCATACTGGTTCCCATCCAAAGGGATACCCTCGATACAGTGAATGTCCCAAAGGATGATGTAAAATTCCCTATGATGAAGATGAAAGGTATTGGTATCGGGGGACCATCGAGTAAAAAACTCTGGCCTAAGCTCAGGTTGGTGATAGAAGTGAAACTGTGACGTCCACACTGCCTCGAATGAACCGATGTGCCACATTTTGGCCCCAAACTGGTCACACGTCTAGCATAGGTAGTACGCCCAGGACCATTCACAGGTGAAATTGCCTCCATACCACAGATCTCAATCCTACATCCAGCCTTTGGTCTCGTCAAAAACACTCTGACAGAAGGTGCTTGCGTAAAGGGCCGAAGAATTCTCCGTGACAGGGTCACTCCCTGAAATGGTCCTAGTCCTGGGATTCCGGACGTAAACGTACATGTGTTTGGTTTCTCTAGCAGGATGGTCACTGTAGGTAATATTATACCGGGGTAGGTCATCCTTACGAGTCACCCATGACCGCAGTGTGTCGACCTCAAATCTTGGCATGGGTACCTCCTCCAAGATACCAAAGTCCCATATCGGCAGGTTGAAAGATAGTGCATACACCTTCTGCGCTGGGGTCAACATGTTGAAAATAGTATGGTTGCTGAATACGATCCTTTGGGAACCATAAACCTTAGGGTTGGCGACCATCTCATCCCTTCGGACAGTGGATGTAGCTTCCCTCTCAACGTTATCCCGATTAGTGACCATCTCCTGCCAGCAAGGTTTTAAGAAGTCGGCATGAAAGAGTAGTGGTTGGTGTGGAAAACCAGCAGCTGGCACAAAAAATCGGAAGTTGGCATGAAAAATCCCGGGTTTGTGCGAAAAAAGGATGGTTTAACTTGGTGAATTATGCGCAACCAAATCATTTTTCACGCAGTCGGAGGAATTTTTTTCATGCATGAGAGCTCCTTGATTTCCATGCAAGAAAATCCATACAGAATGGGGGCCCATGGGGATTTTATAGGCATGGAGAGTAATTTCTGCAGGTGCGTGAAAATCGTATTGCACGCTCCTTTCCGAGTTTTCGCGCCGCTCCAATTTTGAGCGCACGTCAACCCCAGGGAGTCCTACATCTCAGTGTTTCCCTCAAAATCCGACTTTTGTGGCCCATCGCCGATCTAATTTCGAGGGGGGCATTTGTAGATGCCGAAAAATGCTCCAAAGATGAATAAGGTTGGGGTGCGACAAAGCAAAGCCATATTTGGAACTAGCGACCCATTCTGTGGGGCCCAGAGGGGCCGCGTGAAAAAAATGCAGTGGCGCGCGAAGAAAATGACCCATGAAAAAACTTAGAGTTTTACAAGAGTTTTTGTAAATGGGCATGAAAGTGACGTGCGGCCGCCCAATGCGGTGGAAATTTTGCACTGTCGACGTCGGCGCGCAGAAAATTTTGTGCCTGCCTATGTTTCATGCAAACCTGCGATCCCAAGCACCTACAAATAGAAGGCCACCCCTTCTACTTTAGCCCGAAGAATCTTAACCATCTATCCTATGTGAAATTCATGTCTCGTGTGTGCAAAAAGATGTCTCTCAGGTAGTGAATTTTTCACGCCAGGTCACCCAGGGGTCTGCCTTTCCATGCTACCACTCAGGCTTGATCCTTGTCTGAATCCCATCGAGCCCCTTCCCCCACGTGAAATTCTTTCCAATTGTGCGCGCTCAGTTCTTCGGCGTGTAATTCCTTTTGCGCATTGCCCCTGTCGTTTCGCGTGCACAATTCCTTTTGCATGTCGGCCCGACCTTTTTCACGTGCGCACCTCAATTGCACACCAGCTTCGCTGTTTGCGCACATGCAACTCCATTGCACACCGGCCCAACCCTATTTCGCACATGTTGTTCATTTGCGCACCAGCCCGGCCCTTTTTCGCGCAACAACCCCTTTTGTGCACAGTCCTCCCGCCTTGTGCGCCTGTGATGTCCCTCTTCTGGGCATCATTTCCGGGTACCTCCTACGCCCAAAGCACCTTCGACATATACTCTTTTCCTATGCGACCTCCTAGGTTCACACGAAGTAACTTCAAATTCCCTTGGATGATACCACCCGTTGTGTTGCTTCACCTCATGCTTCTTCGCATAGGCACGCTAATGGCCATTGATTATTCACATTGCCATGCTAACGTGGAACCCCCAATGGTTTTCTCCATAACACCCCCTAGTCAGGGCATTGCATGTCCCCTCTCTTCACCAAGGTGCAGAGGGTACTAGTTATGTAATTCCTAGGGGTGCGGAGTGAACCCACCTCATCTGAGATACATGAAATTAAATTTCCAAGCACCATCGTCCACAGCACATGACGTTAAACTATGGCCTCACCTCGTGCCTCAAACGCAGGGTTCCCCCACCTTGTACATTCTCCACACCCACTGGTCTCCATGAGGATGAGATCTTCCCTCATAGGGGATGATATCCTCCTTATCGGAGTGGCATTTGTCAGTAAGGAAAGGGTGACCATCTCGATGTAAGCCCCTAGCTTTTCTTTCAGGGGGCAGCATCCCTGCTCCTCCGTTATTCTTTAGTCCCAAGGACTAGCGGGAGGGGGGAATGGACACTGGACCCCTCCTTTATTCATTACCAAATCCCTCTCCTGTTGGGATTTTTCACCATCAGGCCTCCATCCTGGAGTAAGTCCTAACCTCTTTGGGCCGCTAACCATGCATACGCCCATGTTTCCTCTTTGGGCAACGATCACGTGTAAGCCCCACTTCATCACCCATGGATGCACCTTTCATGACGTGATCGTCATGTCTCTACTACCTCTTGTTTCTCACACCGAGCATGACTCACATGGTCTTAGAGCAAGCATCGACCATGACATCCTCTCTGGGCAGCCTAGAGTGTAATTCCCACACACACCATCCTGAACTATGAGTTCTTTGATCCTGTCCAAGGCAAGGTACATAGGAAGCCTCCCTGATGTTCAAGCCCACCACCCATTGGTCGCTCTGACCCTATTGACGTCGGTTCACCAACACCTTGGGTTTCCTCAGAGCGTAAGCCCCAAATTCCCCCCTGAACTATGAGGTCTTTGATCCTTTCCAAGGCAAGGTATGTGGGAAGCCTCCTTGAGGTTCAATCCCAGCATTTGGTCACTCTGATCTCCTTCACGTTGGTTTTCCCCCATCCTTTATGACATTAAACTGTGGACCCCAATCAGTGGTAAGTCATTGTTTCCCCAATCAGTGGTAAGACATTGCACACCATGCCCCACATTTGAACTATGATGATTTTGATATTTTCCAAGCCAAGTTACGTAGGAAGCCTCCATTAGGTTCAAGCCCACCATACACCCGGACCCCAGGTCCTTATTCACATCGATTCACCGAATCCTACCCCATACCAGAACTTTGTGGACTTTGATCCTTGCCAAGGTAGGGTATGTAGGAAGCCTCCCTAAGGTTAAATCCCAACAACCAATGGTCCCAACCACTTCACATCGGTCTACCCCCATCCTTTATGACGTTAAATTGTATTCCACTTTTGATTCCCTATTCCGTGGCAAGTCGTTGTCACTCCATTATGCGGTAAGTTGTTATGATCCTATTCAGTGGTAAGCAGTTGTGATCCTATTCAGTGGTAAGCCATTGTGATCCTATTAAGTGGTAATCCATTGTGATCCTATTCAGTGGTAAGTCGTTGACATTCTTATCTAGTGGTAAGTTGTTGCTACCCCACCCAGTGGCAATCCATTGAAAGCCCCAATCAGAGGTAAGTCATCATCAGATGAACTATGTGGACTTTGATTCCCTGCCAAAGGGATATGTAGGAAGCCTCTTCAAGGCTCAATCCCAAAACTATGATCATCCTTATAGTGGATCCATCCCATTTTCCATCTACTTCATTCAACCACTCCACCATTCATCCTGATTCTTACCCGGGCCGCCACATCCCAGTGGGATCATGCCACCTCATACCCCATTCCCCTAAAAAATAACCAGGAAGTAAACCATATGTTGGCCCCAACATCAGTGTTCCCTTTAGGGGTTGCACCCATATGATCCACTCCAGTCAGTGCTCTGATCATTCTGGTCTGTCTCCGCTGGACGTTAAACTTGCAACATACCCTGTGTTAAACATGGTAAGCTGAGGAAAAACTTAGATACATGCCCAAGGAATATGATTCCCCACATTCGATGTGGGATGCCTCAGAGTTCCGTTCCCTCGAGAAGCCCTATAATAAAAGATAGAAGACAGAAGTGCTAATGTCCCAGCGTCCAGACATGCCAGTGATGCCCACATGACTACTCCCCTGACCGACGGTTGCTGCCCTGACCGGACCCCTTTGAATGTCCTAACAGAAGCAGTGTAATTAACTGGTGTCCATGAAGATATGGCACTAGGAAGAGTTTCAAGAACAATATATTAAATCTATAAGGGAGACATGTACTAGTTGAAGAGTTCTGAGGAGGAATCCATGGAAGGAAGAACTAGCATCCCATCATCCCATTTTGATCAAGGAGAAAACATCCCTAAAAAAGGAGTGGATGCCACCCGCCTTTGGAAAGTGGGAATGCGGGGAAACAGATAGCACCTTTGTCCCCCCAAAAGATATGGGCATGCGCGCCCCGACGAAATCATCGGAAACAAATATGTTATAGATCCATCAATAAAATGTATGGAGTTTTACTCACAATTTTAATCTCCTTTTATGTCATATGAATGTCTTTTTGTTGAGATTTATGTAATGTGTCATTGGTAAAAAATCTCTCTTAGATTATTCCAACTTGTATTTTTTCAATACCTTTTCAATATACATACATTGAATATGTTGAAGAAACCCCTAGATATAACTCAATAGATCTGGTTCCCTAAAACTTGGGTTACTACTTTAATTAAATATTTTTAGAGTTACTTTCAATCTATTAATAGCTAAGTATTAGAAAAATAACTATTTTTCTTATGTTTCTATCATATTTTACTTGGAATATATGAATCTCCCACTAACCTTTTCTTAGAAACCTACATAATATTCATTCTAAATTAATATTATATGATTATGATTCTTACATTAATCCATTTATGGATATATATAACTTACTTTTCATATTGGCATTGAATGGTGTCAAGAACCCTTTCTAGTTTCATTGTACTGACACATTAAAACTGTTTTTTATATCCAATGCCCAATATAATGATTACGGAAATTTTCTATGACAAGTAGAATTCTAATGGATTTAAGCATGATTATTTTGTATTTCCAATCAATCCTTATCGGTATCATACATGTACCACCCAGTTATAGTTTCTCTTCAATATCAACCAATGAATTTATCACAATTAGAGAAACTGACAAAATGAAAACATGATTTTGTAAAATGGAATCCATTTTTTTGAATTCATATAATCTTTTGAATTATAACTTATTTTTATTTGCTACTTCATTATAGGATGAAGATTCATTATTCTTATTAAATAATATATCACCATGACTTGGTGAGCATAAATCCATATCTATAGTTTCAACTTTCATATATAGTATGTGTCTCTAGAATATTCACCTTCCATGAGATCTTATGGAACTTGTTCCTATGCCAAATATTTATGCATTTTGATCCTTGACTTTATCCAATACAATATTTCTCCCACAATATCAAATAGAGTTGTGTACCCTCTTATAGAAATATTATCTTTAACTTGACTAAAAATTTTCAATCGGGGGAATTTATATAATATCCATATAAATTTTATAAATAATTAATTGAGATTTACTTTATAAAATCTTGAGATATTAGAATATATTTATCTTTAAATAATTTTTGATTCTTTTATATCTCACATTACATGAAATGCTGAGTTTAAATGAACCACGATATACTATTAAAATACTATTATTTAATGTGATAATTATCTCATTGTTTTTGGATTAGTGGGTATGAGTAGGAAAAAATAAATTTTTAAAAATTTATGGTTTACATATTGTTGACGCTCCTTTCGTCACAGAATATAAAGATCGGAAAAGGGGAATATCTGAGCTCAATGTGATTCATCCTTTGAAGAAACATCAAAAATCGAAAAAGGGATGAACAAGGAGAACATTGCCCATAGGCCGCGCAAGTTCCCTCATGGTCGCGCAAGTACACTTGCGCGCCACCTAGTGGTCGTGCAAGTACTTGCGCGACACCTTATGGTCGTGCAAGTGACTTGCGCGACCTAAGTGATAACCGCCCGGTAACCGCCCGGTAACCGCCCATGGTCTTCTTTTGCCTATAAATAGACCCTATGGGCCCCCCATTCGAGAGGATCTTTTTCCAGAAACTCTGATTAAAGCTCCCGACGCCCAAGTCTCTTCTCAAAGCTTCCGGAACACTTCTAAGGTAATTTCTTACCTAGAACGGAAGATCTAAAGAGAAAAAGGAAGGCCTAAGTGTTGAAACTTATCAAACACTTGCGCGCCTACTTAATTCCTTCAATATAACTTGCGCGTCCCTCTTCTGGAAGAACCTCAAGAGGATGGTAAAGGGTTTAATAAAGAGTCGCTCAAGCATTTCAATACTGGTTGAAAATCGCGCAAGTACCCCTCATGTCGCGCAAGTATACTTGAGCGACCAATACTTGTGTGCCGCCGCAGGACTTGCGCGCCTTTCAAGACTTGCGCGCCCCTATCTTTTTGGGTGCCCATCTTGCCCATTTTTACCCCTCTTAAGCCATTTCACCCTTCCTATTCAAGATTCAGTCTTCAAGATACTCTTCAAAGCCATTTATGGCATGATTTCTTGATTTGACATCCTTATCTGAAAGGAATTCTGTGAAATATCTCTCAAAACCTAGTGATTTAAACATGTTTATGTCACTAAAGATTGAGAGTTCATTCATTCAACCTCATCCTTTAAGATGAGAGAATCTTAACCTGGGCATCCTCCTCTGGAGTAAGCCCCAAACCTTAATCCTAACCTAGGCTTCCTTCTCAGGAATAAGTCCTAGTCATAAATCTTGGGCATCTTTCTTAAGAATAAGCCCCAATCAAGTCCTTTAATCTTGGGCATCCTCCTCAGGAGTAAGCCCCAAACCTTAATCCCTAACCTGGGTCTCCTTTTCAGGAATAAGACTCAATCATAACCTTGGGCTTCCTTTTCAGGAGTAATCCCCAAGTCCCCTAAACCTAGGCTTCCTTCTCAGGAATAAGTCCTAGTCATAAATCTTGGGCATCTCTCTTAAGAATAAGCCCCAATCAAGTCCTTTAATCTTGGGCATCCTCCTCAGGAGTAAGCCCCAAACCTTAATCCCTAACCTGGGTCTCCTTTTCAGGAATAAGACTCAGTCATAACCTTGGGCTTCCTTTTTAGTAGTAAGCCCCAAGTCCCCTAACCTAGGCTTCCTTCTCAGGAATAAGTCCTATTCATAAATCTTGGGCATCCTTCTTAGGAGTAAGCCCCAAGTCTCTTAAAATTTCTCTTAACCAGTCATAAATTACCTTTGATTTGGGTTTCCTTTTCAGGAATAAAACCCAATCATAAGTCCCCTCCTAACTTGGGCATCCTCCTTAGGAGTAAGCCCCAAGATTAGAGTATTCAAATCTCCATGAAGCACATATAACTTTGTGGACCCTGTTCTTGGATTTTCTCTCTAAAAGTAAATCCTAAACCTTCGTCTATCTGGGCAGTCATCTATACATAAGCCCCAAAACAAATTCTTATGATTGCATCTTTTATGGCACAATTGTCTAAATTTTACCAATACCTCTTGTTTCTCACACCGAGCATGACTCACGTGAGCTTAGAGTGTAAAAGTAATTATGACATTCATCTTTGAGCCATCAATCATAAAACATCATATCCCATTCCTCGAACTACGTGGGTTCTGATTCCTTTTTTAAAACAAAGGATACGTAGGTAGCCCATTTATGGGTTCGATCCCAACATTGAAATAATCTCTGTCCTTCTGAATGACGATAAACTTCAAGTGCCCCACTGAGTGGCTTTAAAACCAGCCTGGTCATCAAAATGACCAAGAGACTTTTATATAAATGTTTTGAAGGATACCATTGACCAAGAATCTCTAAACAAATATAGATGATTCTATATTGATGAAGAACCTCGAATACATATAAAAGATTCTCTAAATTTCTTGCATATTTAATCATTGATTGTTAAAACTAAAGGAAAGCTCATTTTATACTTGGTAATGTAATAAGGATTCACGAACTTAACTTAAATCTATAAAGAGAGTCCCGGAGTAGACAATAATTCCCCTCAAAAAGGTGTGATGAGTCCGACCTCCCATCCTCTCGACCAATGCAAATTCCTAAGCCTCATTAGCCCACAAGCTAATGAGCGCCTGCCTTTGGAAAGTAGTTCCAAACGGATGTGGAATCATTGGATGTTTCCGGTTCTACGAACAAACCCGTTAGAAACCGATCGGAACGTTTGAATCTCCCGTCCAGGAGGTCATCCACGGATTCCGCGCGAAACAAAAATGGTGAACCCAACGTGAATCCTTAACCAAGTTAAAATGATGTTCTTCTTATCTGTTAGGCCCTTTGGGCCAACAAGGCAATCATTGACATATGATCATCCAAAAGATGCAGTAGCCGGATTCATCTTGATTATGTCTGTTACATGGAACAGGCACTCTTTTTTCAAGATCTTCTACAAAAATGGCTTTCCTTAAATTCACCCCTGTGAATACTGCTGCTGGGAACACCTCTACTGTGAGGTCTGCTGCTGTGAAAACCAATGCTGCTACTCCTGCTGGAACGTCATCCGCTCTGAGGATGACATCACCAACTCAGCGTCTTCAACGCTGTGTTTCTAATGCACTGGTTAAGGAGTACCGTCGCAACGGTACTATCCCAACTCTGGAGGCCGCTCGTCAAGCCCTCCAAGTTAACAATTCTACCTGGTCGTCCGGACAACGGCGACCAGCAATCAAGAAGCAGACGGTGCTGACTACCGTCTCCAACCGTTTCGGGTCGTTATCCCCGGAACGCAATTTCCATTCACTCCCTTACTCCGAGGAAGTGAATGAGCAGGTCCCGCAGGACCTTAATTCAAAAAGACAGGAGTCCTTCTCAAGGGCTCCCATCAACAATCGCCGCCAGACTCGTGCGGTAGTGCGCCCTCAACATGATGAGGGTACCGACTCCAGGCATTCAGCTCAGGTTCCTCGAACCCGAGCAGGCAAGATGAACCGCCAGAGACGGAATCCGGTTAACAATAGGCAGGTTGTCATCCCTGCCATTTCCGGAGAAGTCCACCAACCTAACTTGGTGGCAAACAACGAGCAGGCATACACACCTGCCCGTTTTAAACCCGCTGTCCAGCAGACTCGTCTGGCAACATCAAGCAGATCCCGCCAGGCAATTCCGGCAGAGTACCATAGGCAGGAACATACACCTGCTTATACATCAGCAGTTAGTCAGCAGGCTCGTCTGACTACATATGATGGATCTCGTCAACCGCGTTTGGCGAAGTGTAATCAGCAGGCACATACACCTTCTAATACTAATCAAGCCTACCAACAGTCTCGCTTGGTAGAGCACGGAGAAGTCAGTCGGAAAGCCCCGACGACAAACAGGAGGCAGACTAAACTCTCTGCCTCCACACTTGAGTACTGTCAGGATTCACTGACAGGAAAAGGAGGACAGAAGCAGGCACATACACCTACTCCAAGCCCGGAATGGACGTATATCCCTGTTTCGGCGGCTGAAGTCACCAAACATATTTTGTCAATGGTGAAAGAGCAGAAGCAAATTCCTGCTCATATTCTGGATGCTTGCCAGGATATCATAACAGCTTCAGCATCATCTCAGGGACAGACACATAAATCTATCCCTAGCAGTGGAGTGACACATCAACAATTCACTCCGGAACAGACACACACATCTGTTCCAGTCCAAGAGGGTTGTGGGGCCTACTCCCCCATATCATATGGACAACCAAGTCAGGCACATACACCTGATTTGAGCAATGATCGTCAGCCTAACCTGACCATCTTTCCTGATCAGGCACATACACCTGCTCAGAGAAATCACTTTCGTCATCAAGTGGTTTCTAAAGCGAGTAAGAAGGCATCTAAGAAAAAGATCCGCCCAGCACAGTCAGGAGATCAAAGGCCAATCTGCAACCAAGCCTTGCTCGATCCTGGAGTTCTTGAAGCCCTCAGACATTTATCTGTCGGAATTCAAGATTCTACTCCCTCAGTTCTCAATAACAGGAACATTAATCCCGAAGGTCTTCAATAGACACTTCCTCATGAAGACTTGCTTCATGAAAATTCGGTCAATCTTGAAGTTTCTTCTTCAGATGAGAGCCACAGGAACCCTCTGTGTGGTCAGAAGACCAAGGAGCAAGAGATTTCATCTTTTGCTGTAACCCATCATGATGGTCCTCCTCATGGTGATGAACTTCGCTGCGAAAGTCCTCTCCGCAGTAGTGATTCACGCTGTCTCGAAAATTCTTCAGAAGGCAATGTAGTGACGAGAAAGCCCTCCTATCTCGAGGAACTTGCAAACGTAAAACCAGTCATGTCTGATGCTTTACTATCGGCAGGTGAAACTCTTTCTCCATCAGAAGATAGCCTGGGGTTCAGGTTATTCTCCGAACCTTCCCTGGGTCATTCATCTTCCAGCATGAATAGTGATTCCTCTACCAATCTTGTTGAATCCAATGAAGCAACAAGGAAACACCAACTCTGGTCCAAACAGGTAGAATAATCTTCATTTAATGATAAAGAGGAAATGCTGAACATGAGGAAAAAACTGGAAAAAGGTGAAGTACCAGTCATGTTTTGGCCTTTGGCTGATTCCCAGTATGACATTCCAAAGATGTTGACGGATGATGGAATCCATGATATTCGTCTCAACATATGGAAAAATCTTTGTCAATTAAAGAAGAAGGTATTATCTTACGATGAATATGAAAATCATCTTAAGATAAAGAAGGGTTACAACGCCAGATTGATTTGGCATCTCTATCAGTCTCTCGGTATCTGAAGGCTGAAAAGCAATAGAGAACCCTTCAACGTTCATGCCTTGGCGCACTAAGAAGATTGCGTCAGTTAATTTCCAATGCTCCATCTAATGTTCATATCAGAGGATGGGGTGTTCACGGAGCACTACATTTCACAGTGCTTTCCGGTCAGCAAAGCCCGCCGAAAATGGTCTCATGCAATGTTATTGCCCATGGCCGGCCACAGTCAATGGGCTTTGTTCATAATCAAAATCTTGCTCGAGATCAAGCTTCAACTAGTTCCTCTCAAAATCAAGTATATAGAGAACAGGTTGTTGAATTGCTTCTACATCAAGCAGGCGAGAATATTGTGCAAGCCTCTCGTCTGGAGCAAACACGTCATCAAATGACAGAAGTTTCGGAAATCATCCAACGGTCTGTTGAACCAGGTGATAAAAGTGGATACAGGTTAATGCATCCATATAATTTCCGAACTAAGATTCGCAATATCAAGAGAGATTTTAAAAAGATCTCAGACATAGCATGTCAAGAGACACCCCAGCTTGCCAGACTGGGGACTTCTCTAACCCAACCCTCAGAATCAACAAATGGGATTCGAGGAGTTGAGCGGAAGCAACAGGAACACCCCCAGTCCACCGGACTGGGGACTTTTTCAAATCTTCAATCCCTCCCTCAGAGAAAGTCAGTATTCTCTCGATTAGGGAATAAGCCTCAAGAGGAACGAAGAGCCAAGATGTCAGGAGATTCTCTCCAAGTGACGGTTCTCCAAGAAATTCCTGAGGGATCAAGTCAACGGAATTCCATGTCTTATCATGGACATAGAAGGAGAAAATATCACAGAAATGCTGATAGAAAGGATTCCATGCAATATGCATCCATTAATGTCATCACTGTCGTTGCTGCTGATTCACCAGATGAGGCTCAATCAGAGGGATCAGACGAAGAGGTTCCTGCTCAAGAAGTTGCGCACACAGACCTAAATGAAGAAGGTGTGCGCACACGTAATCAAAGACATACCCAAAATCTGGGTATTCCTTCAAGTAACCCACTTCCCCCTCTCCGAAAAGGATCCAATAAGGGGAAAGGAAAGAATCAGGTTACTTCTCACCCTTCCTCTGAAGGAGGTCAATCGCTCTCATTAGAGCAAAGGTTTGCACAACAGGAGGAAGAGATGAAAGAATTAAAAAGGTTGAATGCAGAACTACTTCAGAGTAGTCTTCTTCTTAAGAATGCTGAAGTCTGACAGCCGAAGGAATTTGTTGTAACTACTGAGATGGATCAGGAATATCCTCCTTTATCAGTACACCCACAGAGGTCTAATCCTACAGGTCAAACGCAACAACGGTTGGCAGCACTACCATTAGTTGCAGCACCAACCTCCACGGTTGTCCAAGCTCCATTCATTGCACCTACCCAAAACCAAGTTCAACCTGACGTTTCTCAAAAGTTAATAACTACTATTGAGTCATTAACAGCTCGGTTAGAAACTATGGAAGGGAAACGGGCGCAAGTTCAACCTGAAAAGAAAGTTTGCCCTGAATGGGTAGATTCAATTTCTCCTCCATCCAGTTTTGGAAACCCTATTTTCCCTACTTTCAATGGATCAGGCGACCCTGAACAACATTTAACGCATTACGTGTCTTGTTGTGATCCTATGATGGGAACTCCAGAGCAACAAGAAGCAGTGAAACTCAGATGCTTCGTGCGAACCTTGCAAGGACCAGCTTTTGTCTGGTATACAAGCTTGCAATCCCGGTCAGTCATCGGATGGGAGGATCTTCGTCAAAAATTCCTTCTTCAGTTTAGCTCAACTTTGCCAAAAACGACAGTTTTCGATCTTACAAACTGCAAGCAAAGGGAGAATGAAAGAGTCTCTGATTTCATTGCTCGTTGGAAGGGATTAACGTATTCCTTGAGTTTATCACTCCCTCAGGAGGAATTATTGCCAATCTGTGTGGCAAATTTGCGTGACGAATTACGTACGCCATTGATCCCTGTGAAATACACAGGAGGGTTTCGAGACCTTACTTCAATCACTCAACAGATTGAAGATTCCCTTTTATAGGCTAAGGTTAAATCTCGTGTAATTCCATCAGCTCCAGGAAGAAGAATGGGTAAAGCAGAAACTGCTACAGTTATGCTTAAACATGCACCTGTACCTATTTCTACTTCAAAACCTTCATCTTCTCGAAGGGCTCCACCTCCTGAACGCCAACAACAAAGGTTGTTTCGTCCAAATGATCAAAAAGATCAACGACGAAAACAATTTGAGGATATGAAGAGTAAAACATACTCTTTCCGAAGTGAGAAAGTTCCTGGTTACTTCATTTCAGCTCTGGAAAATAATTTGGTTCAATTACCAGTGCCGAAGAAACCAAACAAGGAAGGAGATGAAGACCGTCCTAATTATTGTCCCTTTAATCAAATGTTGGGACATCCCATCCAGGAGTGTTTTGTCTTTAAAGACCTCTTACAAAAGATGGTCGGCTTGGGACAAGTCAAATTGAAGGGTTCTTCAGCTCATGTAGCGTGTATTACCACTACAGATCCAGAGGAAGGAGGCGAGTGGCAGGAAGTCAAAAGCAAAACTGCGAAAAAATATGATGATTGGATGGTCAGAAAGACAATCAATCGGACCCATTCCATTTTGCGAACACAATTGAAGAAGCCAATTGTGTCTCCTACAAAAGCTGCAGTAAAGCCTCCATCAAAGGACAAATCCTCAAAAGGGCAGCGCAATTCAAAGAAGAAAGATGAATCAGAAGAAGATGAGTATGTATCAAAGCCTAAATTGTCTTTGACTCTGGCAGATTTCATGCCATCTACTTCAAAGCAACGGGCACCGTCCCACCAAACGGCACAGCCTAAACAGGCTAACCAGGCAGAGTCTTTATCAGACGAAGAGTTAATCTTTGGTTCTGTTAATATGATTCAATTAACAGATTCATATTCCAGTCTTGATGAGCCTGAATTCCCTATATCAAATAAAGGAACCCGAGGAAGTTCTAGAGGTTCAGGATATAGGGGAAGACGTGGATCTTTCCGAAGCCACTACTCTAATTCTACCCCTGCTAGCACTGTATATGCAGCAGAAACTCGTGGTAGAGTCCTTCAGCGAGCTCAAAAAGAACAAGCAAGTTCTTCTGCAAATGGCCAACTCAGCTTCGGCACAGTTATTTTGGAAGACCGATTAAAGGTTCCATCTTCTTTATCTCAGCAAGTAAGTGGATGTAATCAGTCTAATTTTCCAAAACCAAAGATGTTGCCAACTCCAATACAAGATGCATCAGCTTCCAAAGCTTCTACTTCCAAGGTACCTGCCAAACCGCATATTCCTATTGGGAAACGCAGGCCTCTAGATCAAAAGTATGATATATTGAAACACTTGGCCCAAGTACCAGCCAAATTATCAATTTTGGATGCTTTGAATCTATCAAGAGATCTTCGGGAAGCACTCATCGAAGCTTTGTCAAGTCCTCAGGAATTTGAAGCTGAAATTGCTGCAGCTGAAATTTATCACATAGAGAATAATCCTGCAGAATGCCATGCAGTGATATCTTTTACTGATAAAGATGAAGATGATGTTGTGCATGGGCACATAAAACCTTTGTACCTATCTGGCAGAGTCAATGGTATAGATGTTCGAAGAGCTTTTATTGACAATGGTTCAGGAGTCAACCTCATGCCCATTCGCACACTTCGTCGATTGGGCCTCACGGAATCTGATTTATCTCCTTCTACCATGATGTTGCAAGGATATGATAAAAATGAACAAGAACCACTGGGAGAAGTTACGCTCAGAACTCAGTTTGGAGATCTTGTTTCCAATTCAGATTTCATGATTGTTGATCAAGACTCAGCTTTCAATATCTTGCTTGGAAGACCCTGGCTACATCAGCATGCAGCTATTCCGTCATCATACCATCAATGTCTCAAATACTGTTTCGATGGTCAAGTTGGAACATTGTATGGTGATAAGGCCCCTTTCAAGAAATGTGAGTCTCAATACATTGAGGCGGAATTTTATCACATGAAGGGAAGAGAAAAACCTACAATGAAGGAAATTACCAAAGTTAATGCTCCATATGGTTTGGAAAAAATTCCAATAAATCCATTTTCACATGTGAGTACAGATTATGTGTTACCTATCAGTCGAATTGACAAAATAGGCCCAAATCAAAATACTCTTATGGAAAGATCCATAATGTCAATTACGGAAATCGAGCCAGACAACATGGGAGAAATTGGTAACTTACCAAGCAGTGATGAAAGCATGAGTGGTGACGTTTTCATTTCGTCTGCTGAAATCCAACAAGTCTATACTTCGCTAATCAGGCCAGAAGAAGTTATAGCAACACCAGAGGTGAATGTTGATGTCGATTCTCAATCCATCATCTCCTCTTTATTTCCCAAAGAAGACCCTTTTTCATCAATAGGGTCGGAAATGGAAGCTTCTTCTTCAAAATGTGAAAATTTTGACATCTCTTATGATCATGAGAATTTCGTTTTTTCATCTACTTTGCAAGTAGAAACGGAAGAAATAACACATGATGAAGAGGAAGAGGAAGATCTTAGAGATGCTCCTCCAGCATTTGAAGAGGGTATCTCTACCACTGTGGATGAACTCAGAGAAGTAAATATGGGTACAGAGAAAGATCCACGCCCCACTTTAATTAGTGCGGCCATGACCCTTGAAGAACAAGAGATGTATATTTCTTTTCTAAAGCAAAATAAAGATATTTTTGCTTGGAATTATACAGAGATGCCTGGCCTTGATCCTGATGTTGCCACCCATCATTTGGGTTTGCCAAAAGAACATCGAGGATTCAAGCAAGCCGCGAGAAGAACACACCCAACCTACGCTTCCAAAATCGAGGCTGAAGTAGATAAGCTTATCAAAGCTAACTTCATCAGAGAAGTTCAATATCCCAAGTGGTTGGATAATATTGTCCCTGTAAAGAAGAAGAACAGACAAATTAGGGTTTGCATCGATTTCAGAGATCTTAATCGGTATTGTCCCAAAGATGATTTTCCAGTTCCGATTACAGAACTCTTAATTGATGCGACGGCTGGCTATGAAGTACTTTCTTTCATGGATGGGTATTCTGGATATAATCAGATCCGAATGGCCCCAGAAGATGAGGAATATACAGCCTTCAGAGCTCCTCAAGGTGTGTTTTGTTACCGGGTGATGCCCTTTGGTTTAAAGAATGCAGGTGCAACATATCAACGCGCCATGCATCGTATCTTCAAACCTTTTCTAGGGAAATTTTTTGAATGCTATGTAGATGATCTGGTGGTTAAATCCAAACAACGTTTTGATCACTTAGCTGATTTGGAAGTCATATTCCACAAGCTTCGACAACATAATTTGAAGATGAACCCCTTAAATTGTGCTTTTGGGGTAACCTCAGGAAAATTCATCGGCTTTGTTGTACGCCATCATGGTATTGAAGTCGATCCTGAGAAGACCAAATCAATCCTTGCTATGTCACCTCCTCAGAATTTGAAAGAATTAAGAGGACTTCAAGGATACTTAGCCTATATTCGGCGTTTCATCGCCAATTTGGAAGGCAAAAGTTTACCTTTTACCAAATTATTGAAGAAAGGAGTCACTTACCAGTGGACTGAAGAATGTCAAGAAGCATTTGATGTTCTCAAGAAATACCTTTTGAGTCCACCAGTACTCATGCCACCTGTTGAGGGTAAGCCTCTTATCCTCTATGTGACAGCTTTAGAGCGATCATTGGGTGCCTTTCTCGCTCAAAAGAATGATGCTGGGAATGAAAATAGTCTCTACTATCTCAGTAGAACTATGCTTGAAGCAGAAACCCGGTATTCGAATATTGAAAAGTGCTGCCTAGCATTAATCTTTGCAGTTCAGAAACTGAGACACTACCTACAACATCACGAGGTCCAATTGGTATCTCGTAATAATCCACTCAAATTCATCCTTAGTCGTCCAATGCTTACAGGACGTCTGGCAAGGTGGGCGGTTATTTTACAGCAGTTCGACATCCAGTATGTGTCTCAAAAGGCAATTAAGGGCCAAGCTCTGGCTGATTTCTTGGCTGAACACCCTTCAGTGGAAGACACGTATTCAGATATCGAACTCCCTGATGAGGAAGTTTTTTCTATTCAAGAGAGTCCTCAAACATGGGAAATGTATTTTGATGGTGCTTCTAGAAGTCCAACAGGGAAGAAAATGGAAAATCCTAAATTCAACAAAGTTGGTTTAGGAATTGTGCTCATTTCTCCAGATAAGGCAGTGTTACCTTATTCCTTTTTGTTGTGGGAAGGTGGTACCAATAATGAAGCTGAATACCAAGCTCTCATTGAAGGCTTGGAGTTAGCGCTTCAAGCACAAGTGAATCACTTAAAGGTGAAAGGTGATTCAGACCTGGTAATCAAACAAATCAATGGGGATTATGCCATTAGAAAAGAAGAATTAATCCCTTTGTATGATTACGTCAGAGAGTTAATGTCGGAATTCCCTTCAGAACCGACATTTTCTTATGTCCCAAGATCACAAAATGCTCAAGATGATGCACTGGCTAATATAGCCACAGCTTTAGCAGATCCAAATCGGGACGAGACAACCATCGGTATTGCCCACCGTCGTGCAATTTCACCTTATGTTCAAGTCAGAATAGAGGAAATTAATGAAATTAGTCCCATTACTGAACCATATGGTCATACTACAGGATAGATGTCACCTATCAGGGAATACCTTCAAAATGGAACACTTCCACCTGATAGAGCCGAGAGAGAAGAAATTCGGCGACGTGTGGTCAATTTTACTCTTTATGATGGTCCAAACCACCTCGAGAAAATTCTCTACAAACGTGGTTTTGATGGAGTTCTCTTCAGATTTATTGATGGTGAAGAGACAATGGCTGTCATAAAAGAAGTGCATGCAGGAGTCTGTGGTGCCCACCAGTATGGACAAAGATTGTCTGATCAAATTCGAAGGCTTGGATACTTCTGGACTTCAATGATACAAGATTGTGTTAATTTCACAAAGAAGTGCCATTCATGCCAAGTATATGCCAACTTCAATCATCAACCTCCAGAGTTGCTTCATACAGCTAAATACTCATGGCCATTTTCCACATGGGGAATGGATGTGGTAGGACCTTACCCTTCAGCTACGGCCAAGCAGTTTAAGTACATTCTTACTGCTACTGATTTCTTTTCCAAATGGGCAGAGGCAGTACCTCTCAAAGAAGTCAGTTCTAAATGCATTGTTAGCTTCATCAAGTCTAACATCATTACTGGATTTGGTGTCCCTCATACCATATTGACGGAAAACGGCACCAACTTCTGTTCTTCTGAGGTAAAGAGATTGTATCAAGAATACAACATTAAGTCCAACCATTCATCTCGATATCATGCAGCGGCTAATGGCCAGATAGAGGCCTTCAACAAGACTCTTTCAAATATACTGCAAAAGATGGTGGATAAAGATAAGAGGTCATGGCCTGATAAACTCCATCATGCTTTATGGGCTTATCGGACTACCACTCGCAATGCAACGCGGTCTACTCCATATTCATTGGTATATGGAACAGAAGCAGTCTTGCCAATTGAAGTTCAATTTCCCTCACTCAGAATAGCCATTTGTGATCAGTTATCAACAGATGAGCAATCCCAAAAGCGGTTGAATGAATTGGAACAGTTAGATGAGAAAAGATTGTGCACTTTGCACCACTTGGAAATCTATCAGAATCGAATAGCACGAGCTTTTAACAAAAAAGTTCGTCTTCGTTCATTCATTCAGGGAGAATTGGTATTGGTTCTCAGAACACCAATGATACCAGGAAAGAAGCCTCCCAAGCTTGAACCAAAATGGGAAGGACCTTATTCAATACATAAGGTCTACTCCAATGGAGCGTATTCTCTAATCTCAATGGATGGAGAACACATCACGACTCCAACTAATGCCAGATTTCTGAAGAAGTATTTTGTATAAACACAAAATATTGTTCCCAGAACCAAGACTCTTACATTTGGTTCATACAACTTGGTCCAGTATGACCTTAAACTACAACTTGGTCCAGTATGACCTTAAACTACAACATGGTCCAGTATGACCTTAAACTACAACTTGGTCCAGTATGACCTTAAACTACAACTTGGTCCAGTATGACCTTAAACTACAACTTGGTCCAGTATGACCTTAAACTACAACTTGGTCCAGTATGACCTTAAACTACAACTTGGTCCAGTATGACCTTAAACTACAACTTGGTCCAGTATGACCTTAAACTACAACTTGGTCCAGTATGACCTTAAACTACAACATGGTCCAGTATGACCTTAAACTATGTCACACTTCTGTCCGAGATGACATTAAACTATAATACGTCCAGCATGACGATAAACTGTACGATCCATGCATATGACCTTAAACTATTCGCACTTATGTCCCTGCAACATGACACTAAACTGTGCAACACCAATAGTCCTAACTGCAAGACTTTAAACTGAATAGTCCCTGATTTTGTCCTACATGACAATAAACTGTATAGAAGTTCCTATATTTTGTCCGAGATGACATTAAACTATATTGTTTCCTAGCAACATGACATTAAAATGTGTGGCACTTTCATCGTCCAACATGACGTTAAACTGTGTCAGTTCCCTTATCGTCCAACATGACGTTAAACTGTCACATTGGTTACTAATATGTCCTACATGACACTAAACTGTATATGTCCGAGATGACATTAAACTATATTGTGTCCTAGCAACATGACATTAAACTGTGTGGCACTTTCATCGTCCAGCATGACATTAAACTGTAAAAAAATCCCCAGAACTGATATCCTCATATTGGTTCACCTTAGTCCTAGCTACATGACTTTAAACTGTACAGCACCAGTTCGTCCTTGCTATATGACATTAAACTATACAGCAATGGTCCCGTATGACTTTAAACTACATCATCCCTAGTCCATGAATATGACCATAAACTATTTGCAAATATGTCCAGCAAGACGTTAAACTGTGACGTCCTAACTACATGACGCTAAACTGTATAAAAGTCCCTCACGTCCGGAAAGACGTTAAACTATATAATCATCAAAAGTCCAGCATGACATTAAAACCGCACAATCCCCCTTTCATCCAATATGACGTTAAACTGTATTGTCCCCATCGTCCTAACTACATGACGCTAAACTGTACAGAAAGTCCTTGATATGTCCTACATGACATTAAACTGTGCATCGTTAAGGTTGTTATTACCTCTTGTTTCTCACACCGAGTATGACTCACGTGAGCTTAGAGCGAACATCAACCATAACACTCCCTTTGGGCCACTAACCATGTGTAAGTCCCAACAACATTTTTTTTAGATCATTGTCCACAAGAACAACTTGATCATTAATTCATTCTTTAATTGAACTACACAGACTTTGATCCTTGCCCTCCAGGATGGGTATGTAGGCAACCTCCCAAAGGTTCAAGCCCAAAAACAATCTCTTCACATTGGTTCACCACCATCTCATATGATGATAATTTGTGAAACCACCCCTGGAATCAATATCTTTACATTGATTCACTTTCGTCCTTGTTATATGACGTTAAACTATACAACACTTTTGTCCGGTACGACAATAAACTACAATATTCTTTGATTTCCTCATTTGAGAAGGAACCATTATTAACATTGATTCCTTTTTCAATCATGGTTTTCATTTTTCAAAAGACTACGTACATACATGGTAATGCCTAAACTTTTTTTTTTAGGTTAAAACCATCATTGCACTAAAGTCCCCTTTTCACCCTTCACATGTACGAACCAAATTTGTACAAAGGGTAGATCTAGAACTACGTGGACTTGATTCCCATCCTTATGGGATACGTGGGAACATTCGAGTGTCCCTCGAATCCAGTCCCAAGTCTTTTGGGCCTAACCCCAAATTTCACTTTCAGTCGCTTGGTTGAAAAGTCTTCATGAAAACACACACTGTGTATTCATTATTATGGTCCGAATTCTATGACCCTAAACTAAGATCACTCATACTTTCGTCCTGCACGACGTTAAACTGCATTTCAAGAACTACGTATGGCTTGATTCTCATTCTTATGAGATACGTAGTGAAGTCCAAGTTTCAATTCAGGACCCAACCACAACATGATTATGGTTTTCATTGACCTATGTATCTCTATATACATTGGAAAATACCCATCTTTATGTATTATAATCCAAACCTTAAATATTTTCAGATCTTCATAACCCTTTTCATGACTTCTAGTCACAAAAATGTCAAACTTCTGAGAATTCTTTTGCCTGACTATGCAGCACGTGCCCATAGGTGGCCTTGCATAAACAGTCCACATAACAGACTTGTCAGCCAAGAGATGCTATTTATTTGACCATGTAGCCAATGCCCATAGGTGGCCCTGCATGTTTTCAACCCCCTAACGGGTTTGTTAAATAATGGTAACTTCATTCTTGGGAAGAATGCCTCTTTTGTCCTTATTTGTCTTAAAATGACAGTATGTAGGGATCCGCAAAAAATAGCCATCCTTAACATATTTGTCCCATATCCTTTTTCATGATCTGAAAGTATTCAAGTATATGGGTTATTCTTCTTCCCTACGTTTGGGTCAGACCTTCGTAGGAGTGATATTCATCCAGTTCTTCGATATTCTTATTTGGAAATATCTTCTCCATATTCAAGTACCTCTTTCCATACAACAAACTCTATGCTTTAGAAAATTTGAATCTCCATAAACTTTCACTGGCTTTTAGCACTAGGAAAGTAAATTTCTGGGAGTTCTTTTGCCTGACTATGCAGCACGTGGCCATAGGTGGCCTTGCATAAACAGTCCACATAACAGACTTGTCAGCCAAAAGATGCTATTTTATTTGACTATGCAGCCAATGCCCATAGGTGGCCCTGCATATTTCAACCCCCTAACGGGTTTTGTTAAATAATAGTAACTTCATTCTTGGAAACTACTTCTTCTAATGCCTTTTAGCTCTTTTTTCATATCATTCCTCAGATTCAAATATTCTTAAGCCATAGTTTACATTTTTTCCCTCATACTTGAGTATGGTAATATGTTTTCAAATAAATTGTCAAGGAATTGAATCCATTTTAATCCATTTCGGTCAAATCTATTTCGACCTTAAACATTAGCCCCTTTATGTCCGGCATGCATGACTTTAAACTGCCCACAAAAGACAAAGGAACTCTGAATAAAAGTCAAGTTCCAGCACACTTGCGCGCTGACCTCTGTGCCCTGAAGACTTGCACGTCCCCTTTTCCTTTGAATGTATTCAATTTCCTCAGAGTCAAATCCTAATTTCTTTCCGGATCCAACTCTGAGGGGGGACTTTTGTTGACGCTCCTTTCGTCACAGAATCTAAAGATCGGAAAAGGGGAATATCTGAGCTCAATGTGATTCATCCTTTGAAGAAACATCAAAAATCGACAAAGGGATGAACAAGGAGAACATTGCCCATAGGCCGCGCAAGTTCCCTCATGGTCGCGCAAGTACACTTGCGCACCACCTAGTGGTCGTGCAAGTACTTGCGCGACACCTTATGGTCGTGCAAGTGACTTGCGCGACCTAAGTGATAACCGCCCGGTAACCGCCCGGTAACCGCCCAGGGTCTTCTTTTGCCTATAAATTGACCCTATGGGCCCCCCATTCGAGAGGATCTTTTTCCAGAAACTCGGATTAAAGCTCCCGACGCCCAAGTCTCTTCTCAAAGCTTCCGGAACACTTCTAAGGTAATTTCTTACCTAGAACGAAAGATCTAAAGAGAAAAAGGAAGGCCTAAGTGTTGAAACTTATCAAACACTTGCGCGCCTACTTAATTCCTTCAATATAACTTGCGCGTCCCTCTTCTGGAAGAACCTCAAGAGGATGGTAAAGGGTTTAATAAAGAGCCGCTCAAGCATTTCAATACTGGTTGAAAATCGCGCAAGTACCCCTCATGTCGCGCAAGTATACTTGCGCGACCAATACTTGCGCGCCGCCGCATGACTTGCGCGCCTTTCAAGACTTGCGCGCCCCTATCTTTTTGGTTGCCCATCTTGCCCATTTTTACCCCTCTTAAGGCATTTAACCCTTCCTATTCATGATTCAGTCTTCAAGATACTCTTCAAAGCCATTTATGGCATGATTTCTTGATTTGACATCCTTATCTGAAAGGAATTCTGTGAAATATCTCTCAAAACCTAGTGATTTAAACATCTTTATGTCACTAAAGATTGAGAGTTCATTCATTCAACCTCATCCTTTAATATGAGAGAATCTTAACCTGGGCATCCTCCTCAGGAGTAAGCCCCAAACCTTAATCCTAACCTAGGCTTCCTTCTCAGGAATAAGTCCTAGT
This sequence comes from Viscum album, assembly GCA_963277665.1. Lineage (NCBI taxonomy): Eukaryota > Viridiplantae > Streptophyta > Magnoliopsida > Santalales > Viscaceae > Viscum > Viscum album. Next base: position 779,202,214 of record OY728135.1, on the reverse strand, counting down.
CATAAATCTTGGGCATCTTTCTTAAGAATAAGCCCCAATCAAGTCCTTTAATCTTGGGCATCCTCCTCAGGAGTAAGCCCCAAACCTTAATCCCTAACCTGGGTCTCCTTTTCAGGAATAAGACTCAGTCATAACCTTGGGCTTCCTTTTTAGGAGTAAGCCCCAAGTCCCCTAACCTAGGCTTCCTTCTCAGGAATAAGTCCTAGTCATAAATCTTGGGCATCCTTCTTAGGAGTAAGCCCCAAGTCTCTTAAAATTTCTCTTAACCAGTCATAAATTACCTTTGATTTGGGTTTCCTTTTCAGGAATAAAACCCAATCATAAGTCCCCTCCTAACTTGGGCATCCTCCTTAGGAGTAAGCCCCAAGATTAGAGTATTCAAATCTCCATGAAGCACATATAACATTGTGGACCCTGTTCTTGGATTTTCTCTCTAAAAGTAAATCCTAAACCTTCGTCTATCTGGGCAGTCATCTATACATAATCCCCAAAACAAATTCTTATGATTGCATCTTTTATGGCACAATTGTCTAAATTTTACCAATACCTCTTGTTTCTCACACCGAGCATGACTCACGTGAGCTTAGAGTGTAAAAGTAATTATGACATTCATCTTTGATCCATCAATCATAAAACATCATATCCCATTCCTCGAACTACGTGGGTTCTGATTCCTTTTTTAAAACAAAGGATACGTAGGTAGCCCATTTATGGGTTCGATCCCAACATTGAAATAATCTCTATCCTTCTGAATGACGATAAACTTCAAGTGCCCCACTGAGTGGCTTTAAAACCAGCCTGGTCATCAAAATGACCAAGAGACTTTTATATAAATGTTTTGAAGGATACCATTGACCAAGAATCTCTAAACAAATATAGATGATTCTATATTGATGAAGAACCTCGAATACATATAAAAGATTCTCTAAATTTCTTGCATATTTAATCATTGATTGTTAAAACTAATGGAAAGCTCATTTTATACTTGGTAATGTAATAAGGATTCACGAACTTAACTTAAATCTATAAAGAGAGTCCCGGAGTAGACAATAATTCCCCTCAAAAAGGTGTGATGAGTCCGACCTCCCATCTTCTCGACCAATGAAAATTCCTAAGCCTCATTAGCCCACAAGCTAATGAGCGCCTGCCTTTGGAAAGTAGGTCCAAACGGATGTGGAATCATTGGATGTTTCCGGTTCTACGAACAAACCCGTTAGAAACCGATCGGAACGTTTGAATCTCCCGTCCAGGAGGTCATCCCCGGATTCCGCGCGAAACACATATGTATAAAATTAATTAATTTTTTATCAATTAATTACAAATGAAAATAATAATAATTTGAAAAAAAAGAGATATTTTTTCTGAAAAACTATTTTTATGCACCCAATGTGTTTTTATATTAATAAATTAAATTAATCACTATTAGTGAATGAATTTAATGAAATATATATATTATACATTCAATCAAATTTCTTCACATTCATCTAATGTTTTTTCTATCCCTGGGACAGGAATAAATCCAGTTTTAAGCTTAAAAATATATTTTTCTAAAAAAATGGTTTTTATCCTTTTTTGCATGCATATTTAAACATGAATTTCTACAAATTATAAAAATTTATTTTTGAAAATTTGATTCCATATTTTGAATTAGGAAGTAAAAAGTTTGTAAATATGTCTCTTTTATTTTTAGACATTATGAATAGTAATTATTGTAAAATTTATCACCTCGGTAAAGAGTAAATCGGGTTACCCCAGGTTAAAAACAAATGTTAAGATCACCATTTCTCAACTTATTTATTATTTTATGAATTTAATTATACCCTTATCACCTTATTATCTAAATTTAATTATTTTAGGGACATGTTTCCATGAAAATTACCTATATTATATTTAAAGCAATGAAAAATAAAAAATCCCACCCTTACTTTTAAATATCTCTTATGTGTTCAAATAGGGAAAAAGAAAATTGTGAGTGGATATTAATGGTTATTTTGAGAATAATGAAATTATTTTCATGGTGGTAATTTATTTATAATTATTATTAATTATATAATTACCTTAAATTCTTACACAATGCCGATACAATATTTCTTCAATTAATAGAAAAATAAAATAAATTGTTTTAAAAATATTCAAAGTGATATAATTTGAGTGAGGTATAGTGTTACATGAATTTTATAGATTAATATAACATATTATTGTTATTTTAAAGTCTTATATTTAAATTACACCTTTTTATTAGTGTCTTTAGTGTCAAATTAAATGAATAGTGTCAAAAATTCAATTAAGGATGTTTTATGAAAATAATATTTTATTAAATTATTTATAAAAAAATTGAAATATGATAAGTTGAATAAGTTATAGTCAAATATTTCATCCCCTTTCCATTTATATTATAATGGAAACTTTGTAAGTAAAAAATCATTTGAGGGTGAAAAAGACATTAGGTTAACTAAGGGGTTAAACCAAAAGATATGGTTTAAAACACCACTCAAACTTGTAAACATTTTATTAGATGATGGGATTTAAACCAAAAAATGCCTTATATTTTTATATCTATCAATTTTGAATCATTTGGATATATAATTACTCCTTTTAATATTTTAATATTCTAATATTTTAATATTTAATAAATTCCAAGACGGACCCTCCCCTCACTTATAATAGGGAGCCCCTGATTTATCTTTTTCACGCCATATTGATCATTTGAGATTAAAAGGAACCTAAAAAGTTATATTATTATAATAACTATACATATTTTATAGGTTCGAGTATTCCTAATAGACCAGCCCTAAGATCCTTAAGAGGATATCTAAAGGAGTTCTTTCAAAGAAGAGGTAGTCGCATTAATCGATCACTTTTTTTTACTTATCCTTTTAACTCCTATAAATATATGGTATTTATCAAAAAAATAATTACTTACATATAATAAATATACTAAAATTTTATTATTCTTATGAAACCACCATTATCCACCCCTTTGCATCAAATGGGAAGTGAAGGTATCACTTGTGCATACGTACGACTTATTGTCTCAATGTAGCGACAGAATTTATTTTTCATCACCATATTTTATGGATGGGTAATATATTGATTTTAATTTTTATATATTATATTTATGACATAATTATTCTTCTTGAATGATAATTTCAGATCTACCTTCTTAACTTACAATCTGTTGGAAAATGATAACATTGCTTTTGCGTACGTGTAGACCACCACCTCCATGCAGTGATGTGATTCGCTTTTCATTTACACTTTAAATGGATGGTAATAAGTATATATTTTATGATTATATATTATTTAAATTATTATTATTAAAATTTTAATTATTATTTACCTTTCTTTTTTTCCATCCATCGAAAAATGGAAACAATGTTCATGCGTACGTACGGCATGTTGTCTCCATGAACGGTGTGATTCATTTTTCTATCTCTAACTTTTATGGATGAATCTATATATATGTATAATGAATATTTATGATATTAATATAAAAATTATAATTATATATATGAATTGACCATGACAAAATTATAAATATTGATATTTATTAATCGAAACATGCATAAAAAATAGAGAAATTATCACACTGAACATTGATTTTAATAAAAATTATTAATAAACAGATGATAAAATGTAATAAAAATCATATATTTTATTATATTTATATATATATATATAATTATATTTATTTAATATATTTATGATAAATTTATATTTTTTATAAAGTAATTTAAAATGCTTACAAATAAAGACGAGACTTGAGGCAAGGGTTAATCATCACAAATTTTTTTCTTTGCGGAATATGTTATGTTATGAACCTATATTATTTTATGAGGTATTTATAAAAACCATTTTTCATGTTATATAAATAAAATAATTATTATAATGACACTTTATTTTATGTTCTTCTTTCATATTTCTTATTATTCAAAATTTACCAAAGTTTTAAGGGTTTTATGTTACAATCTCATTATTTATTAGGATTATTTATGATTATATTTATGATTATGAAATATTATGACATACCACTTAAAAAACTCATAAATTTTATAATATAATGTTTATTTCAATAGATTTTATGTTTTCCTTTCTTTTCCTTCTATTTTAGTACTCAAGATACTGAAAGAATATTTTTATATAAAACAAACATTATTTCTCTCTTCGATTGAAAATCCATTTTCTTCAATATCCATGTTTTCTAAAATGTTTTCAATAATTTTTTTAATATTATTAAATGGTTTATTAAATCAATTTTTAACCATGATTTAATTTTTACATAATTGTTTAAAATCAATCTTCTTATACTTTTATAAATTAAGTACTTTTTAACTTTTTTTCAAATGTATTAGATGAATGTTTTCTTTTAACTTATACAGCATGAATGAAATTTCCTTCCATTATAACAACTCAATACATTAAATATTACTTTATAATTTTTAAAGTTTATTTTTAAAGGAATTTTTTTCATAATATTTAGGATATTTTTATATTTTAAAGAAAAAATGTGTTTTCCTAAAGAAATATTCTCAGTGATCTTTTAAGGTCATTTTCATCTAATATAAAATCCATGGATGTTACTTATGATTTAATGAGTATATGATCCAATTATATCATCCTTATTATTTATATATATATTATGATTATAATGACAATATTATTATGAATCCTCTTTATTTTCCATGGGTTATGATGTGATGAAATGATGAAATGTTTAGGAAACTCTTCACTTTTCAACAAGTTATGATATGATAAAATGTTTATGAAACCCATTTCTTTTCCATGGGTTATGATATGAGAAATGTTTTATGGTCTTATAGAACACATATGTATGGTTTTAATTATGTTATGGGAGTTCTTATAATTATATACCCATTCAATGAATTGAGTAAAGATGGATATCTCATGTGATAAATAGGACTCGAATGGGGAGTGAACCTAGTTTGGTAAAAGACTCTATTCACTATAACAGTCTTAGGAATGAACCTTGAATACCATGATGGAATGGGGATTTAACCCAATTCACTATGATAGTCTTGGAATTGATCCTTGACTATTGATAAATTTATTTTCTATGCTTATGTGTGTGCCACAAATCTATTTCTTACACCAATGTTATCCTCATTGCTCATTTTATTTGATTCCTTTATGATTAATATCTTAAAAACTGACAATATTTAATTTATGACTCAATATTATGATCTAAGATACATAAGGTATATTTTTAAAATGTTAATATAATGTTATCATACCCTTATGCTCATGTTATACTCAAGTGATCATTAATATCTCCCTTTTTTACTCTTATTGAGCATCTGAACTCACCCATTATTATGTTTCATTTTCCTAGGTTGCGAAGAAAGATTATAAGTATTATATGTCTAAGAAGGTTTCTAAGTATAAATAACTAAGTGGGAGATGATACAGATATCTTATAATTAATTTTCTTATGTGTACATGTTTCTAAAGATTCTATACCTATATGATTCTAGAATTTATTATAATGTTATGTACTAAATATTCATCTATTAATATGTAATATATATGTTTGAAAATAATGGGTTAAAATAGTTGGTATCATAGTAAGGTTTATTTACCTTTGGAAACTAGGATAAGAAAACTTTAGTGAGAACCCTAGGAATAAGTCAAAGTATAGGATAACAACCTAGTGTTTTGGTAATGATCATGGATGACCAGTGTTAAACCTAATGTTTCATATATTTAAATGAAGGAGTCTTGATTTAGACATTCAATAAATTGTTTTTCTAATTATTTGGTTTCCCACTGTGATTATTTTTGTTTACACTATTCTTTTTGGTTTTATTCAATGGATGGAACCAGAAGGAATCATTTTAATGATAAATGAGATGGATAATGCAATTATTATCCTCTTGAGAAAACAAATTTTATGGGAGATATAATTCAAAAATTTATTACAATGATTACGCAAATTTATCAATATGTGAATTATGTTGAGCTTCCAAACAAGAAAATGAGGGAACAATATTCTTTTGATTGTTACTTGATAAAATATCCACCTTCTTTTTGTGGGTATTTTGATCCACTATTTACTGAGAAATGGATCCATAACATTGAGAATATATTTTCTATTTTACAATGTTCATAACATGAAAAAGTTATTTTGGTTTCTTATAATTCGGAAGCTAAAATAGATCAAAGTGGGAATCTTATCAAGAACACGACGAAATGGGAAGAAAATAACTCCATAAAGTGGGATGAGATTAAGATTTTATTTATCAATAAGTATATTCCTCATATTATTATTATGAAAATGAAAACATAATTCCTTGAGATAATTAATAAGGATAATAAATATGTTACTACCGATGAGTAAAATTTTACAAGACTTGCTAGGTATGTTTATGGTATTATCATCCAACCTGAAAGTAAGGTTGATTGATTATTTAGTGGAATAAAACCAAGTCTTAGAAGGGTGTTTTACATAAGATAATTTAGTATCTATGAATAAATCATTTGATGTTACATCATGTTCGAAATATATATTGTAGTTACTTATCCATATCATAGTTTTAATAAGAAATGAAAGATGGAATTCAAAATAAATTCTAAAATTCATGGTGATAAGAAGGTTAGCTTTCCTTTATGCTCAAAGTGTGGAAGGAAAAATGATGGAAATTATCATAAGGGTACTGGTAAATTTTTTAAGCATTGAAATTAAGGTCATGGGGAAATCAAATACTGAACTGATGGAAATACGTTAGAAAATAATGAAGGAAAATCTCTGAAGAATGCACTACTCACACTCTAGTTTTTTAAATTCAAGGATTATGGGTATTATACTAACTGAGGATCAAACCTTAAGGTTAATTATGATAATCAAAGTCAGTAACCTCATTAGTATAGGGAAAAAGTAAAACCTCATTCAATCACTGTTGATGGTGTTGAGTATGATAATAAAGTGGAATCCACTATAGAAATCCCAATGTCTTATTTGATTCAGTATCTTCCCACTCTTTTATATCCGAAGAATGTTATATTGGTAACACATTAACATCTCATTTATTAGATATTTAATTAGGAATTAAAACCCCAAATGGTATGATGATTTCATCATGGGTCTATGATTCTTCTCTAGTTGAAGTTTATGGGAATTTTCCTCCTGTAAATATTGTTATTATCTCTCTAGTTGAATTTTCTATAATATTTATCATGGATTATATTTATTTATATAAATACCAATTTAATTTTTTTAAGGGAGGGAATTCATTTTTCATATTTTTAACCAAACAATGATCATTTGATCGGTGCAATGATAAATGTGAACATCCGATGGAAATTACATCCATTATATGGATCTTTATTCTTATTCAAAATGGGTTTTTATCTAAGATGGTAGTGGATAAATTCAACATAAAATATATAATTATTATATGGGTTTATGTTGAGGTTTTTCGAGAAGAGTTTCCTAGTCTTACATCAAATCATGAAGTTGATTTTTCAATAGAACTCAAACCTAGTGCTACACTGATTTCAAAGACTCCATATTTAATGTCCATGATTGAGATATGAAAATTAAAGAAACAATATCGAGAGATTCTTGATAAGGGATTCATTTTGTTCAGTGCATCACCTTGGGTTGAACCTGTTCTTTTTATTAAGAAGAAATATGGATCAATGAAACTCATTATTGGTTATTGGAAACTTAACCAGATCACAATCAATAACAAGTATCCTCTCCATAGTATTGATGAATAGTTTGGTAAACTATCACTGCCAATAAGTGGGTTTTTCCAGTGCCACCCCTTTATCAATGCTAAAAAAATTGTTGATAAAGGGGGTACCCTTTAACATCCCTAAAAAAACTGCTGATAAAGGGTACTTTTAACAGCGCTAAAAACATTGTTAAAATTACCCATTTATCAGCACTTTTTTTTGCACTGATAAAGTCCCCCCCCCCCTTATCAGTGATTTTTTTACTAGCACTAATAAAGGGTATATTTCTAAAAAATAATTAAAAGTAATATATTTATATATTTATATTGATATAAATATAATATAAATTTTTTAAATGTGTTTTAGATAAGGATAAATAGTAATTTAAACTTAATATATAATATATTTAGTAAAAAAACTTATGAAATAATTTAAAAAGAATTTTTTAATTAATAATTTTGTTATTTTTATAAAATAATAGTAATTTATTAATAATTATAATATAAAATAAATAAATAAAATATTTAAAATAAGTTGAAAAAATAACTCGAACTTCAAATGGTCATAACTTTTGATCCGAATGTTCGTTTGAGCTCTACCACATATAAAATCAAAGATTACAACAATCTCTATACCAAAATGATTATGGAGGTACTTAGTCAAGGATTTTTCGTGGCCAAAAAAGACTCATAAGGCCTCAAAAAGTGAGTTTTTAGTCAGCGTACCCCGAATTTTTAACATTTGATGGATTTTCAAGCTCATTTATGGGGGTCTTTTTTCCCTTTTTGGTGGGGAATAAATTTATTTACATGTATTACAATAATATTTATATAATGGTTTTAAAATTTTATCATTTTTCACAATTTATTTTTATTTATAATCAAATATATAACAATATATACATATTTTTTATATATTCACACCTAAAAATTTAATTTTATAAATAATTAAGTAAAAATATTTACATATAAAATATATTTATTAATATATAAGACTTACCTAAATAAAAAATAATATCCATTTTATTTAAAATACAAACTATGAATATTTATATACCTATATAATTTGTGTGTGTGCGTGTGTCTATATATATATATATATATTAGTGTGTGTGTGTGTGTGTGTGTTTTAGAAAACTGATATTTGTTATCTATATGTTATAACATATAAATAGACATATTAATATATAATAATGTAAATATATATAAATATATATAAATATGTATAATTATACTTACTGATAGACATATATATAATATATATACATGTGTATGTATGTTGTACATATGTATATATGTATTTATTTATTTATAAACAAACACAAAAAACATATTTTACAAATGTATTTAAAAAAAATATTACAAATATATATTAATATATGAATAAATATATATCTAAATATATATTAATATATTAATGAATATACGGATAAAAAATATAACTATATATATACATAAATAAATATATACATAAATAAATATATATAAATAGATATTAATATACGAATAAATAAATAAATATTTATATATATTAATATAACCATATATATTAATATAAATATATTTTAGTATACAGATAATTATAACTATATATATATATAAATAGATATATCATTAAATTGAGAGAAAATCAATATGGAGGAGTGGTAATGTGTCTAGGCACGCATGGAAGAGGTCTGGAGTTCGAATCCCGAGAGAGGCAGGGGCGTGTGCGTTGGTGCAGGAAGGGGGGGATGGCACTGTTAAAGGTGCTAGAGGGAACTGTTAAAGGCAAGCAGGTAGGGGCAGGTGGGCGTGGGTGAGGGCTTCTAAGGGGGGTGATCTCTGTTGAAAGGGGGTGGCGGGAGCTATTAAAATGGTTGGCCTCCATTTATTATTTGTATTTATTTTTTATTTTTACATTTTTTGACATTTATCAATGCTTTTTTAAAAGCACTGATAAAAGGGACTCCCCTTTACCTTCCCTAATATTAATATTGCTAAAAAAGTGTTATTAAAAACTATTTCTAGCACTGATAAAAGCACTATTTGTAGTAGTGGGTCTTCTATCTCTAGATTGGGCACCAGGGAACCCTAGTCGCTAGAGAAGTGACTGTGAGTGTAGTGTTGATATTGGATATTGTTATTTTTAATTATTTTAGTTATTATGAATATTTTTGTAATCATCATCATGATCAATTTTTATTATTTTTAGTAATTTTGATAAATTTTGTTTTTAGGTGCTTGTTTTCATAGGCAATTTTTCCAAAATACCAAAAATTATAAAACAAATTCATAATATGCACGTTTGGAAAAACAAATTCCCAATCTTGGGATCCCTCTGAGACAGGTTTCTCTAGAAGGCTGAGCACCATCTAAAATAGCACATCCTTTAATAAATATTTTAAGAAGGTGCTTAGTAAGTAAGTGTCTTCTTCAAAGGAATTTTAAAGAATGTGATTTCTTATTAAGCATCTTCTTTAAAATAATGTTTAAGAAGGCGTTATCTAAACATTAACCTTCTTAAGAGAACTATTAAAGAAGATGATTTTCTAAAAAGTATCCACCCTTCTATTTTTTTAATTTTTTTTTTATTTTTTTGGGTGTGTGTATATATATAAACAAAACAAACTAAACAATTAAAAAATATTTAATTTTTAAAAAAATAATGCAGTGGATAATGTAATTAATAATAAAAATATAATTATTAATAATTTCTAATTGTGAATATGAATAATATAATTAATAATATATTTAATTTGATATTTAAAAATAATTAGTAATAATTAATAATCCAATCAATATTAATTATTTTATTATTATCTTAGTTAATATTATTATTATTAATTATTATTAAATATTATTATTATTTTCGTATAAATTATAATCTATTTATTATATTTACAACTAATAATACTAATCATGATGATGATGATCATGTAAAAAATAGTACTATTGATTAAATATTATTATTATTAAGTAATATATTAATTACTATGACTTCATAAAAATAATATATTAACTATCTTTACTATTATTAATAAGTAAAAAATATTAATTATTTTTATTTAATTAATTAATTATACTATTATTATTATTAAGTCGTATATTATTATTAATACTTGATGTTTTCTATTAATTATTTTTATGAAATTATTTTCATTTTCAGTTATTTTATATGCTTTAATTGTATGTATTGAATATTACAACAGTTCAGAGGAGGGGGTTACAAAGAAAGAAAGAAATTATCACACCTATAAGTATTCAGGGAGACTCAAACTTGAGACCTCCCATGAGACCCCTCCAAATGTTATGTTTTTAAACAATATTGTTTTGTATGATCTATATTAATGTATGTTTATTATTTTGATGAAAATATATTTATTTTTGATTATTTTCACTACTAGAAAAATGAATTATTATGACGGGTCATTTGCGACAGGATCCCGTTGTAAATAGTCTTTTGTGACGGGGTCCCATCGCAAATGACCCATTTCATAAAATGGTGTCCCAAATATTAGTTTTTCTGAAGAACCACTGCAAAAAACATTCGGCAATTTTTTAAGAAACAATTTGCGACGGACCAGCAACCCGTCGTAAATAATTTCCTGGTTTTTAATCTTTTTCAATGGTCAGTCATAATTAGTAATTGTGACAAACCATTGCAATTACCTCCCGAAATATAAAAAAAATAAACCCTTTTATGACGGTTCATCACAATTAGTATTTGCAACGGACAATCATAAATAGTTAAAAAAAATTAGAAAAAAATTAATTAAAAAATAAAATAATATTACTAATAATATAATATTAATATTATTAGAATAAAATTATTTATAAAATAATAAATATAATATAATATAAATATAAATAAAATATTAATATTAATATTCGTGAAATAAAATTGATTATAAAATAATTAATTAATATAATATTATTATTAAAAATAATAATAAGATAATAATATTAGTAATATAATAAAAACCTGAGTATTCACAAAAATATAAAAATATATTAGTTAATAAAATAATAAATATAATAAAAAATTAAATAAATAATAAAAAACTGTAATTTTTAGACAGTATAAAACACACACTATTTAAAACATTAAATAGTTAATATTATAAAAAAATACATTCAAATATTTCATCATAATATAAAAATACATCACTAATCAAGGGGAGGGTTGTTTGGAGGAGTTTGAGGAGATAGTGGAGGAAACTTCATCCCTAAACTACGAGTCAGACATCGCATGTACTTCATCTTCTCCCACTCCTACTCATGCCCCCATTGATACATCTCATCATGCATCTGTTGTTGCTACTGTTATTGTCTTAGTAACTCTTCCTATGGATACTATTTCCCCTGACATATCTCCTCCTGCTCCCTACGCATAGTCTCTATAAGCTCACTCTGAGCTCGCAGCTGCTCTTGATACTGTGCATTAGATGATGATGAATCTTCACGATATCCTTTTGAGATGGATGCCAACATCACAGAGGTGCCATAAAACCCCTAGGGGTTACTCAAGATCCGATATCGACAACTCGGCCTTTCTTAAATCCATACTGGGTTTCCTGCATCCATGTTGCCTCATCAAATCGGGGGGCACTGGTCTGACCATTGCTCTCGGCCTGACTCTCAACATCTTTCTAAGATGTCGTGGCCTCATTGACTCCTTCAATTGTAATTTAAAATTAAAATAGTTAAAATATTATATGTAGTTAAATTTGAAACTCCAAAAAAACTTATACTGACCACAATCTGATGCTAGAGAGAACCTCTAATCTCCCCAGTGGCTGGATCATTATACATCCTTCTATAAATGGTGTACTTCATAATATCAGTTTGGTTGACTACCTATATGAATATAAAATAAACCATTTACATTTAAAGTTATATACAATATTTAAAAAAAATGTACTTACCATATGATCCCTATGCGTACTAAATGTATGACTACCAGCTCGATGTGTCACCTCCGGTCTCCCCCGATTTTGCCGACCTACTGATGATCTACTCTGAAATCACCTACTCAACCAGTGTGTACATAATCCATCCCAAACCTGACATGAAATATAATCAGGTTGGTGGACACGACATGTCTCATCACACTCCTTCACTCATGATTTCTCTATTGATGTCCTTTTCAAATTGTGCAAAAAATTGAGTGCAATGCGGACGCATAGCTCCTTACCATGCCTTCCAAAAATCCTCATGTATTCTCTCCTTAATGGGATACCATAAACCCTACAAATAATTTATTATATCAAATTATTAATTAAATTAATTTCAAAATAAATATTATTTATTTACATACCAGTCAATGCTCAAACATGCGCTGCTAAACATCAATGAGAATCTGATCCCATGACACCCATGCATCAGAAAAATAATTACGCAATATAGTGATCCCCTGTCCAAAAATTATATGCGTAAAACTATTAAAAAAATAATAATTAATCAAACAATTAGAATATAAATAAATTAATGAAAACTAACTAAAACTCACAGGTAAACATGCCTCTGTGTGCATGGATTGAACTTAAGATATGAACGTCGCTCAGGTATAGGGTCAGGAATCATCAGTCGGGCAAGATCATTCCCTCTCTGAGTGCCACCTGAACTACCAATAGTCTGAGGGTTGGATGATCTGACCTCCTACTCGTCTAAAGGTAGATCAACCTCTTATACCATACAATACAGATCATCGTCCATCTGAAATATGAAATGATTATTGTTATCAAACAGTTTAAAACAACTATTATATATAGATATATATTGTATATGATTATAACTATTATATTAATGTGCCAATTTCCATCTTCATCCTCATCTTCATAGTTGTTGATATCAATGTATTCATCTTCCTCCTTATCATCATCAATTTCCATATTAGTTTCAGTTTCATCATCTCTTATCATTTTAAATTCAGTTGTAACATCATTAACATCATCATCACCATCGGCCCTTAACTGTGGGTTGTCATCAATGATATTCATGTCTCTTCTTGAAAAATATGGATTCATATAAGTATCTTGAAAAATTTCAATTCCTTGCACTTCTGCGTAACTACATTCACTTTCAGTAAACTGATTCTCTCGAGATTTATTTTTTATTATGCTCCACCAATCACCCAACTCCCTTAAAATAGAACATTAATTTGTATAATAAATTTGATGTGCCTGATGAGATAATAAAAATGGTTCATTTATTGTAATAATAATTTTATATTTAATATCAATGATTCCATGGATTAGATGAAGACACAAGCTTCTCTGAGTATCTAACCACTGAAATTTAAACATCGTTATGTAATGTTGTCCTGGATAACATAGTTCAATGATTTCTTCCAACATGTCATAAAATCCAACTTCAATTTCTCTATGATGTGATCCTCTCAAGAAAAAACCACTATTAATTATTTTTTTATTCCTTATATACACATGTATGAAATCAAAAACCATTCACCACATATGCATTATAAGATTTAACAATTTTCTATGGTGGGTTTCTCAATACAGACAACCAATTATCAATTTTATTAGCATGTTGAGATACCTAAAATTTTTTAAAACAATTATCACTATAACAAGTATTAAAATTATTTTTGTGTGAAATGAAAAATAATTTATGTTACCAGATTTTAAAACCAGTAAGAAAATTTTTTTAACGTCGTTCTTCAAGAGCAGTTGTTGTAATTTGTGGAAACTATTTCTTGATATGATTATCATATAATCTAAAAATAAAATAAGATTAATGTACTGTTATAAAAATTATAAAATAAGTTATAGGATCACTGACAATACAAATGGTGTAATTTCTTCACAGTTGATAAGAATATATATATGAGCTCTGTGATGTTCATCATCTGAAATCCATCGTTCATGAACTCCACCGAAGCCAAGTTTGGGCTGATTGAAAATTGATAATTGATTTCTCATTTCATCTTCAAAATTTCCCTTATTACATCTCATGTGGTTTTGTTTTGAAGGATGTTCATATTGAAAGTAATGAGAGGAGAAAAAATAAATTTCCTATTGTAAATAAGCTTCCGAAATTGAGTCTTCAACTAATGCTTTGTTACGTAATTTTTTTTCAATTTCTACATGCATCTCTCAAATGGTTACATCCATCAGAAATGTACTGGACCTCTACATTTTTGTTTCATGAGGAAAATGAAATATCAAATGTTTTATTGAGATAAACAAACCTGGCAGGAATATTTTTTTAGTTTACATAAAATTAAAATGACATATCCTTGTAGTTTGCTCACGACATCGTATTTTGTTGTTGACACACAAATGTCTCGAAAAAAAAATGATATGTTTTTAAACTCATACCAAATCATAGGATTTAACAAACCTCTTAATTCAATTGGCAAAAGTCTTTCCATTAAAACACGACAGTCTTGACTTTTCAATCCAGTAATATGACCATTTATGACACATCTTCCCAAATCGGAAGCATAACCATATGGAAGTCTCAAATATGCAATCCACTAAAAAAAATAATTGACTCTCTTTAGATAGTGTATAAGTTGATTTTGGCTTCATTAACTTCTATGATCTGACATTTTCAAACAGCTTAAGTTCTGGTCGCTTGGAAATTTGGGTAAGATCTAATTGTGCCTTTACATTATATTTGGTCTTTCATGGAGTATCCATAATTGTATGAAATAAATTATCAAAATAGTTCTTCTCAATATACATCACATCCAACATATGACAAACCAACAAATCAGACCAATATAACAAATCCCAAAAAATGTTTCATTTTATCCAATTGTGATCTTTTACAAACCCATCAATTTTTTATTGGTTTATTATTGGTCCAAATGAGATAAGTGGTAATAAAGAGAAAATTTATTTCAACTCTATACCTGAGATCATTGTTGGAGGAACATATTTTTCAATTATTACTTTTTTGAAATAATATTTGTTTCTTAAAAAAGGATGACCGGTTAGAATAAATCTGCCATGATAGTCGAAAAAACAAGGTTTTTTTCCATTAACGAGAACAAACGCTTTGCTGTCTCTCATACAGTACAGACATTATTTTTAACCATGTGTACTCCATCCAGATAACATGATATATGCTGGGAAGTCAGTAATTGTCCACATCAATGCAGATTTTAGTATGAATTTTTGTTTCGTAGCAATATCATATGTACTGACACCATTACTCCACAGTGAATTCAACTCATCAATTAATGGTTTCAAATAAACAACTATATTCTTTTTCAGATGACCTGGAATTAATAAGGTCAAAAAGATATATGGATAATTTATCAACATCCATGGAGGTAAATTATACGGATTTATAAAGACAGTTCAACATGAATACTGACTACCATAAGAACCAAATGGACAGAAGCCATTAGTAGAAAAACACAATCGTACGTTTTGGGCTTCTAAATAAAACAATGAATGCACTTGGTCAAAATGTTTCCATGAATCGCCATTAGATAGATGATTTAAGCTTTTACTGGTTGATTGTTGGTTGTGTTCCATGACATCAACGATGATTTGTTTTGATACATATATAAATGTTTCAATCTGAGTGTGAGTAGGAAATATCTCAATTATTTTACAAAAAAAATCCAAACTTCCCTGGTTGATCTTCTTTATACCTTTTTTTTCACATGTTGGACAACTATCCAACAACACATTTTCACCATAATATAAGATGCATTCATTTAAACATGCATGAATCTTTTGATAACCAAGACCTAAATTACGAACCAGCCTCTTGCTCTCATAAAAAATTGTAGGCAACACATTTCCTTCAGGTAGTAGTGTTTTTAACAAAGAGAATATCTGATCAAAACAACTATTTAAAATTCCATTATCTGATTTAATGGACATAAATTTATCAATTGCTTCAAACTTTATTATCTTGCAACTAGGATATAAGGCACCCTCAACGGACCTCAACAAATCATATAAATGAGATGGTTCTAACATATGAGATAAATTAATATCATCTTGAGTTTTAGTTTATTGAACAAACAGACCTACCACATCATGTACTAAATTTTGAAACCATAATAAATCTGGAACCAAATTATTAATATCTTCTCTGGAACAGTGTTCACTATGTTGATACCAAGAAACATAATTTGGTTGAAAACCAAAACACAATAAATGACCTCCAATGTTATCAAATGTGTCATATGTCCTCAGAGAAATTTTTTTACAAGGAAACTTAATTGTCCCTTCTAGAACAAATTTTCATTTCGATGATGCAATTGATAAGAAATCTTGAACACCCTTAATATATATTGGATTTAAACTATAACTGTTTGGATTCCTATACTGATTTATCCAAGAACGATCATCTAATAATGACACTTGTCGACTTATTCGTTCCATATTTTTCTAAAAAATATGAAATAATTGGTTATTTTGTATAATTAGATATAATATGAACACTATCCAAAAAATTAGAAGACAATTAAAATCTCTTTTCTAGAAATTTATAATAATTTCTATTCTTTTATAGTCATTTATACTATTTTTTAAGCTTTTAAACTAATCTAAAATCATTTATAAAAATTTATAATAATTACAACAAATTATTATTAATTTAAGGTATTTTGTAGTAATTATTCTTAATTACCGGTGGAAAATTTTCCAATGAATTCATGAAAGATCTTTTTCTAGACGAATCATCCCCTTGTAACTTTTTACAAATAAAATCATTATGAAAATTCTGCTCTGACATATGCATATCCATTTTTGTATGCATAAGGATAGTGAACAGAGAGGACTCATCGCGCTGCTCTTCATGATATCGTGCATATGAAAATGAATATTTGTACGTTGGAGCATACTATTTATAGTGATTTCAGTCATAGAAAGTTGTAAGGGGATGAGTCATCGAGAATAAGAGCCTCTTTTTTCCAGTGACTCTCCACCTTGCAAGTTTCTCTGACTTAAATCACTATGAAAAATCTGCTGCAATATATGTTCAAGTAGATTTTTTATATTGATTTTAGTGGAATAAATTTGCAAGGAGATGAGGTGTCGATCAAAAAGAATGTCATCAATCAGCTGGAAATTGTGATAGTTTATCAATGTACTCAAATTTATTATGATTTATTACTAATTATTACTAATTATTACTAATTATTACTAATTATTACTAACTATTACTAATTATTACTAATTATTACAACTTATTTCTAATTATTACTAATTATTACTAATTTATTACTAATTATTACTAATTATTACTAATTATTCCTAATTAATCCTAATTAATCCTAATTATTCCTAATTAATCCTAATTAGTAATAATTATTCCTAATTAATCCTAATTAATCCCAATTATTGCTAATTAATCCTAATTATTGCTAATTAATCCGAATTATTTCTAATTAATCCTAATTATTGGTAATTAATCTTTATTATTGCTAATTATTCTAAATTATTGCTAATTATTGCTAATTACTGTTAATTATTGATAATTATTCCAAATTATTAGAAATTATTCCTAATTATTCCTAATTATTCCTAATTATTCCAAATTATTGCTAATTATTGTTAATTATATCTAATTATTGCTAATTATTGCTAATTATTACTAATTATTGCTAATTATTTCTAATTATTTCTAATTATTCCTAATTATTGATAATTATTCCTAATTATTGCTAATTATTCATAATTATTTGTAATTACTACTATTTATTCCTATTTATTACTATTTATTGCAATTTATTACTATTTATTCGTATTTATTACTATTTATTACCAATTATTCATAATTATTGCTAATTATTACAATTTATTACTATTTATTACTATTTATTACTATTTATTACTATTTATTACTATTTATTACTAATTATTACTAATTATTACTAATTATTCCTATTTATTACTAATTATTACTAATTATTATTAATTATTACTAATTATTACTTTTTATTACTATTTATTACTATTTATTACTATTTATCACTATTTATTACTACTTATTACTAATTATTACTAATTATTACTATTTATTACTATTTATTACTATTTATTACTATTTATTACTATTTATTACTATTTATTACTAATTATTAGTAATTATTACTAATTATTACAAATTATTACTAATTATTACTAATTAATACTAATTATTCCTAATTAATAATAATTAATGTTAGTTATTACTAATTAATATTATTATTACTAATTATTAGCAATTATTACTAATTATTACGAATTATTATTATTTAATACTATTTAATGCTATTAAATACTATTTAATACTATTTAATACTATTTAATACTATTTATTACTATTTATTACTATATATTACTATTTATTACTATTTATTACTAATTATTACTATTCATTACTATTTATTACTATTTATTACTATTTATTAATATTTATTACTATTTATTGCTTTTTATTACTTTTTATTACTAGTTATTACGATTTATTACTAATTATTATGAATTATTAAAATTTATTTCTAATTATTAGAATTTATTACTATTTATTACTTATTAATCCAAATTATTACTAATTATTACAATTTATTACTAATTGTTAGTATTTATTACTATTTATTACTATTTATTACAATTTATTATTAATTATTATTAATTATTACTATTTATTACTGTTTATTACTGTTTATTACTGTTTGTTACTGTTTATTGTTGTTTATTACTGTTTATTACAATTTATTGTTGTTTATTACTGTTTATTACAATTTATTACAATTTATTACTATTTATTACTATTTATTACAATTTAATTCTAATTATTACAAATTATTTCTAAATATTACTGTTTATTACTATTTATTACTATTTATTACTATTTATTACTATTTATTACTATTTATTGCTATTTATTACTAATTATTACTAATTATTGCAATTTTTTCTAATTATTACAAATTATTCCTAATTATTACAAATTATTTGTAATTATTACAAATTATTTCTAATTATTACAAATTGTTTCTAATTTTTTCTTATTTTTTCTATTTTTTCTTATTTTTCTTATTTTTCTAATTATTTCTAATTAATACAATTTGTTACTGATTAATACAATTTATTACTAATTTTTACTAATTAATACTAGTTATTACTATTTATTATAAATTATTTAAAATTATTATTAATTATTACAATTTGATGCTAGTTAACACCTAGATATAACTATTTATAAAAATAAATACCGAAAAAAATATATCCAATTCTAAATTAATTAATTTACATCTAATTAACAAAAATTATAAATAATTTATAATAAAATAAATTTGTTAAACAATAAAAAAAATAGAGAAATGCCTTGAAAATAAGGCTTTCGGAGTATTAAAGTCGCAAATAATGCTCAGATTTAAAAGTTTATACTGTGAAAAAATTTAGAAGAAATTTTTTTAGTAGTGATAGAGAGAGAAGTTGATTAAAAAGTAAAATGAGAGGAAAAATAGATTGGGGTATATATAGGTTAAATTGTTTGCGATGGGGGTATTTGTGATGGGTAACCCGTCGCAAAAGGTGGTATTTACAATGGGCCCCGTCGTAAATGACTCGGCCCGCATATTTGCGACGGACCCCGTCGCAAATAATACCTGCTGGCAAAATATTTGCGACGGGGCAAGTATCTCGTCACAAATACTAAAAACCGCAGCTAGTTATTTGCGATGGGAATAGAAACCTGTCGCAAATACCCTTACCTGCGGTTTGACGCATATTTGGTGCCAAACCTTTTACGACGGGCGGTAAGTGCCCCGTCGCAAATAACCACTTTCGACGAGTTATTTGCGATGAGCCCTTGACCCATCACAAATAGTCATTTTTCTCGTAGTATTTTTATGTGTTTAGTCCATGTTTTAAATTTCATTTTGATTGTATTTATAGTTTATTTTTTATAAACTTTCAAAGCCGACTACTTGAAACACAATAATACTTATTATATTTCAAGTAGGTAACTTTGGAATCCTCTAATATATAAGCTATAAGTACAATCTCAATGAAACATAAAACATGTATTAAACATCTAAAGAATAGTTAAAAATAAAAAGAATTTATAAATATAATTAACCAAAATTAATTTACATGGCACACACATTATTGATTAAAAACATACAATTTTAATCAATAATGTTTATGTCATGTAAATTAATTTTTATTTATTATATTGTGAATAATAATAATAATATTATTATTATTAATTAAAGATGGTTACATTCACACGCTGATGCAAAGAAAATACACTCATCTAGGAACTTGACCACAGATAATAAACCCTAGACAATAATGTCATGATAATAAGAAGTTAGTGATAATTAAGTTATTATAATAAAATCATGATATTATTAATAATGCTAGAATAATAAAGTCATGGTAATTATCTATTATTAATGTCATGATAATAATAATAATGTCAATATTTTTTTATAAATTAATTTTTTTTGGCATTCCTTTTATTTTCAATTAATTTTTTTGTACAACCAATGTTTTAAATTTAACTTAGATGTCATTTATACTATATTTTATGTAGATAAATTTTTTGAAGTGTAAATGATATGTTTTTAATCAATATTGTTTGTGTCGGGTAAATTAGTTTTTGTTCATTATATTTACGAAATTATTTTTATTTAAATTATTTTTTATATGTTTAGTCAATGTGTCAAATTTTATTTTGATTGTATTTATACCTTTTAATTTATACACCTTCAAATTTACCTAGTTGAAATATATTTTTAATAGGTAGGGGGAATCCCCCCTTCTTTTTATTAAACCAAACAACCCACTCATTTTTTTGGTAGAGGGCCCCCCATTACATGGCTCCTAAACCCTGTCTGCATGAAAGCCCATTACAACAACCCCTAAGCGAAAAACCAGATGGTCCAATGCCACCTTATCTGTTGAGGTAACCTCACCTACGCCTGATCCACCTCACTGCATGTGGCTTCAACTGAAATACTTTTCCCATCGAAGAACCTGCTTGCCCATCGAGCTACCGAGATCCACCTGACGTCATCGCTTCACCGCTGACGCCCGACACACCCCGCCGCCAATGCCCCCCATCTCATGTATCGCTGAGAACCACCCCTATTGATATGGTATGTGAGTATGATATACTCTATAATACCAAATGTAGGATCGAAATAATATAGATACTGAATAAAGTATCTAATGATGCTCAATATACAAGAGGGGGGGTGAATTGTACACTTTAAAAAATTCATTTGGAACTTTTAAAGATGGTTAAGTTTAACAAGGTTAAACAAGGTAATTCACAAAACCTCTAGTTCTACACACTTGCTTGATTCTGGAAATATGATTCTGAGAATGTGAATCTGGAAAGATGGTTCTGAAAAATGATACTTAATGAAAGTTTAAAAAGATAAATATTATACCTTAAAGCGTATAGAATCTCACTAAATCAGAGTACAAGTATAAGGAAGAATAAGATAGTTATACTTTCCTCAACAAATAAAATACAGCGGAAAAATTGAAACAAACAAGTAACAAGTAGTAGGTCTTTTGACTATAAGAGAAGGGTATCCAACAACCTTGGATAAAGGTCTCTTGATTTATACTTTCAAGAAAGTCTATCTTATCCACACTAGGGTAAGCCCTTGATACGAAGATCGGAGTCTGTCTTGCTATCCCCGCAAGCCCTCAACTTCAAGGTAGTCAACACCTCTGTCTTCCTCAGCAAAGAAGTCCTCGAACTTTGAGGTAGTCGTCACCTCTACCTTCCTATCCTCGGAAGCCCTCGAATGTACTCAGCAACACTCGGAGTCACACAAAGAAAATTTGAACAAGGTGTTCAGTACACACAAAGCGTGAGAGTCTCTCTCTAGAAATCACTTCAACAACATGTAATCTCTAGAGTTATAGAACAGTTGTTCAAAAGTCTGATCTCTTTCAAATGAGCTCTTATTTATAGGCACAGCACCAACGGTCGGCTCCCTCCTCCAACGGTCATATTTTTCCTTGAATTTCAGAGGAACATGTATACATGTCACTGAAACAACGATTAGTTAGTAACTGAATGCATGGTATAGTTTTTTAATGAAACATGAGTAAGAAAAAATGTGGTTATATAACCAAAATCAAATATTCAGAATGTAAGAAAATAAAATTTCAGAGTCTAACCAAAAAAAACATTCGATTTCTATAATACAAGGATATTCGGATCCTGTTTTCTAAGGAATTTGGAACCTAAACTCTATAGAATTCCGGAGACTGAATTTCAAGGAAATTTGGAATCTGGATTCACAAGAATTCGGAACCTAAACTTACAAAGTTCAGAGTTAGAGTTCATGAGAATTCGAAGTCATAACTCACAATGTTCATAGTCTAAATTCATTAAAATTTGGAGTCTGAATTCAGAGAACTCAGAGTCAGAACTCAGAAGAGTTCGGAGTCTGAATTCAGAGAACTCAGAGTCAGTACTCAGAAGAGTTCTGAGTCTGAAAACAGAATGCTCTTTATCTAAGTATTATATGATTCTGATGTTTTAGATATGAAACCGAATTTTACATTTAGATAAGATAATGAACAATGAAAAACATGGTAAGGATAAATTTCCTTGGGGAAGGAAAATTTTCCTTATATAAGTAAAAAACAGGGTAAAATGATATTTTCCTTGAGATAAGGTGTTTGTGATTTTCAAAACAAGAATGAATGGTAAAGTCATAAGGAGAGCTTAGTAACTCAACAATCTCCCCCAAACATGAAGGAATGGAAAAGTCATAAGGAAAACCTTATTGACTCAACAATCTCCCCTTTTTTGGAAAGCACAAACATCCTTTCAAAAAAGAATAAAAAGTCTTAGACAATATTTTTCTAGACTTTGAAAGTAAAACTTATCTCCCTTATCATATGGGCAAGGATGAATATGACTAACTCCCCCTTAGGCTTTGGAACTCTAAGGATCATATTCTAGATTTCCGGAATGAGATTTTTCATAATCTTGGATACCAAAAATCTTCGCAATGAAAACTCCTCCTTAGATAAACTCCCCCTTACTTAGGGATATTTCTTCTTTTATTAGTATTTTTTTTCCTTTCTCCCCTTTTGTGATTCTTAAATTGAATTTGAGGGAATGGAAAAAGAAATTATGGTACCTAAAAAATTAGTTCAAAACATCCAAACAAAAAATAGCAACCAAAATTTCATTAAGATAGGAAGAATTTGTACAAGGAAAGAATACAACAAAATATCGGAATGGATCTATTTTCCTTCCTTCTTGGGTATCAATATCTTCACTATGGTTTTTAGTTTTTGAGTTCCTTGAGGTCTTCCTCTGCTTGATTTAGGATTTGATCCTGATCCTCTAATTTCTTCTCTAAAGCTTTGATCTTTTCTTCCCGAGCCTTTAGAGCCTCTGCCTAAGCCTTAAACAACTCATCTTGCTTAACTAGCTTCTCTTCGATCTCGATCCGAATATCCCTTTCCCTCTTCCAACTTTGGGCAACAGAATACAACTTTCCATTCAAATATTTCACCTCTTGAATCTAATTATTCTGTTCCAGAGTTAGATTTTCCTTAAATCTACTCATGAGATCCTTGATCTTATTATCTTCAGTGTCAAAAGCATCCTTGACACTTTCCTGAAACTCATCAAGAATATGAAAATCATCAATAGTCTTTACTAACCAGCTAGTCATCTTCTTACATTACCTTTTTTGGGCATCGTAGTTGATAAGGAATGATTTGAAGTCTGCCTCCATCTTGACACACTTTTCCATCATCATGGACACTGAATATGCTTTCTAATTTAGTGTGTGTTGAAGCATCTAACATCTGAATTCTATGCTTGGGAAAATCGGAATAGTGCCAACCAACTTCTTCAAAGACTGGACAACAAAATCTTGTCCAAGTGAAGATGATTCTAAATCCGAGACTTTGCTTGGTGAGGTCTCTTTCTCTAGATTAACAAGATTCCTCTTTGATGTTCCACCATCATCTTTCTTCTTCACAACCACTTTAGTAGGTGTATCAATAATAACCTATTTCCCTTTATCAGTTCTCGGAACAACTTCCTTATCCAGAGACTCTTGTTCACTATCAGACAGCTGAACAATTCTATCTTATTCTATCTTAATCTTATCAGCTCATGCCTCAGCATCCTCAGGGTGAATTAAATGATGATTATAACTTTCTTCCTCAGAGGGCTTATTTACTTCATCTACATATTTTTCATCTAACCCAGAAGTAGCAAGCTTTGAAGATCCAGCTTGATAGATACAAATTTAAAATTTCTTGGATGCACTTTCCTTCTCATGAAAGTACTCCACTTTCTTTATCACATCTTATTTTTCCCCACTTCTTTCATCTTATTGTAGTTCTTCCATAGCTTCCTTTTATTTAAAAATATTTTCGTGTACTTTTTCCGGAGTGAGAAATTTCTTCCCCGATGTCTCAGGTAAGGGTTCTACCATAACGGATTTTGGTATAGGGATATTCTCAGATTCTTTTTCACTATCCCTCATAAGGGATTGAACAATTTTACCCTCCGGCATCTTCTTCTTTTTCTTATTTTCCTTAGCTTGCTTCTCAAGATCATCAGCTATATTTTCTTTTAAATCCTTAGCTTCTGCAGGATCTAAGAAAAATTGTGGCTCTTCTTCCATCCAATTTTTCTTGCCTTCCATCCACTTGGATACAACCTCATTTGGATAGGCTTTTTGTTTCTTGGGCTTTGGAGGTGCGGATTGGGCTTCCTTAGCTTTTTGTGTTTTCTCTTCCTCTTCTACTTCTTTTAAATTTCTCTTATTTCCTCCTTTTTTGATGGTTCAGGAACTTCTTGATCCTTCGGAACCGCTTTAGCTTCTTCCTCTAGTAAATCATAGAATTCTCCTGATTCCTTAGAAAAATCAACTTTCATCCTTTTCAGGGTATCATCACTAATCAGCATGACTTTGCAATTCCTCTACTTTGAACTGCAAGGGATTTTGAAAGACTCTACACACCGAATAATCAACTTGGAAAGAATAGTCGGATACATTATAATATAAGCCTTTAGATTTCCATTCTTGATATTCTCTATCATAACCAGAATATGCTTGACTAAATTTATCTTCCTCATATTTACCAGAAAATCTAATATGTACATGTCGCTCTTCTCCAAGTTTTCCTTATCACCTTTTCTCATAATGATGAAACCTTGAACTCATAATTCAAGGATCCGATTATTTGTTGACAAATGAGAAATATTCGGAGTCTTGACATCTGAAAGTCCAAGACACTCCATAGATTTCAACATGATAAAACTTCCTTGAACATCCGACAACTTATGGGAACAGAACTCAGATTCCCCTTCAAATGGAACTCCAATCAAACTAGCTACCTTTGTATACGAAAGATCGTAAGTCTTACCATATATTTTAAAAGAAAACTTCTCTCTGCCTTCTTCCTTGAAGACACTGACTGATTCATAAAACTCTATCAGCAGATCTGGATACACTAAGTCTTGATCACCTGGCTTTGATATAAAAACACTCTCTCATCCATTCAGCTAAATATTCTTTGAAATAATTGAATCATACTTATTGAAGAAATTAGGATGCACCAGCCTTTCTCTATATACCAGCCATTCCGGAATTGGCTTGACTGTAGACATATCTTTCTGAGATGATTCTTCTGTAGACATTCGGAATTGAGAAAATTCTGAAAAGTTCAGAATGAGCTTTTGAATGGGGGGTAGAGCTTCGACATGCAAGGCTTGAGATCGATGTGGGACAACCCTTCGGGGGTCCTTTATATAGGCGTTTGAAGTGACGATTCATCTTCCAAACTCGATCCAACAGCTGAAAACCCTTATGATTAGATTTGAAGGTTAAAATGATAGCCGCAAGGAAATCTTGATAGAATCCAATCTTTTGAGGTTTTTAAAAAAAAACATTCAGATTTAAGGAAACTAGAATCCGAAAATTTCAAAACACAAAAGAAAATACCAGAAAGTAAATAATGATTACGAGAACTTAAGAAAGAAACCATACCTTTCGGATTATGAGGAAGATTATTCGTAATAGGTAATTTTCTTCTTGAAGAAAAATTGACTACAAAAAAGAGTACAAAAAAATCTTCATTACGAAAGTTTCAAGTATGAAAATCTTTATTACGAAAATTTCGAGTATGAAAATATTCATTACAAAAATTTCAAGTACGAAAATCTTCATTACGAAAATTTCAAGTACAAAAATATTCATTAAGAAAATTTCAAGTATGAAAATATTCATTACAAAAAATCAAGTAAAAAAATCTTCATTACGATAATTTCTAGTACGAAAATCTTCATTACGAATTTTTTTGAAAAACTGACTATGAAAAATTTTCATTACGAAATTTTTTGAAAAACTGACTATGAAAAATTTCAGTACAAATAAAATTTGAAAAAACAGACTGTGAAAATTTTTATTATGAAAAATTTTGAAAAATCTAATAAACAAATGTACTCCCCCTATGAAAAGGAGTTTATTACAGTAAGGAGATTGGTTTCAACAGAAAGTTAATAAAGCTGATTACCTTACGATTATCATTTCTAACTTCTATTTAATGTATTCAAATCTATCAGAGGGTAAAGATTTTGTGAAAATATCAGCAAGTTGATTTTTCGTTTCGATAAATTGAAGAACGATATCTCATTTTTGTGTGTGATACCTATTTTTTAAAGAACTGGCACTAGTATTATCACACAAAATTTGTGTTTTGGTAAAACTCATATCATAGTCTGTGAGTGTGTGTTGCATCCCCAACACTTGAGCACAAAAACTTCCAGCTGCTACATATTCAGCTTCAGCCATGGAAAGTGCTACTGAGTGTTGCTTCTTGCATGACCAAGAAACTAATGAATCTCCCAAGAAATGAAAAGTTTCGGATGTACTCTTTCTATCCATTCTACATCCACCAAAGTCATCATCTGAAAAAAAAATTCAAAACAAAATTATTTCCATAAGTATAAAAGAGTCCTAAATCCATGGTTCCCATTAAATAGCAAAAAATTCTTTTCACTGCCTTTAAATGAGATTCCTTAGGATTGGATTGATATCTTACACATAATCATGCTGAAAACATTAAGTCTGGATGACTAGGTGTCAAGTAAATTAGACTTCCTATCATACCTCTAAAAGATGTTTGATCTACTGGTTTCCCAGCTTCATCAAGATCAAGGGTGTTTGAGGTACCAATGGGAGTACTTATACTCTTAGTGTTGTCAAATCCATAATTTTTAAGAAAATATTTAATATAATTATGTTGGGATATAAAAATTCCTTATGGTTTTTTAGAAATTTGAAAACCAAGGAAAAATGATATCTCACCCATCATACTCATTTCAAACTCAAATTTCATTAGATTCGCGAAGGAATCAGTTAAAGATTGCTGAGTTGAACCAAATATAATGTCATCAATATAAATTTAAACAATCAAAACATTTTTCTTTTCTTTCTTTATAAAAATTGTTCGATATTAATTTCCCTTAAAATAATTATTTTGAAGAAAAAATCTTATAAGTCTATCATACCAGGCTCTAGGGTATTTCTTCAGTCCATACAAAGCTTTGGTAAGTCTAAAAACATAATCAGGATGTTTTTTATCTTCAAAACCAAGAGGTTGTTTAACAAAAAATTCCTCTTGTACAAAACCATTAAGGATATCACTTTTCACATCCATTTGAAAAAGTTTGAAATTGAAGAATGTTGCAAAGGCAAGTAAGATATGAATTCATTCATGTCTAGCTACTGGAGCATAGATTTTTTCATAGTCTATTCTCTCTTGTTGATTATTGCCTTTAGAAAACAAATTAGCTTTATTTCTTAGTATGATTCCATTTTAATCACACTTATTTTTGAAGACCGGTTTTACACCAATAACAGAGGTTTCCTTAGGTCTTTCAACCAAGGTCCAGACTTTATTCCTTTTGAATTAATTTAGTTCATCTTGCATAGATTTAATCCAATCATCATCACCTAAAGCTTCATCAATGCTTTTTGGTTCTAATTGGGAAAGGAATGCTAGATGTTCTACTTCATTTCTTAAGGAACTTATAGTCCTTACAGGTTGATTCACATCACCAATGATACTATCACTGGGATGATTCTTAAGGAACACTTGATTTGGGTTTTTTAAAACCTATTCATCAACATAGGGTAGGAAATATTCTGGGGTAAATGCTTTAGAAACATTTTCTTGAAAATTTTCCTTATCATAAGGATCTTCTATCAAAGGTTGATAATTAGTTTTTGAAAACACATCTGAAGATGTAGGTTGGGGTTGTTTAAAAACAAAGGGATCGGTTTCATCAAATTTCACATGTATTGTCTCTTCAATAGTACAAGTGTTTTTATTGAAAACTCTATAAGACTTAGAAGTTATGGAGTAGCCTAAGAAAATTCCTTCATAAAATTTTGGTATGAATTTATATATATTATCTTTAGTATTCAGTATGAATACCTTGTAACCAAAAACCTTGAAGTAGGAAAGTGTAGGTTTTCTACCATTCCACAACTCATAAGGAGTTTTATTAAGAAAATGTCTAATCAAAACACGATTTATAGTATAACAAGCAGTACATACAGCTTCAGCCCAAAAAAGTTTGGCTACAGAATACTCACTCAACATGGTTCTTGTAATATCTTGAAGAATTCTATTTCTTATCTCAACAACACCATTTTTTTGAGGTGTTTTGGGTGCTGAGAAGTTATGAGTAATGCCTTTTCTACTACAAAAAGTTTCAAAATCAGAATTTTGAAATTCTCCTCCATGATCACTATGAATAGTTATTAAAGGAATGTTTTTCTCATTTTTAACTTGGGCTCTGAAACTTTTGAAATAAGAAAAAGCTTCATATTTCTTTACTATAAAATAGACCCATGTAAATCTAGTGTAATCATCAACCAAGACAAATACATAATACTTTCCTCCAATGCTTCTAGTTTGTGTTGGTCCAAAAAGATCCATATGCACTAACTGTAATTCATTAGTAGTTCAGACTTCACTGACTGATTTAAAACTATATTTATGTTTCTTGCTATATTGTCAAGGATCACAAACTTTTGAAGAAACAAATTTAAGCTCCGTTAGATCCTTAACTAATCTTTTCTTAGAAAGTTTACAAAGGTTCTTAAGGTTACAGTGTCCTAAACTTCTATGCCACAATTAGGAATGATCTTCCATTCCACTAAGGCAAGGTAAGTCTTGGATCTTAAGGTCTTCTAAGTTTAGTGTGTATACATTCTCTTGCCTATGGGCAGAAAGAATAAACTCTTCCTTGGAATTGTGTACTAAGCACTTATCATTCCGAAAATTCACAAGGTAACCTTCATCACATAATTGGATTATGCTAATGAGGTTGTGATTAAGACCCATAACAAATAAAACATTTGAAATAAATGTTTTTTCAAGAAGAACGATGTTACCTATACCAATAATTTCTCCTTGATCATTATCTCCGAAAGTTACTTTTCCTCCTTTCGTCTTGATAATCTTTTCAAAGTAGTTTTTGTTACTAGTCATATTTTGGGAACATCCATTATCCTTGTACCAAGTATTTATGTTGGTACTTTCTTTACTTTAATAAAAACAAAAGAGTTAGACTTTGAGAACTCAAACTTCTTGGATCTGGAAATTTCAGAAAGAAAAATTTTAGGTACCCACATTTTCTTAGAAAAATAGGCTTTATAACATCCTAAAGACTGATTTTTGTTTAAGGAACAATTTTTTGCCAAATTCCCACCACATTGACACTTAGTGCAGAATGGAGCACTTTGAGGAACAAAATAATTGTTACTGAAAACCAGTTTAGAACTAGTATAACCAAAACCAGAACTATTCCTTAGATGTTGGATTTGAGGATACATCTTATCAAAATTTTCATTACCTAAGGTAACTTTTGACAAACAATTCCTCAAGGAAAAAATTTCAGATTTCAGTTTAATAACTAAGTTCTTGTCTTCCAAAACATTTTATTTTGAACTAGGGTTAGGCTCAAAAAAATATTTCTTAGAAATTACATTTTCTAGATCTTTAGAAAGTTTATCCTTTTTCAGAATTTACTTCCTCAAGATTTTTTGAAATACTTTCAAAATCAACAATTTTTTTATCAATATCTTTAGAAAGATCTGATATTTCCTTATTAAGAATATTATTCCTAGAATTTGTCTTATAAAGATTTTTCATGAGTTTTGAATTCTCAATCTCAAGGAGGTTGGAAAACCTAGAAACTTCTTCATAGGTAGGTAAAGTATTATCTTCATCAGAAGAATATTATTTATCCAAAGATTCATAATATTTATCATTACTATAATTTGCATTTAAAGAAACATTGGTCATTGATTCAACATCGTGTACCTTAGCCATTAATCATTGATTTTCAATAGGTAGTCTAGCTATTAGACCAAGATTCTTCTATCCAGAAGATTCGTAATCTGATGATTCATTTGAAGATTCACCACCACTAGAACTCCAGGTGTCATTAGCTTTCAAGACGTTCTTAGCTTTAGCTTTGTAGTACTTCTTTCTATTTTTTCTCAGAATGCTTTACCTTTCTTTCTTTTCTCTTGGGCATAGGATAATCAGGTCATATATGTGAAAATCTCTTGCATTCATAACAAGTGACTTCTAAATCTTTCTTATCTTTACTTTCCTTCTTCTTATATCTAGATTGAATGTTCTTTTTTCCAACAATCTTGTTCATCCTTCGAGAAAGATTTGCTAACTCATTTTCTGAAGATTCACTTCTACTAGATTCGGATTGAATAACAATCTTCTTAGATTTGGATCAAGTAACTCTCTCAGAAGTCTTGGATTTCATATGATTCTAAGTTGTAGTAAAAGCAAAAATACCATTCCCATTCTTATTCATTATGTTATCAACATCTCTCTTCATTCTAGTCTCATGTTGAAGAAGAGTTCCAAAAATTTCATCAAGAGAAATATGAGTAACCTTTCTATTCTCATCAATAGCTATTCTATTGGATTCCTAATCATTAGGCATGATGTCAATGATCTTTTCCACAAGAGCTTCATAATATAATCCTTTC
Organism: Viscum album; assembly: GCA_963277665.1. Lineage (NCBI taxonomy): Eukaryota > Viridiplantae > Streptophyta > Magnoliopsida > Santalales > Viscaceae > Viscum > Viscum album. The sequence goes on along the minus strand of OY728135.1, from coordinate 779,170,522 downwards.
TCACCCATAGATTGTAAACTATTAACGATATTCATGAATCTTTATTGCACCTTATATATGGGTTCTCCATAGGGAAATAAAAAACCATGATATTCAGCTCTGAGCATGGCTCTTCTAGTTTCAATAAATTTGGAAGTTCCAAAGTGTGTAACTTCAAGCTTCTTCCATATACAATTTTCTTCTTCACAAGATGAAATTTGGCTATATATATTTCTAGTCATGGAACAAAGCAATGCATTGTGTACCTTATAGTTTAGTTGATATTCATGCTTTTCTTGATTGGTGAAGGTACTTACTTCCTTGTCATAGATTTTATATCCTTTAGTAAGCATAACAAAATGTTCTACTCCAATATTGATAATGAATGACTTTATGCGATATCTCCAATACTCATAATAATTCCTATCAAAAATAGGTGGTCTGGTTGGATTGAGATTGTCTATGGAACCAACATTGATTCCTTCCATCTTAAAAAAAATCTTTCCACACAAACTTGTTAGTAATATTTTGTAAATAAGGAAAATATTCTTCAATAAGGAAAAATATAGAACAAGAGTATCTTTAAGACAAAATTATGAATCCGAACTTTATGAGTCCGAAATTTTGAATCTGAAAATAAGAAGAAAATTAATTCTCTTATAAATCTAATCATGAGATTATTTCAGATTGAACCAATCCAATGATACCAATTGTTGAGATGGTATGTGAGTATGATATACTCTATAATACCAAATGTATGATCAAAATAATATAGATACTGAATAAATTATCTAATGAAGCTCAATATAAAAGAGGGGGTGAATTGTACACTTCAAAAAATTCCTTTGAAACTTTTAAAGATGGTTAAGTTTAACAAGGTTAAACAAGGTAATTTAAAAAACCTCTAGTTCTACACACTTTCTTGATTCTAGAAATATGATTCTGAGAAAGTGAATCCAGAAATATGGTTCCGGAAAATGAAAATTAATGAAAGATTACAAAGATAAAGATTCTACCTTAAAGCGTATAGAATCTCACTAAATCAGAGTATAAGTATAAGGAAGTATAATATAGTTATACTTTCCTAAACAAATAAAATATAGTGGGAAACTTGAAACAAACAAGTAAAAAGTAGTAAGTCTTTTAACCCAAAGAGAAGGATATCCAACAACCTTGGATAAAGGTCCCTTGATTTATACTTTCAATAAAGTCTGTCTTACCTGCACCAGGATAATCCCTCGATACGAAGATCAGAGTCTGTCTTTCTATCCCCGCAAGCCCTCAAATTCAAGGTAGTCAGCACCTCTGTCTTCCTCAGCAAGGAAGTCCTCGAACTTTAAGTTAGTTTACACCTCTTTCTTCCTATCCCCAGAAGCCCTCAAATGTACTCAGCAACATTCGGAGTCACACAAAGAAAATCAGAACAAGGTGTTCAGTACGCACAAAGCATGAGAGTCTCTCTCTAGAAATTACTTCAACATCATGTAATCTCTAGAGTCATAGAACAGTTGTCCAAAAGTCTGTGATCTTTCGAATGAGCTCCTATTTATAGGCACAACACCAACGGTCGGCTCCCTCCTCCAACGGTCATATTTTTCCTTGAATTTCAGAGGGACCTATACACATGTCACTCAAACAACGATTAGTTAGTAACTGAATGCACACCATCATTTTTTAATGAAACATGAGTAAGCAAAAATGTGGTTACATAACCAAAATCAAATATTTTGAATGTAAGAAAATAAATGTTCGGATTCTGGCCAAAAACACATTCGGTTTCTATAATACAAGGACATTCGGATTCTGTTTTCTAAGGAATTCAGAACCTGAACTCTATAGAATTCTAGATTCTGAATTTCAAGGAAATTCGGAATCTGGATTCAAAAGAATTCAGAACCTGAACTTACAAAGTTCAGATTTAGAGTTCATGATAATTTGAAGTCAGAACTCACAAAGTTTGGAGTATGAATTCATTAGAATTCGGAGTGAGAACTCAGAAGAGTTCGGAGTCTAAATTTAGAGAACTTGGAGTCAATACTCAAAAGAGTTTGGAGTCTGAAAACAGAATGCTCTTTATCTAAGTATTATATGATTCCGAGGTTTTAGATATAAAACCGAATTTTACATTTAGATAATATAATGAACAATGAAAAACATGGTAAGGATAAATTTTCTTGGGGAAGGAAAATTTTCCTTATAGAAGTAAAACATAGGGTAAAATGAGATTTTCCATTAGATAAGGTGTTTATAATTTTCAAAACAAGAATGAATGGTAAAGTCATAAGGAGACCTTATTGACTCAACAATCTTCCCCAAACATGAAGGAATGGAAAACTCATAAGGAAAACCTTTTTGACTCAACAACCCCATTGTCGCTCACTACTATCGCCCGAGACAACCCACCACTGCTGATGCATCGTCTGCACCACCGACCCCATCCGTCAAACAAGGTTGTTGTCGACCACCATAGCACGCCACTAAGAACTGCCTGATGTTGTCACTCATCATTGTCTACCGAGACAGTCTGCCGTAATCGAACGCTATATTGATCTCTTGCCTCGTTCATAAGACTTTTCTTCTGCAAATCGCCACCTGCACAAAATATTGGGGTCATCCGGTTATTGAACCCTAGATTGATGTAATCTAACAGAGCTACCAAACCGCTTGACCAATGCCCAAGATATACCTAGTTGAAATATAATAATGCTTCAAGTATGTAACTTTGAAGGCTGATAAATTATAAAGTATAAATATAATCTAAATCAGATTTGACACACTGACTAAACATATAGATTATAAAGTATAAATATATTCAATGTTTTAAATTTCATTTAGATTTTATTTATAGTATATTTTCTTAGTATAATTTTTCTGAATTAATGTTATATTTTTAATCAATAAGGTTTGTGTCATATAAATTAATTTTGGTTTGTTATATTTATTAATTTCCTTTACATTTCAACTATTTTTATATATTTAATCCATGTTTTAAATTTTATTTAGATTGTACTTATATTTTATATTTTATAGGCCTCTAAAGTCACCAACTTGAAACGTAATAATGTTTCAAGTAGGTGACTTTGAAAGCCTATAAAATATAAAGTATAAATTCAAGATAAATAAATTTTAAAACATTGAATAAAAATATAAAAAACAATTGAAAATGAAAATAATATCTTAAAAATAATTGATGAAAAATAATATTTATCCTACAAAATATTGCTATTTCAAAACATAACATTTATAATTATAAATTTTTTTTACACCAAACATTTTTTGTGTATTTTTTTACATTCCTTTTAATTTCAATTAATTTTTATTTGTACTATCAATGTTTTAAATTTCATTTAGATTTTATTTAATCTATATTTTATGGGAATAAATTTTTTGAAATGTAAATGTTATATTTTTAATAAATAATATTTGTGTCATGTAAATTAATTTTAGTTAATTATATTTATAAATGTTTTTTTATTTTCAACTAATTTTTATATGTTTAATACGTGTTTTAAGTTTCATTGAGATTGTACTTATAGCTTATATTGTATAGCCTTCCAAATTTACTTGCTTGAAACACAATAAGTTTTATTGTGTTTCAAGTATGAAACTTTGAAATCTTATTAAAAATAAACAATAAATACAATCAAAATTAAATTTAAAACATAGACTAAACACATAAAAAATAATTAAAAATAATAAATAGATAGTAATATAGATCATACAAAAAAATTGTTTAAAAACATAAAATTTTGACTTTAAAGAAAGTATGAAACTCTAAAATATTATAAAATATAAATTATAGTTAGATTCTAAATGAAATTTAAGACATTCACTTAAAAAATATAAAACAACTGAAAATGAAAATAATTTCATAAAAATAATAAATAGAAAATACTAAGTATTAATAATAATATATGGATTAATAATAATAATATAATTAAATAAATAAATAAAATTAATTAATGTTTTCTACTTATTAATAATATTAAATATAATTAATATATTATTTTTATGAAGTCAGGGTAATTAATATATTACTTAATAATAATAATATTTAATAATAATACTATTATTTATAAGATCATCATCATCATCATCATTATTATTAGTCATAAATATAATAAACATAAAATAATTTACATGACACAAAATATTATTATTTAATAATTAATAATATTATTATTATTATTATTAACTAAAATAATAATAAAATATTAAATATTGATTAGATTATTAATTATTACTAATTATTTTTAAATATCAAATTAAATATATTATTAATTACATTTTTATAATCACTATTATAAATTATTAATAATTATAGTTTTATTATTAATTATATTATCCATCGCAATATTTAAAAACAGTTAAATATTTTTTAATTGTTTACTTTTTTTTGTTATATATATACACACACACACACAAAATATATATATAAAATTAAAAAAACTTTAAAAAATAGAAGGGTGGACTCTTTTTAGGAAATTGACTTCTTTAGTAGTTCTCTTAAGAAGGTGCTTGTTCAGATAGCACCTTCTTAAAAGTTATTTTAAAGAAGATTCTTAATAAGAAAGCAACTTCTTTAAAATTCCTTTGAAGAATGTGTTTTCTTATTAAACACCTTCTTCAAAAATTTATTAAAGGAGGTGTTGTTTTAGATGGCGCTCATCCTTCTATAGAAACTCATCCCGAAGGGATCCCTAGATTGGGAATTTGTTTTTCCAAATGTGTATATCATGAATTTTCTTTTTAATTTTTTGTATTTCGGAAGAATTTCATGTTTTCTTATAAAGGGGGTCGACCTCCAAGTATACCCCAACCAACATGGAGAACCGCCAACCCCCTCGTTTGACCTCGCTTCCCCTACCCATATTGTCCCTTAACTATATGTATTGGTGTTTAATGGATTGAATCAAGGAGAAGTGGGATAACTCATAGACTATGTCTAAAACTTCTTGATTTGTTTATACCTACATTTAATGTGGGATCAAAAAAATCTGCCCGATCTAATATACATTTAAAGTTGACCGATTTAATGGTCGATCCACATTTATAATTAATATTAAAAATAATTATTTTCAAATTAAAAACACTCGTCATTAATGAATTTTAAATATTAACATGTTATAATTATCAAGGTCGATTTTCCCCGAGTACTTTTTGGTGAAGTAGGTTTCTTTATTAAATTTTAATTGCTATAGATATACCCTTTTATAGCGTGGAAAAAGGATTTTAACGGTGCTAAAAAGTGGTGTTAATCATAACACTAATAAAGGGGGCCCTTTATCCATGCTAAAATAAAGCACTGATAAATACCCTCTTTTATCAGTGATTTAAATAGCGCTGATAAAGGGGGTTTTTATCGGTGCTCGAAATAGTGCTGATAAAGGCCTAGCTTACTTCAAGGGTGCTGTTAATATAATAGCACGCCTAGGAAAAACATGTAATTTCAAACAATGTTATATAAATTTAATTGACATCATGAACACAAAAAATTTCACCCATGGTATATACAAAAAAACATAGCTATATATATTTCAAACAATTTTTTATATAATTGCATTTACAATTATCCAATAAACATTTAAAAACATTAATGTTTCATCTTTTGATGTCTGTGATATCCTCTCAAAAATGTTTGCAGATGGTATCAGTTGTTGAAAAAATCATCTCAACCCGAGAAAAAGATTCATCCTATATAAGAAAACAAATATTATGTTAGTAATACTATAAATAAAAAAATGAAACATTAATATGAAAGAATAGAATAAAATGTCAATTTTTTTTAAAAAAAAGACACATTGGGAGTTATATCAGTCAAACCATGCATTGTATTGAGGTGTATTTGATTCCTACACATCACAAATGAGTTATGGATCATTGTCTTAAAATATCAAAATAATACGAATACTTTTTCATAGTTTTTATTATGTCACTTTTTATTTTACTAAAATTAAAGTCAATTTTAAATAATGACACATTTGGAGTTATACCGGTCACACCATGTGTCGGATTGAAGTGCAGATCATTCCTAACTGTCAAAAATTACTGATATATTGTTTTCTTAAAGTATCGAAACAATATGAATTAATTTTCTTAGTTTTATGTATACCAATTTTATTTTTTACTAAAATGTCATTACAAACTAGAAACACGCATTTTGAGTCATACCAGTTGCATGGTGTGTCGGTTTGACGTGATACTACTTCATACACGTTACAAATGACTTATGAATCATTTTCCGAAATTATCAAGATAATCAAAGTGTGTTTTCTTGGTTTTTAGTGAGTGACGCATTTTGAACTAAAATATTAATTTTAAATTGATAAAAAACACTTTTAGTCACACTGGTCACACTGTGCATCATATTGAGGTGCGATTGATTCATACACATCACAAATGATTCATGGATCGTTTTACTGAAGTATCAAAACAATCCAAATGTTTTTTCTTAGTTTTTAGTATGTCACTTATTCTTTTTACTTAAATTAATGTCAATTTTAAATAAAAAAGTCACACTTGGATTCATAGTGGCCACAACATGCATCATATTGAGGTTCAGTTGACTATTACATGTCACAAATTACTCATGGATTGTTTTCCTAAATTATCAAAACAACCCAAATGTTTTTTCTCAGTTTTCAGTATATCACTTGTTTTTTTACTAAAATTCATGTCAATTTTAAATAAAAAGAGACACTTTGAGTTATAATGGCCACACCATGCATCATATTGAGGTTCGGTTGATTCCTACACTTCACAAATGACTTATAAATTATTTTCCTAAAGTATAAAAACAATATAAATGTGTTTTCTCAGTTTTTAGTATGCCAGTTGTGTTTTTTTACTAAAATGACATTTCAAATTGGAAACATGCATTTTGAGTCATATTGGTCTCATCATACATTATTTTGAAATAATAATACTTCATACATGTCACAAATGTCTTATGAATTTCTTTCCTAAATTATTAAGATAATCGAAGCGTGTTTTCTTGGTTTTCAGTTTGTGACACATTTTGAACTAAAATGTCAATTTTAAATTGAAAATAGACACTTTTAGTCATACCAGTCACATCGTGCATTGGATTGAGGTGTGGTTAATTTCTACATGTCAAAAATGACTCAAGAACCGTTATCCTAAAGTATCAAAATAATTTGAATGTGTTTGATTAGTGTATGTCACTTGTTCTTTTTACTAAAATTAATGTTAATTTTAAATAAATAAACACACTTAGAATTATACCAGTCACACCATGCTTCATATTGAGGTGTGGTTTATTCCTACACATCACAAAAAATTTATGAATCGTTCTCCTAAAGTATCAAAAAAATCAGAACTAATTTTCTCGTATCTCCGTATGTCACTTGTTCTTTTTACTAAAATTAATGTCAATTTTAAATAAAAAGAGACACTTAGAGTTATAGCAGTTACACTATGTGTATGATTGTGGTTTGGTTTATTTCTACACATCTAAAATGACTTATGGATCATTTTCCTAAAGTATAAAAAAATAAAAATGTGTTTTCTTAGTTTTCAGTATGTCACTTGTTCTTTTTACTAAAATTAATGACAATTTTAAATAAATAGACACACTTAGAATTAAACTATTCACATCATGAATTATATTGAGGTGTGGTTTATTATTACAAATCGAAAATTATTTATGGATTTTTTTCCTAAAATATCAAAACAATCCTAATTTGTTTTCTTGGCTTTTAATATGTCACTTGTTCTTTTTACTAAAATAATTGTCAATTTTAAATAAAAAGACACACTTAGAGTTATAATGGTCACACCATGTGTTCAATTGAGGTGTGGTTGATTCCTACATGTCAAAAATGACTTATGGATCATTATCCTAAAGTATCTAAACAATCCGAATTAATTTTCTTGGTTTTCATTATGTGACTTGTTCTTTTTACTAAAATTAATGTCAATTTAAAATAAATAGACACACTTTGAATTATACTGATCACACCGTGTATCACATTGAGGTGTGTTTTATTCTTATGCATCATAAATGATTTATGGATCATTTTTCTAAAGTATCAAAACAATTAACATTTATTTTCTCATCTCTCAGTATGTCACTTGTTCATTTTACTAAAATTAATGTCAATTTTAAATAAAAACACACACTTAGAGTTATAGAGGTCACACCGTGCATCCTATTGAGGTTTTTTTCATTCCTACACATCAAAAATTACTTATGGATTGTTATCCTAATGTTTTAAAACAATCAAAATTTATTTTCTTGGTTTTCAGTATGTCACTTCTTCTTTTTACTAAAATCAATGTCAATTTTAAATAAATAGACACACTTAGAATTATAATGGTCACACCATGCATCATATTGAGGTGTGGTTGATTCCTACACATTAAAAATAACTTATGGATAATTTTCCTAAAGTATCAAAACAATATGAATGTGTTTTCTCAGTTTTCATTATGTCGCTTGTTCTTTTTAATAAAATTAATGTCAATTTTAAATAAATAGACACAATTAGAGTTATAGTGGTCACACTGTGCATATGATTGAGGTACGGTTGATTCCTACACGTTACAAATTACTTATGGATCATTTTCATAAAGTATCAAAACAATATTAATGTGTTTTATTGGTTTTTAGTATGTCACTTGTTTTTTTACTAAAATTAATGTCAATTTTAAATAAATAGACACACTTTTAGTCAAACCGGTGACACCATGGATCATATTGAATCGAGGATGACTCCTACATATCAAAAATGACTTATGGATCACTGTACTAAAGTTTAAAAATAATAAAAATTTATTTTCTCAGTTTTCAGTATGTCTCTTGTTATTTTTACTAAAAATTAATGTCAATTTTAAATAAAAAGATACACTTTGAGTCATACCAAGAACATCATGTATTATATTGAGGTGAATCTCATTCCTATATGTCAAAAATGACTTATGGACCATTTTAGTAAAGTATAAAAACAATTTGAATAATTTTTCTTGGTTTGGAGTATGTTGGTTGTGTTTTTTACTAAAATTTAAATAGAAAGAAGTAGTTGGAGTCATACCTTTCACACCATGTGTCGAATTGAGGTGAGGTTGATTCCTACACATCCCAAAGTCTTGAAACAAACCTTAAATTTAAATTTTATCACGATTTATGTTTTCTTTATTTGTCGAACTATCAACACTTCATATTGACTCAATGTTCTTAGCTAAAAAACATTTCTCATTATTGAAAGCTAGGAGAGTAGAGGAAGCTCATGTGCCCATTATATCACAAGAAGTCACCAAAATGAGAACATGATCTTCCTCCACTCTTCTATTTTTCAATGATAAAGGTTTTTCTGCTAAATAACATCAACTCTATGCAGTGTTGGCAACTCAATAAAGAGATGTAATATAAAGTAGAAAGATCTGTGAAAAAAATAGTGTTAGGTAAAAATGATAAGAAAATTAACTTACAAATAGTATATAAAATAATGAAAAAATTTATTAAATAATTAGTAGGAACTAACTTTTTCATGATGGTTGTATACATTATAGACCCATTTCTTTTTTCTCATTATCTCAATTACAGCCTCGAAGACCAATCTCTCACTAGCATGAGAAGCTTCAAACAGACCACCCCAAATCGATAAAGGAATCCACCTGTATGAGAAAATAATTATTATGTGAGTAATACTAAAAATCAATAAATTAAACATAAATATAAAACAATCCATTACTTCTATATAAGTCACATCTTCATGTTATTTGTGTACATTCCTTCATCGGGCATGTAGCTCATTTGTTTCTAAGAAAATATATATCATCTTATAAATATGAGTCTTTTTTATAGTCATAGTAGTACTGGAAAAATATAAATACACAAAGGAATAATAAATATTTTAAATGAAATAGTAATTGTCTTTGAAAAAACCTCTTTGGGGATGCTAGTTTGTTCATGGAATATGATCCCTCTCATAAATTTACAAATATAATAACCATAATATTTTCTATTTGTTTGTTTTGGATACTATAGAAACATTAAAAAAAATAATTAATTTAACACCCCAAGGTTTTGAAAATAAATATAGAATTAAATTATATAATCTATCCATTAAACACAACTTTGCCTCTTCTATGTTTTGAATTTCGAAAAATGGTCATCTAGAGTTGTGTTCAGTAAGTCATTTGGAGTCTGAGAGAACAAACTTGATTTTTGGTGAATAGTAACATACCCTTATGAATAGTAATATAAATAGTAATATGAATATTAATATGACCCTTATGAATAGTAAATAATATTATTATTTTATTTTCTTAAGGCGATAAGATAATGAGATCTTAATTAGTTTTTTAATGAGAAATAAAACTAATTGCACTTTAAGATTGTTATTTTTAGAAATAACGATGACCTTATTTAAAAATTAAATTAATAATATTTAGAAAATTATTTTTTAAAAATGGACTTCACTTTTGAATTCTACACGTCTAAAAATGGTAGGGGTGAATTTTTGGGATTCTTCTAAAATACATGAATTTTTTTATGAATAGTAAAAATACAATTTTGAGTATTCGGTAGTTTAATGACATCATAATGATGTAATAATTAAATATAAAAATATGGTCGACTTGTGTATAGTAAATTATGACATGAGGTGTTCCAAGTGGCTAAAACCAAGGGCAAATACCATGGGCAAGCCCATGGTGTGTCAAAAACCACTAATGAGGTGTCCCTTTGAAATTATTAAAAAATTACCACTCTTTTTCTATAAATACCAACTCATCCATTCGTTTTCATTCATTCCAAATCCATCATCCTCGAAGATATGGTGGTTTTAACTCTTTATTAGTCCTCCCAAGGTGTCCCTAATCCCCCAAGGTCCCATCCTTCAAGATCTAGGAGTTATTCTACAAGGTAAGGGAATCCTTCATTCTCCTCTTTAAGTCAAAACTTCTTTTATGTTAGCTATTTGAAATTACTTTATCATATGTTGGGTTTTGATTTTATTCATTCTTATTACTGTCATTTTTATTTCAATATGATGAGATACCCTTTTGTTCTCATTATTGGATTTTATGAAATTTTAAGTGACGTTATTAGGCTGTCGAATTTTCATAAGGGATCTCTTAACTTTTCTTTTATTTTCAAATTCATCTCTTTTATTTTTCTCTCCTCACCTCCTCTATCCAAATGATCATGATAACTCTATTATCATCTATATACTGTAATTATATCATGTGAATTTAATAACCATCATAAATATTCTTACTCCCTCCCTTTTATTTTTTCTAAATGAAATCAACGTCCATGAGGTTCCAATTTATAGCCTTCGTGGACGACGAAGTTTCATTCATAAATTTCTTCTTCATTACTGGTCATGAAACCATATTTATGGTTGAAACAGACTATAAAATATGTATTATAGCATAATTAATATTCAGGAACCAGAATATGTACATATAATTAAGTTATATGACAAAACTAGTTCATAATAATCCAAATACCGCTGAATAATCGAAGTGGTTTTCATCTAAAGATTATTCCTCATTCCATGTAACCAAATGATAGAAATAACCATTAAAAATTATTTATAATTATAAATAATATATAATTCCAATCCTCAAGATTTATAACCTTTCTACATGAACTCCATTACTTAAAAACAAGTGAACCGAATATGAAAATAAAGGAAATGAACACTCCAGAACGACGAAATTCAATGCAATAACTTGTCAATAAAGACATAAATGAACTAATCAGAATTATGGTAAACTAAATACATTTCTAATAGGTTCTTAAATAAGTTATTAACAAGAATAATTTCATATTCCTGGAGCTTAATTACAAGAGCAGAACACGTTTGGAGTTAAGGTAAGAGTTTTTCACCTGAAATTCCATTTTCATTCGGGTTACTTTTATTGTCTAATTTCCTAAATGAAATTCTTATTTATTGTCATGTACTCCTCATAAATTCTGTGTGAGTATTCTATATATGTAAACCAACCAGAATCCTTCCCTATTTTCTAGATAGTTACATGTTTTAAAAGAAGCTCTCAAAACTGTTTCAAAAATACGAGCCTGATACAAGGGAACTTCTCAAATTCATATCTATTTTAAAGGGAAAGTTATAATATATTTTTGGAAACCATTATCCTTATAAAAACACTAATTTTATCATGAAATACTATCTTACTTTAATTCTTGTTTTATACAAATATTTTTCCAAAAGAACTCTTCTTTTCAAAATAAAAGAGTATTTATCTCAAGAATTGCTTAATGATTTTATAAGAGTGTTTTCATCTAGTTCAATACTCTTGTTGATTCCATGGTATTATTGGGTTTAATAATTTATGAAGTCATCTACCATATTTGATTTAATGGTAAATGACTAACTCTATTGTGGATGATCTATCCTAAAACCATTCACCATATTATTTTGAATGGTTAGTGTTTTATGTTTGTTGATTGGGGAAAGATAGTTACATTTCATATGATAATTTCAATATGAATATATATATTGTTTATTTTTATCCTGGATCATATGAGGAAATAATTGGACTTATTGTGTAATAGGTGGGGCCCGATATAGCCCCTCAATGCATCGGTAGGTCTCATGAGACAAACTATGGTATTGGCATGAGGCCTTGACAAAATGATTATTTTATGGTCCTAGCACGAGGCTTGGATGGTATGGTTACGATGTCCATAATATTCACTTCCATCATTATGATGCTATTATTTTAAGTTCATGTGTTTATTTGACTAGTATAATAACCATGATTATGTTTTATTATTCCATTATTTACTCAGCTCATATTCCTACCATAATGTGTTCACGTTTATTATTAAAGGCATGTGTTTTCAATTATTCACCATGTCTAATGTTTATATTATCTTTCGCTGTATTGCTTAATCTTACTGAGCATTTGAGCTCACCCCTTTCTTATGTTTCATTTTCTCAGGACTTGAAGAAGTAAATTATGAATGACATGCAAGCATAATCTAAGAGGCGTGATGTTTCTAGTGGAATAAAATAGTGTTTTTATTCCCTTCATGTTGTAATGATAAACTTATATATGTAACTTATTTCCAATAATAGTAAACTACTCGGTCTTTCGGGATTCGTTTTCCTTTTATGTATGCCAACGTAATCAAATAAGGCACCGTCTCTGGGCAACTAGGGTCAGGTCCGTATAGTTGGTATCAGAGGAAGTTTAGTAGAATACTTGGAAACTAGATTTAGAAAACGTTGAATTATGGAAGATTCCCTAAGTTAGTCTTTGAGGAAATACATACAATAAAGTCCTGTTATTTTGGTAAGGAATAGATTATGTGGATCTTTCAAGAAATACATCCCTGTCTGGATACAAGCAGGTAGAGGCGGCTCTGGAACAGATGTATCTAGGGGTAAAACCCGAAAACACCGCTTTGAGCTAGACTCGAATGGGAACTAGTGCACAACAATGGGTCTTGCTGCACTCTTGGTTACAACACTCCTGGGGGATATGCTTAGGATAATTCACATTTTCTTTACAATCCATTATGGAGGATTGAAATGTTAAATATTCCTCAAGGAAACCATTTTTTTAAATATGGTATTAGCCATGTGTAGGATCTCAATTTTTCTAAGTATTTTCAAGTTAAAATTATACATTATGATTCATAACCTAATTTAGTGTATGACATTATCTAGATATGGCACCTAGTGGATGGAATGGAAATCGCACGAATGCGCGTGTCCCCTGTAGGGATTTTCCTCTGATGCAAGATAATGATGTTGGATCGGGTGCTGTGACTGGTGATGAGCAACTCATAACTATACTTGGACAACTTACTCAGGTTATGAATAATAACCTTACCCTTATGGAGCATCCGGATCCACCACGTGGAGGAGCCATGCTAGATCGCTTTATGCGATAATAGCCTCCATCATTCAACAGGACTACAAACCCGTTTGTAGTAGAGCAGTGGATATGTTCCCTTGAAAATATATTTCTCGCTTTGGGATGTAATGAAAGAGATAAGGTTGTCATGGTAGTATATCATCTATCGGGAGATGCGGATCAGTGGTGGTCATTAATCCAAAACACAAAAGAGGAGGAAGAGATAGAAGAGATAGAATGGAGGGATTTTAAGGAAATCTTCTTAGAAAAATATTTCCCTCGTGATCAGCAAGCATATATGGAGAGACAATTCTTGAATCTGAGGCAAAAGGAAGATGAGAATGTTGCAAGGTACGAAGCTAACTTTACAAGATTAGAAATACATGTTATAGACTACATATGAAATCCAAGGAGAAAAATTGATCGATTATTTAATGGCCTAAAGCCATTCCTCCGGTGGGCACTGGTCTCATAATGTTTTTCATCATATGAGGATATAGTTTCATGTGCCATCAAGACAGAAAAATAATTCTCTAAGTCTTATGACTTTAAGGGAAAGAAAGAAAAGAAGAGGGATGCTAAAAACCCTGGAAAAGGAAATAAGGAAACGAGGAAGAAGGGAAGAGTTGAATTTCCACCATGTGACAATTGTGGAAAGAAACACCCTTGTGCATGCTTAAGAGGAAAAGGAGTATGCTACAAATGTGGTCAGAGAGGCCATCTTGTTGGTGATTTCAAAGGGAAGAAGGAAGACAATGATGTTCAATTCTATATTTGTTAGGAGATGAGACACTATGCTAATGATTTTCCAAAACGTCAAGGAAATATGCAATAAAAAAGGCCAAGGGATCAGGGACAAGATTAAGAAATCACAACTACAGAGGTTGAAGTTCCTAATGATGTAGTGGCAGGTACTTTAATTGTTTCCTCAAGTTTAGCCAATTCTTTATTTGATTCTGGATCATCGCATTGTTTTATATCTTCCCATTTTGCTAAGAAAATTAGATATTTCCAATTTGGTTTAACATGGGAGTTGTCAGTAAAAACTCCTAAGATAAGTATCATTGCTACAAATTTCCGTGAATCAGTTCCCATTAGGGAATATAAATGTTCTTTATCTTCTGATCTCATCATCATACCCATGATTGAATTTGATATAATCCTTAGTATGGATTGACTTTCAGACCATGATGCAAAAATTTATTGTAACAAGAAAGAGGTTACAGTTTTTGATGACGATGATAAAGAACACCTTATCTTTAGAGAAGAATCGTCACCACTTGATTCTCATCAAGATCCACCCCCAGTAGCTCAACTAAATTCAATTATTAGGGAGGAAGAGAATGAAATAACTATGGGTGAGGAAAGGAACATTTTTGTGGGGACAACATGAAGAGGGAGATTGCTGATTTTGTGTCAAGATGTATGGTTTGTCAACAAGTGAAAGTTGGAAGGCAACAGCCTGGAGGAGTATTGCAACCTATTCCCGTACCTGAGTGGAAATGGGATAATATCACGATGAACTTTGTCATGGGACTACCAAAGTCTTTTAGAAGGAACGATGCAATATGGGTCATTGTTGATCGTCTTACCAAGTCATCACATTTTCTTGATATAAGAGAAGACCTTCCACTTGAACGTCTAGAATGACTATATATTAATGAAGTTTTGAGACTTCATGGAGTACCCCTATCGATTGTTTCTGATAGTGATCCACGTTTTACATCAAGATTATGGAAAAGTCTTCAGAAGACCCCAGATACTGATCTTCATTTGAGCACTGCCTACCACCCACAAACTGATGGAAAATCAGAACAGTCTATTCAAATTTTGGACGAAATGTTGAGGTCTTGTTCACTTTATTTTAAAGGCACGTGGGATCAGTATTTACCTCTTGAAGATTTTTCCTACAACAATAGCTTCCATTCAAGTATTCAAATGGCACCCTATGAAGCATTATATGGGAGGAGATGTCGTACACCAAATTGTTGGGATGATGTTGGTGAAAGAAAGCTCGTGGGCCCAGAACTTGTTGAAGAAACAATGGATAAGGTTAAGATTATCGAGAACCATGTCAAAATAGCTCAAAGTAGGCAAAAGATCTATGCAGATAACTGAAGGAAGGATTTGGAGTTTCAATAAAGCGATCACGTTTTCTTAAAGGTATCTCCATGGAAGGGTATTATACGATTCGGTAAGAAGGTAAAATTAAGTCCCAGGTACATTGGACCTTTTGAAATACTGGACCGAATTGGAGCTGTAGCTTACCGTTTGGCAATGCTGCTAAGTCTCTCCAAGGTTCACAATGTGTTCCACGTGTCAATGTTAAGAAAGTACATGCCAGACCCAACACATGTACTCACTTATGAAGAAGTAAAACTTGAGCCAGATCTATCTTATTGTGAAGAACCTATCAAGATTCTTGATACTAGAGAAAAAGTATTGAGAAATCGGACAACTCGCTTGGTAAAGGTTCTATGGAGGAACCATAAGATGGAGGAACCAACATGGGATCCTGAGAAGCTTATGTTAAAGACATACCCGAATCTTTTTAGGTAATATTTTGTGAATTTCGAGGACGAAATTTTTGTAAGGAGGAAAGAATGTAACACCCCAGGGTTTTGAAAATAAATATAGAATTCAATTTTATAATCTATCCATTAAACACAACTTTGCATCTTCTATGTTTTGAATTTCAAAAAATGGTCATCTAGAGTTGTGTTCAGTAAGTCATTTGGAGCCTGATAGAACAAACTTGATTTTTGGTGAATAGTAACATGCCCTTTTGAATAGTAATATGAATAGTAATATGAACCTTATGAATAGTAAATAATAATTTTATTTTATTTTCTTAAGGCGATAAGATAATGATATCTTAATTAGTTTTTCAATGAGAAATAAAACTAACTGCACTTTAAGATTTCTATTTTTCTAATTAAATATAACCTTATTTAAAAATTAAATTAATAATATTTATAAAATTATTTTTGAAAAATGGACTTCACTTTTTAATTCTACACGTCTAAAAATGGTAGGGGTGAATTTATGGGATTTTTCTAAAATACATGAATTTTTCATGAATAGTAAAAGTACAGTTTTGAGTATTTGGTAGTTTAATGACATCATAATGATATAATAATTAAATATAAAAGTATGGTAGACTTGTGTATAGTAACTTATGACATGAGGTGTTCCATGTGGCTAAAACCATGGGCAAATACCATGGGTAAGCCCATGGTTTGGCAAAAACCAATAATAAGGTATCCCTTTGAAATTATTAAAAAAATTACCTCTCTTTTTCTATAAATACCCACCCATCCATTCGTTGTATTTCATTTCAAATCCCTCATACTCAAAGATATGAAGTTTTTACCTCTCTAAGAGTCCTCCCAAGGTGTCCCTAATCCCCCAAGGTCTCATCCTTCAAGATCTAGGAGTTATTCTACAAGGTAAGGGAATTCTTCATTCTCTTCTTTAAGTCAACACTTCTTTTATGTTAGCTATTTGAAATTCCTTTCTCATATGTTGGGGTTTGATTTTACTCATTCATCTTACTGTACATTTGATTTCAATATGATGAGATACCCTTTTGTTCTCATCATTTGATTATATGAAATTTTAAGTGATGTTGTTAGGCTGCCGAATTTTCATAATGGATCTCTTAACTTTTCTTTTATTTTCAAATTCATCTCTTTTATTTTTCTCTCCTCACCTCCTCTATCCAAATGATCATGATAACTCCAGTATAATATATATACTGAAATTATATCATGTGAATGGAAGAACCATCATAAATATTCTTAATCCCTCCCTTTTATTTTTTCTAAACGAAATAGACGTCCATGAGGTTCCAATTTACAGCCTTCATGGACGACGAAGTTTCGTTATTCAATTTATTCTTCATTACTGGTCATGATACCATATTTATTTTTGAACCAGACTATAACATATTTATTATAACAAAATTAATATTCAAGAACCAGAATATGTATATATAATTAAGTTATATGACTAAACTAGTTCATAATAATCCAAATACCGCCGAATAATCGAAGTGGTTGTCATCTAAGGATTCTTCCTCATTCCATGTAACGAAATGATAGAAATTACCTTTACCAATTATTTGTGATTATAAATAATATATAATTACAATCTTGGAGGTTTATAACCTTTACACACGAACTCCATTACTTAAAAACAAGTGAACCGAATATGAAAATAAAGGAAATGAACACTCCAGAACGACGAAATTCAATACAATAACTTGTCAATAAAGACATAAATGAACTAATATGAATTATGGTAAACAAAATACATGTCTAATAGGTTCTGAAATAATTTATTAACAAGAATAATTTCATATTCCATGAGCTTAAGTACAAGAGCGGAACACGTTTGGAGTTAAGGTAAGGGTTTTTCACCCGAACTTTCATTTTCATTTGGGTTACTTTTATTGTCTAATTTCCGTGATGAAATTCTTATGTATTATTATGTACTCCTCATAAATTCTGTGTGATTATTCTATATATTTAAACCAACCAGAATCCTTCCCTATTTTCTGGATAGTTACATGTTTTAAAAGAATCTCTCAAAATTGTTTCCAAAAATATGATCCTGATACAAGGGAATTTCTCAAATTCATATCTATTTTCAAGGGCAAGATATAATCTATTTTTTGTAACCATTATCCTAATAAAAACACAAATTTTATCATGAAATAATATCTTACTTTACTTCTAGTTTTATACAAAGATTTTTCCAAAAGAACTCTTCTTTTCAAACGAACTCTTCTTTTCAAAAGAACTCTTCTTTTCAAAATAAAAGAGTATTTATCTCCAGAATTGCTTAATGATTTTATGAGAGTGTTTTCATCTAATTCAATACTCTTTTTGATTCCATGGTATTATTGGGTTTAATCATTTATGAAGTCGTCTACCATATTTGATTTAATGGTTTATGAATAACTCTATTATGGATGATCTATCCTAAAACCATTCACCATATTATTCCAAATAGTTAGTGTTTTATGTTTGATGATTGGAAAAAGATAGTTACATTTCATATGATAGTTTCAATATTAATATATATGTTGTTTATATTTATCCCTTCTCATATGAGGAATGCATTGGACTTATTATGTTACGGGTGGGGCCCTCTTGATTAGCCACTAAATGAGGATAATATTCATTGTTAACTTATATAATATTCATGTTATTTATTATTCATAAACACCATTTTAGTGCATTTTACACTTTGAACATCATTTCACATTATGATTGTAATACCTTCTTAAAATGCACTATTATGTGGTACATTTTTTAACATCATTTAAAGTACCCAATTATTCATCTGATTTTAAGGATTATATTTATAAATATTTTAATTTGATATTTTGGTAACTGTATTTAATCATAAATGTAAACATTTTTCATTCAGGGATCAATGAAGGATTCATAAAAGATTATGGATATATTTGGAGATGAATGGAAGCAATTCTAGAGAAGACTGATTGGAAACCAGCTCACTAATGAGAATGTGGGACCCACATTACAAACCCAATAAAGCGCATATTTATTGGGAGGATAGAATAAATATATAGGAAAAAATCATTATTCAAGAGACAGTGCTAATTCGGTCTCTATGGTGAACATTTAGGCGGCCCAAGTTAGAGATAAAATTCTGGTCCAGATTCTGCGGCCCAGAAAAACAGACCACTAATCTAATCATATCTCCGAATCCACAACTCCAAATGGGCCCATATTTTATAGGAGGTTAGTAGACATCCTGGAATCCATTGTTATCATCTATGTACCACTCTAATTCGGCAATCTAGAATGTGTTCCAAGCGCGTCTGTTCAGTGGATGAAAGATGGATGCCACCGCGGGTCAAGGGTGGAAAAATCAACTCTCCCTCAACTTTCCACCCACCTATGGCCTACCAGAATTAATTGAGATGATTTTAATATTGGAGGCTCGACCCAAGGCTTCCAAAATTCCTATTTAAGTCAGTGGTGGTGGAGTATCTTTTCATCTTTGGTGCTTTGTTCAATTGTAATGTTATGCTGTGATTTTGTTGTCTCATGTTTGTCTTTCACTTGTAAGTTGTTCAATTCACTTTAGTTTCTTAATAAAATATCTTCTTTTCCTCTTATTCTGTTTCTCTTCATATCATTTTGATACCGTTGGTTCAAGGTGTGAATTTATTCACACTAAACCTTGTGAAATTATTCACACAACGGTGGAGTGATCGTTATTTCATTGTTTTTTTTTACTTCTCCATTTCCTTCCTCATGAGTCTACTTTCCGCTTCCATTGAAACCATAGAATCAATGGAGGAATAACCCACTTATGGGTTGATCCAAGGGAGTAGAAATGGGCAATATTGGATGTTATTTATCACCCCATTAATGTCTAATCACTTATTTTAATTGAGATTTTTATTTGATTATTTTTAAACTTCATCGTCCTTGTTGAATTTAAGGCCACACACTTCAAGTGCTAATACGAACATTTACCTTGAAGTGCTCAAAACATTGATCCTTCAAGTGTATAGGTGATTATTATTAAAGGGTTTAGGTATTAAACCGGTAATTGATGATGTTTTTTTATCTTCTTAAATGAACCCATCTCAAATATAAGAAATTGAAATCATTGAAAAGAAAATACATCCAATCCACCCCGAGCGTTAACCTAGGATCAAATCATTTTTTAAATTGAATTCACTTAAGTATATTAGAGTTCACTTAAACCCATATAAAATCAACCCAAGTTGTCCACTTCATATCCAAAAACAATCCATATAATGCACGTTTCTATAGGTTACTTCTTAGGTCTCTGAGGATTCGACAACCCATGCTAGACTACAAGGACCGTCCTACCTTATTCTTTTGGGTAAATTTGAGTGTGAATCAAATTTTGGCATCATTTCCGGGGACCTAATTAAGTTATCTTAGACACTATCATCTTTTTTTCCATCCCTATTCTCTATTCTCACCCCCTAAATCCTATGGAAATCAATTTTGAACAAGCCCAAACATGGGGAACCTCTCCCTACATTGATCACCCCACACCAAGTGTGATGTACAATGACCATCCTCATTTCTACTGGTGGGATAACCAATAACCAATTGAGACACAATGTTTTAACTTCTATTCTCCACAAAACATCCCAATATATAATGAGTTTCAATCCCCATAAATCCAATCTGAACACCCTCTTGTGCAATTCCATCAACTTAATTATCCACCTGGAATAGACTATCTTTCTCAACCACTTGACCATCATGATCCACAACCACTACTTGAAAAATTGTTTCAAAAAATGGAGAAAATTAATTTTTAGGTTTCATCTTTCAGGTTAGAACTACAAAGCATTAAAACTTATGAGGAACCCATCCCTACACAAACTATCCCTTCCATAACCTTATGTGAAGTGTCTAGTTTCACACAAACCTCTCATGAATTTACTGAAGAGAAAACCTTTGGATTTGGGGAAGATGAAGAGGATCAAGAAATTGTTTAAGTGTATTTAAATCAAGATGAAATTGATTTTTTGGATTCAAAAGGAGAGAATTTGACATCATGTATTGAGTCTCATGAATATAACTCCAATGATGATTTTTTAAAAACACAAATCACTGAACCATTAAGAGAAATCACAAACTTTGAGTCCATACCCATTCTTGAAACTGATCTTTCCAATTTGGTGGTTAAATCTTCTATTCAAAAGGAACCAATTTTGTTAAGAAATTTGGAAAATTAAAGTGCGTTGGATTCAAAATATCAACTTGTGTCTAAATGTCCTATCCAACCTGAGCTCAAAATTATTGTCCTTCCCTCCCCTCTAAATAATCGCTTCATAAGTTATAATCATGACCTTTCAATTAGAATTTATTCTTTTCTTGAAACAAAAAAAGTTGGAATGATCATTGATGTCTTCGGAAAGACTACAGAGGAAATTGGATCAACCATTTCTGATATTTTTTTGATTTTACAATTTATTTTAAAACATAGTTTTGTGCATGAAACAAATTATAAAAATAGAATAAATCTCAACCTAGTAGAAGTGGTGAAACATGTGATCCTTAAAATTTTGAAAGTTGGTATTGGGTAAGTTGGGGGGTTCAAGTCGAGCTAATGACGTTAAACAAAGCACTACCTGGGAGGCAACCCATGGTCTTCAAGTTTCCTATAATTTTGTTGTTTTAATCAACTTTATATTTTAAATAGGATTAATTAATCATTTTGATATTTAATAAAAAAATAGACTGTTGACCTGTTCTTCTATTATGATTATGGATGGGTATGAAAGGGGAGCGCCATATTCATCTGTGTCATGTGGTGTTTTCCTTGAGTAATACCTTACCCAGAAATTTAAAAAGAAGACAATGTATCATCAGTTTGTTTTATTTTAATGTGTCTGTAGGATTAAAATAAAAATACAAAAAAATAAATAATAATAATATAATAATAATAATAAGGGACACGTCATGGGTCGTGGGTCAAACCCCATCACAACCAGCAAAGCCGCGGGGATTTGAACCCAGTACCGAAGGGAGACAGGGGCGCGCGCTTACCACTGACCTACGGCTTTTTGTGCTTCCTTATTCTATAATTTTTATATATATACATATATTTTACTTTCTTTATTAAATAAATATATATATATATATATTGTTTTTGTTTTTTTATTCCTTTTTTTACTAGGCAACTCTGCAAGTGACATGGATATCAAAGGATTAAAAGGGAGAAACAAGAATTTCAACTTCAACCACCAGGTGACTTCATTCCATGACCCTCATTTTCAATTTTCTTTTTGAAATTTCATTCTCTACCTCTACCCCTTGTAAATTTTCATTTATTTAAACACTGGGGAAAATGTTATTTTATGTTGGGGGGAGAGATAAAATTAAAAATGATTTTCTGTAAAAAAATGAATGATTTGAAAAACAAATTGTGTAAATGGAAGGAAAAATTACCTTAACTTTGAACATGGTAATACACATTGCACACTTTGAAACTGAATATCAAATAATTTAGCATGACCTGATTATGATTTTAATCCTTGTATAATTTCATGAGCATAGATTTTGGAAAGTTTCATTGTCCAATGTGATATTTCATCGTTTATATTTTCATCCAAATAAAAAAAAGATCACAATTCACGTCCTTTGGATAGTGGGGTATTATTTTGAGTTCATGGGGTCCCCAAAATAAATAGAATAGGTTTGGTGATCATTTTAGTTTTAATATTAGTATTCAATAAAAAAATAAAAATAATAATAAATTTCCACGTAGAGCAATGAAATGACCTAATGTGTGGCTTTCGGCACTTGGGGATCGCAACTCCATAGTTGTCTGGCCCAGAGTTAGTAATTTTATCTCTATTTTTGGTAATTTGAATTTGTTTTTGACTGATTTAACTCAAGATGATGCCCGAGTATGTGGGCTTCACTTGGTTCCCTAAGGTATTTGAGCCTGGGAGTCATTGGGAAAGTCTCACTATAGGGGTTGACTCTTTTGAGTGCAATTTCAATTACCATGGAAAAATTGAAAAAAAACAAAAAAATAATTCAATAAAAAAATTGAATACTTATATTAATATTTAAATGTGATTCCACCTAGAGCTTCCATAATTTCCCCCTTGAATAAAGATAAACCCCCATGTCTATTGTGATGCACAACACATCCTCATACTTAATTGATATTGGATGAAATATGGCAATGAATTTGAACAAAGGAATGGGCTTGGGATTGGGATATTCTTATCAAACTATCATGTATTATAATATTTTGATGGTTTTCATGATTGTTTGGTATAAGTGTTTTTGGTGATCATTGTGTATTAAAATGTTTTTGGAAAAGGGAATTCGAATTTCATATTGTTGAGATATATTTTGCTCGGGACTAGCAAAACTCAAGTTGGGGGGTGTGATTAGCCACTAAATGAGGATAATATTCATTTTTAACTTATATAATATTTATTTTATTTATTATTCATAAACACCGTTTTAGTTCATTTTACACTTTGAACATCATTTCACATTATAATTTTAATACCTTCTTAAAATGCACTATTATGTGGTACATTTTTTAACATCATTTAAAGTACCCAATGATTCATCTGATTTTAAGGATTATATTTATAAATATTTTAATTTGATATTTTGGTAACTGTATATACACTTAAATTTGAACATTTTTCATTCAGGTATCAATGGAGGATTCATAAAGGATGACGGAGATATTTGGAGATGAATGGAAGAAATTCTAGAGAAGACAGATTGGAAACCAGCCCACTGATGAGAATGTGGGACCCACATTAAAAACACAATGAAGCCCAAATTTCATTTGAGGATATAAGACATAAATAGGAACAAATAATTCTTCAAGAGCCAGTGCTAATTAGTCCTCCATGGTGGACATTTTGGCATCCCAAGTTAGATATAAAATTCTGGGACAGATTCTGTGGCCCGGAAAAACATCCCACTAATATAATCATATCCCCTAATACACAACTCCAAATGGACCCATAATTTACAGGAGGTTAGGAGACATTCGGGGATACATTTTAATATTATATGGACCACTATAATTCGGCCATATAGAAGTTCTTACAAGTGCGTCTGTTCGGTGGATGAAAGATGGATTCCACCTCGGGTCAAGGGTGGAAAAATCAACTCTCCCTCAACTTTCCACCCACATATGGCCTACCAGAATTAATTGAGATGCTTTGTACTGTTGGAGGCTCTACCCAAGTCTTCCAAAATTCCTATTTAAGGTAGTTGTGGTGGAGGATTTTTTCATCTTTGGTGCTTTGTTCAATTGTAATGTTATGCTGCGATTTTGTTGTCTCAAGTTTGTCTTTCACATGTAAGTTGTTCAATTCACTTTAGATTCTTAATAAAAGCTATTCTTTTACTCTTATTCTATTGTTCTTCATATCACTTTGATACCGTTGGTTCAAGGTGTGAATTTATTCACACTAAACCTTGTGAAATTATTCACACAATGGTGGAGTGATCGTTATTTCATTGTTTTTTTACTTCTCCATTTCCTCCCTCATGAGTCTACTTTCTGCTTCGATTGAAACCACAGAATAAATGGAGGGCTAACCCACTTATTGGTTGATACAAGGGAGTATAAAGGGGCTATATTGGATGTTATTTATCACCCTGTTAATTTCTAATCACTTCTTTTAATTGAGATTTTTATTTGATGATTTTTAAACTTCATCGTCCTTTTTGAATTTAAGGCCACACACATAAAATGCTAATACGAACCTTTACATTGAAGTGATCAAAACTTTGATCCTTCAAGTGTATAGGTGATTAGTATTAAAGGGTGTATGTATTAAACTAGTAAATGATTATGTTGTTTGATCTTCTTAAATGAACCCATCTCAAATATAAGAAATTGAAATCATTGAAAAGGAAATACATCCAATCCACCCCGAGCGATAACCTAGGATCAACTCATTATTTTAAATTGAATTCACTTAAGTATATTAGAGTTCACTTAAACCTATATAAAATCAACCCATGTTGGCCACTTCATATCCAAAAACAATCCATAGAATGTACGTGTCTATAGGTTACTTCTTAGGTCTCCGGGGATTCGACAACCCAAGATAGACTACAAGGACCGTCCTACCTTCTTCTTTTGGGTGAATTTGAGCGTGAATCACCGCTATATCCTATTGATGCATCATTAGGTCTCATGAAATAAACTATGGTCTTGGCACGAGGCCTTGACAAAATTGTTATTTTATGGTCCTAGCACGAGTCTTGGACGGTATGGTTATGATGTTTGGCATATGCACTTCCCTCATTATGATGCTAGTATTTTAAGTTCATGTGGTTATTCGACTAGTAGAATACCCATGATTATGTTTTATTATGGAATTATTTACTCATCTCATATTCCTTCCATAATGTATTCAACTTTATTATTAAAGGCATGTGTTTTCAATTATTCACCATTTCTAATGTTTATATTATCTTCCACTATATTGCTTACTCTTACTGAGCATTTGAGCTCACCCCTTTCTTATGTTTCATTTTCTCAGGACATGAAGAAGTAATTTATGAATGAATTTCACGCATAATCTAAGATATGTGATGTTTCTAGTGGAATAAAATAGTATTTTTATTCCCTTCATGTTGTAATGATAAAATTATGTATGTAACTTGTTTCCAATAATACTAAACTACTCGGTCTTTCAGGATTCGTTTTCCTTATATGTATGCCAATGTAATCAAATAAGTCACTGGCTTTGGGAAACTGGGGTCAGGTCCATACAAGTAATTTTTTTAAATATTTTTGGATAGTGAAATATTATTATATATACCTTGATACATGTCTAGTTGTAGAACTTGTTAGTATTATTATGCTTAGCCCTTGGCCTAACTCCTTGTTTTTCATGATATTAATGCACTTCCCTATCATAATATAATCCTCATAAAAATAATATAAAATATATAACTTGAAGTTTAGTTCTAAAACATTTGATTTAGTGTATTACTTGTTAAAAAATTTCATCATGTTTGGTCGGTTTGTTGGGTATCGATGCAGTGAATCCAGGAAATAAATCTTTAGAGTATCTAAATTAACTGCAATGAGCATCCAATGTTTCCTAAAACACAAAAAGTTATAATTAAGGAAAGAAATGAAAATATATGTGATATTATTAAATTATAGAGTTTTATCCCTACATCATTGGTATTAAGAATATTATATCATCTGAAAGATTGCTTTCAAATGATTTGACTAGGTGTGCCAATATTTCATCCATTTTTTGGATTCTATTTTTAGTTGTTCTATTGAGGTTGAGTGAGGACTAACGAGTCAAAAAAATTCATGGGGAAATATCTTCAATTGGTGTTGATATATATACCTTCCAAAAATATGAAATGTATTTAGTTGTAATTAACAAGTATATTACCTTTTGGAAAATCAAATCATGAAAACATACCTTATGTATACATTTACAACTGAGGCACCTAGGCAATCATAGTTGAGGATTTCATTTACATTCTCAACACCAATGTAGTCTTCACCTTCCTCTTCGTACATATTTTCTTCAAAATCAATTATTTGACTACTACCATTTTGTAACTTTGTATCCACATGAACCTTTAATGTTAGTAAATGTGGATATTGAATGGGTGGTGTAGAGGTGATTTTGGAATATCTTTTCAATCGGTTGGTCAATCCTTTAGATGAGTTTGAGTCAGTCTTTCATTTCAACCCCTTCTCTTTTTCCACATGTAATAACATTAATCATTTCATACAGTTTTCATTAATTGTTAAAAGTTTAGCTTGAAAAATAAATTAGAAATGAATACCTCCTTATTGACATGTTTTTTTATAAGATGTAACATCCATGCGATGATTGTTCCAATAGCTCGGTCGACCATATGAATATCATCATGAATAAGTTGAATAGGTAGCTCGGTGCTTGGATCATGAGCTACTCTAATTGCTACTCTTATATGACCTGTTGAAAGTGGTATGTTGTGTAGACTATCGTCTTAGATATTAAACACCATAGCCCTCACTACAAGATGATGGGTGGGTGTTGATAGATATAAATTATAGTCATTCCCATCTCATAGAATATCAGTATAGGAAAGGTATCAATGTCTATATTATTCACATTTCATAGAAACAATTATTAGAATATCGATTACTATGACTAAGATAGCTCTTTAATGGGAATGGCTTGCCTCAAAGCTGGTGGGGGTGGGATGGGATCTTCATGCAATGGTTGTTCTCTAGTTGTTTCTTCTCTTTTATTCCCCCCCATAAAAGTGTCTAGCATCTCCCTCTACTATTAGAATTGTTCTTCATGGGTAGTTAGTCTTTATTTCATCTATTTCATTTTTCTATCATTATCCTCCTCTTATTTTTTTCTCAAAATATGTTCAGGGTGTCACCCCAAAACCCATACCTCTGATGCAGCCATACTGCTTCGGCCGCTTCAAGGCCACCGATAATATGTGTTCATCTGGTACAGGTGTTACTAATTCATGTGACTTTTTCAAATAGAAAATATAGTAAAATAAGTAATCATTGTTATGTAATAGAGATTTAAAGCAAAACAAATTTTTATTATGTAATATTTACACATGTTTCCCACACTTTTTGTGTATTTTCATCTATTAGTATCTCATCTTTATTTACATGTTCCTCCTTCCACATCATATGGTGTGTGATGAAAGTTTCTTTGTATTTAGATTTTTTAATCTGTATATAAATATAAGAACATAATTATGTATTTTCTTTATGTCACATAAAATTATTACGATAGATTTAAAATACATACCAATTTTTTCAAGTGAATCGTATCCTATCCTTGCTTTGTGGTAGGGTTATGTTTGTTTTGTTGCTCATTCCTTATTTTCAGAACTTAGTTGATGTTTCATAAATAAAAAAATTTAAATCAAAGTGTTGAAAACATGTATCATCAAACAACGTATTATTATCCACAATGTACCTGAAAAGAAACATCTACACGAAGGCCAATTAATGCATCTCACACTTCTTGGGTTATTAGGTGTGCATACATAAGTGGTGGGTGTGGGTTTATTTGCCCTTCATTATCTTTAAGATGTTGTCTCATTAGAATTTTTTGAAAGCCTATGTGAATCCTTCTAGAAAACATTAATACATATTTTTTGTGGGAGCCATCTATTATAAATGCACTCTATAAGGGATGATGAAGAGTAAGTCAATTTTTCATTATTATTATTTTTAGTAAAATAAAAAATATATCATAATTTTATCGTAATATCTTCCCAAATTAGTGTCTTAAGTTTGGGAACAACATGGTTCCATGAATCTACATCAATTGGAACGCATTGTCGAGTGATGATTTTGATGTAACTACTAAACATGGAATTGTTGGGGTCAACATACTAGCCTTGCACATTCCATCTGACCTCGTATTTTATACCTTTGATTTTTGCCTTAATTGTTTTTTCTAACACTATTAAACTACAGTGATCCTGTTTTTTCTACTTCATCAGTCCTTCATTTCCTAGCATTTCCTCAAATTAAACATCATCAATATGGTGTTCAACTATAGCAGTAGCATTAGTATGTACAGATAGACATTTTACGTCTGCACTGGGAGTAGTAAAAGGTTGAGAAATCCGTTGTTCCTCATTATTAGTAGCACCACCACATGCAGAAGGTCATTGTTTCTCTGCACTACAAGCAACATCAGGTTGATAGGCCTATTGTTCCTCGGGATTGGGAGCACCAACATGTGCATAAGTCATTATTTGTATAAGTGGTTTAACATTTAATTTATATTACATAAATATAGAAGAAAACAAATATTAACATGAGGTAATATAATGTATATAACAAAAAAATACAACTTAATTGTTGAACTCTCTTTTTTAAAATGCTGAAGGGATTTGACCTCTCTATCGACTACAAAAATTCTTTCATTGTGGTCTCCTTTGGCATAAAAAATTTCATCTATATTGGGAATTATGTGAAATGATTGCAATGTCTCAATGAAAAGGTCATCCTTAATTAAATTTTTCATCCAACCCTTTGGTGGTTTTGGTCGATAACAAAACAATTGAACACTTTGGTTTATGAGATCTAGAATATAAAATACTTATATTGCATGTGATTTAATTATAAATGGTTCTTCTTTATACCCTTCCTTACTAAAATAAACTTTCACAAATCCCAATTTATCTATTTTAAAATTACTTCTGTTATCAACCCACTTGTATTAAAAAATCGGCACTTGGAATGCTGTATAATCTAACTCCCATATTTGTTTGATGATGCCAAAGAATGATATATTCATGTAAATTGGATTTCTTTATTTAGTACCAGAACCATGAATTGCTTTAGATACAAGTGTAACTTCACTATTTTTCATTGTATTGTCTTTATCATGTTCAATTTTATAGAACGGATAACCATTAACTGCATAACTATTGTAAGATAATACATAAACACTTGTTCCTTCAGTTATCCATCGAAGTCATTCTAAAATTGAATCTGGATTTTCATTTGACACCTTAAAAATATGGTCCCAAAACCATCTATAAATAGTTTATTATGTGTATTTGTTATCCATCTTTCATCCCTTGATGGATTCAAATATCTAATAATTTCTTTATGGGTTTTAACATATGGGGAAACCTATAAACTTTTATGAAAAACATAAAGGTGGGCATATTTCCGATCAGTAATATTAATTATGACAACATCTCTTCTAGAAATTCCTTCACCAGAAAATCCACCCAGTGTGACAAGATTTCGGTAGACCAATTATTTCCACACCGGGCAAGTATTCGGTATAGAATTCAATGACGTCCTCAATAATATATCACTCTATAATAAAACACTTTAGAAAAATTTGATTTTTGGCATACCCTTTCAAAATCAT
Source organism: Viscum album (assembly GCA_963277665.1). Taxonomy (NCBI): domain Eukaryota; kingdom Viridiplantae; phylum Streptophyta; class Magnoliopsida; order Santalales; family Viscaceae; genus Viscum; species Viscum album. The sequence goes on along the minus strand of OY728135.1, from coordinate 779,140,266 downwards.
TATATACATTCCAATGGGGTAAATCCATCTATAGTTTATAGGACCATATAGTCGAATATCTCTCACCAATTGAACCATAAAATGAACCATCATATCAAAGAATACTGGAGGGAAGAACATTTCTAATTCACATAATATAACAATAATTTCTCTTTCCATAGTCAACAATTTTACCTGGTCTATAACTTTACCGTATAAAGCTTTGAAGAAGAAACATAGCTTGGTTAATGTATGATGGAAATTCTTAAAAAAATAAAACATAAAGCTATAAGGAATTAGATCTTGCATCAAAACATGGTGGTCGTGTGATTTCAGACCTTTTAACTTTAAATCAGTCATTGGCATGATATTATTGTTATTTGATGAATAACCCTATGGAACCTTTACATCACTCAATAAGTTTCAAAACTGATATTCACTACTAGAAATTGTGGGTATATCCACACTTATATATCTATAGTTTAAAAAACCTTTGGATATAGGTTAAGATATGTCCATGGGTCATAAAATACCCATGGAATTACCCCCTTTCTCCCTATTAGCTCATGATCCCCACCCCTATCTACCCTACTCACTCGTGATCCCCCCTCCCTCCCTTTATTCCCTACTCCACATGACCCTCCTTGCTCGGTGCTACCACCCAACCTCCCGCCATTCTACTCCTCTAACGCAGCCACCCTTTGGATGATCCTCCTCCAATGATATGGTCACCCCACCTCCCTCCCGATGCTACTCTGATGTGGCCTCCTCACTTACTCCTCTAGAGAACCTCCTACACGGAGACCCTACCTCCCCACGTTTGTCACGAACCAACCCAAGTCGACCCTGAACCGGTCACCTGAGTCAGCCCATGAAAAGTCCTGAGAGGCATTCCTGATCCTCCCTGGTTGGCGACAACTGCCAAGGGAATCAACAGAGTGACGATGGGAACAATTTTTCTGAATATAAATAAAAAGAAGCAGCAGAATAATAATAAAGAAGCCCAAAAAATAAATAAACCAAACAGAACAACTAATCAAGAATAGAAAAGAAAAACTAACCAGACCTGATAACCAAACTCCATGTGACCTCGTGAGTCACTCTCTGATCCCAAGACTCAACATCACCCAAAGCAATCAAGATAAAACTGCAACCTACACCTGAGACTAAAAATAAGAATGTAGTACAGGCATGAGTATTAAAACTCAGTAGGTGTGACCAAGTAATTTATTCCCAATTCATTAACTTTAAATAAAGAAACATTAATTCCAGGTTTGAACTACAATGTATAAAAGTATGTTTTTCACACATTTTTTCATTAAAAGAAAATCACGATCCATTTCCCTTCTTATTTTAAACAAGGTTATTTTCCAAGGATGAATATTTAACCTTTTTAAAGAAATAGGGATGGATAAGTGTAAAACATTATAAAACCTTTTCCCACAAACTTTTAAAGATAATTTTTATCCCCTTTAAAAAATTGATTCATCACACATGAAGGAAAAATCAATGATCACACATGGGCAATGGAAACTAACAAGAAATAATAACCAACCAAGCAATGAACCTCAATCATCTATTGCATATAACTAAGTGCCGATATATATGGGAAAACCTAGGATCTCGTGAATAGTCTAGAACATACTATACATGTGACTCATCCAGAAGGCATTCCTTATTTAATGACATCATAATTATCTAATGCCCAATTGTCGCCCTACCTAGCCTAGTCGAGGTGCCCGATCCCATAGCAATAATAATAACAGAGTATCCTCTTATATGGTCCACTATCCAGTGCATAATCTAAACTAGTGCAGTAATCGTTCACCAAAAATTTGCTCGCTATGCTAGGTTCACATGTTCATACTAAAAAGGGGGTTGAGTCAAGAAATACTAACCAAGAAATCCAACACATGCATTTTTATCTTACACCATCCACACACACACAACAAAATAACCCTTGAATCACTCCAAGGGATTTTCTCCCACTCACCTTCAACTATCAACAAATGAGGGAAGTCCCATCCGAGGACCACCCATTCTCGTCAACATCTAACAAGACAATAGGTGCATCCCAAAGAGGAATTTCAAAGTAATTAATTTTACAAAGTACCAAACGGGCCTCAAGCAATCACTTAACACTAAATCTTTTCCAAAATAAGCAACACGTGCCATAACTTTGAAAACCAAAAATACACTTGGAAACCCATTTAAGAAACTCAATTCACCCCTTTAAATCTGAAACAAATTTATATAGTCCAAAGGGGCATTTCATCAAACACTTAGTAAGCACATTTAATAAAACAATTTCATGTAATTCCAATAGAAGGGTATTACTTTATTTCACAACAAGAAATTATTATAAGATCCCTAAATTACTAAATATCATTAAATAAAAGTGTAAAAAACAATAAATCAATAATTCTTCAATTTAAAGGATGATGCATAGGGAAACCAACCTCAAAAGGGAGCATACCAAGATGAATAATTCGACACCCAACGCCTTTGATGAAGACCGCCCCACAATTGCGCACACATACACCACTATATATATACCCCTTAATCCAATACACATAATCCTCACAACATGAGGGAATATGTGCAAGAAGTATTTATATATAGGTATGCATACCTATGTACATATGTACAACCCTTCAAGAAGACACTGAACAATTTAATTAACTTATAGGAAACCCACATATAAAATAAGTTCATTTCCAAAACTAGCTTCCCATTATTTAAAGAACTCACAACTCATACTAAAAGTTCACAAAAAAGTCCTACATTCCACTACTACTCCCTTCTTCAATAAAAACTCATTTTGAAAAAATAATCACCTCAAGTGCCTTTGAAAATATAATTTACACTTTGCAAATAAGGCATAAAATACTTTTCAAGATACATTAAAATACAATATGCACGAAACATAGCCATTTATTTTGAAAAAAATCATTTCTAACCCATAAACATGTTAAAAAATTACCTATTCACACTTCACGCTACCCAAATAAAATTTAAAACACATTAAAATTAACTAAAAAATTAATAGGGTAAAATAAATCAACCTAAAATGATGGTGGATGAACCGGAATGGACCAAAGTACTTCACCTTTGGTGGCGGATGCCGAAACCCGCATGAGGAAGACTCGGGAGACCCGGTACACACCCAAAAAATGGAAGAAATTATCAAAACCTGGTAAACCCATGACCTAGGGTTCGGTTGAGACAAGAGGTTCCATAGAAAGAGGGAAAACACCAAAAACACAAGGAGAGGGGAGCTACCACCTTACCTAGGCGAGCCGATCCAAAAACCCTAGGAAATCAGGTGGAAACCACGGGGAAGGGAGGCTCTCTGGTAGGGCAAAGCGCGTGTGGCCGAGAGTTCTAGGGGTGGGGTTGTTTCATGCGACTAGAGGAAGTAGAGGGTGTTTATGGGGGAGGAATGACCGACGTAGGGGGAGGTGGAATGCTGGAAAGATCCTTCATAAGGGGAGGGGCGGTGTCGAGCATGGAAAGGGGGGGAAGGGAGGTTGGCCACGAGGTAATGGGGGTGGATGGGTTAGATTAGGTTTTCAATTTTTTTTTTTCATAATTCAATTGATTTAATTTTAAAAATAATAATAGATAACTCTAAAATGAATAAAATTAAATATAAACTCAAAAATAAATAAAATAATCATGAAGTGTCAGGTTGGGGTGTGAAAATTCTCCCCACCAAGACATTGTCTACCCCCAGAAAGTCCCAAGAGATTCAGTTGATCAAAACCAAACCAAAGATGATTCACAACCAAGGAAAAACCTAAAAACTCAAAGACTAAAGAACCAACACTTGATTTAATTCAGATCTCGAAACTATGGATTCTTAAAAAGAAATTGTGAGACCTTCCTCAAAAGAGTCACACATCCAAGCAATACATTACACAAGACAATGATTTTGAACAACAATGAAGAGATGACAAAGAAGACTTGATCTCTTCTAAACACAACCCAACAAGTAACACCCTGACCACTAACATAGAAACCATTGAAGAAACCAGTTGTGGCTGATTCGAGGTCTCTGTGAGCATCCATTAAATGACCCACTATCCAATCCGACCAACTACTATGGTCGGGGTCGAGCGAAGAAAAAACAAGAAAATACTCAGCCAAGAACACCTGAAAGATGGATTAATTATAAAATTATCTCAAGGGGGGGTATCCCCATCATATGAGGACTCCAGAAAAACATTGGTTTCATAAGATGAAATAACTCTTTAATCCTAATGAAGGCCATAAAAAACCTAAAGAAACAAAACATGGGATGAAAAACACCCCCATTCTACATCAACAACATTAAAAACATTACAAAGACATTACCATTAAAACAAAATTCCAAAAGGACCTACAAAATCATTATTCACACCCAAAAGAAGACAACACCATAGATTACTTTAATTATAACAAAAAGGGCATTTGAAATAAAAGAAAAGCTTCTAATTGAGCTTGGGTCAGTGGTACATTCATCCAACTGAGCTGAAAGATTCTCCAAGGGAGTGGATCTGGCCTCATGTCACTTCATGGTACCACCCTGAAAAAACCTTTGCAAATGACCTAAACGGCCACAGGTACTATAGATCTTAGGTACTTCACGACATGAAAATTTTCTATGCCCCGGCTTCCCACACTGAAAACACAACCAATACTTCCTGTCGGATGAATCTGATGAGGTGGAAAACAATGGACTTTTTGTGCCTCTTCTCAACTGGACAAACGTTGCTAAATCATCTTTGACTTGAACATCCCACCCCATGACTTTTTCATAATCATCAGGGAATGAAGGAACATCTAGAAGAAATTTTGATCGGAGACCCCTTTAAAATAATCAGTCTTTCAAAAATTCATCCCTGACATGGTTTGGGAGATACGATGCTAGCTCGAAGAAGCTCTTATCATACTCTAACACCATTGAATCTCCCTACTTGAGAATATACAACCTTGAACCCATCGATGTCTTCACATCATCAGGAAAGTATTGCTGGATGAACAAGGATTTAAATCATTCCCATGATAAATTATTTTGTGGATTGGCCTGAAGAACGGATTCCCACCATTCCCGATTTAGGCCTTCCAACATGAAGGTGGCAACCTCCAACTTGAGGGGTTTGGGAGATTCATGCTGAACAATGATCTCCTTGATATTTCATAGCCATTCCTTAGCTTTCCCTGTATTCGTCTACCTAAGAAAATGAGGAGGATTCGACGCTCAGAACCTCCGAATTAACTCCTAATATTGATAACCACCCAGCCCCATATCCGAAATGGAAAAACCAAATGTCTGAAACGCAGCTTGATCAACTAAAAGTAAGATGGTGAAATAACTACCTGCATATGATTCTCAAAATCCCTTAGAACTCAGTGGGGACGAAACATGAAAACAGGGAGCACAAAGAAAAATCAAAACATACCATAAATCAAAATTCCACATATCAATTTCAAATAAACTACCCAAACTCAAAACATGATTTCAATCACACCTCCAACACACCAAATCCAAATTCAAAAAAGAAAAACACCAAAAACAAAAAGGCAACAGCACACACTCACACCTTTTAAAACATTGAAATAACCCCTTTTGAAGAACATTTTCATAAAACATAATAAGCCTTACAAACCAATCACCCAATATTGGTATTCTATTTATCCTCACATACATACAATCTTGGGCTCGCTCAAGAACTCACCCATACATACCAATAACCATCCACTCACCACATAAATACATTTATATACATATATGTGAGTACTTGTAGGAATACCAAGAGTCAGATAAAAGAAACATTATCACTTTCAAAACCACTATAAAAAATATGTCAACTAATTTTAATACCACACCTCATCGTCAAAGAATAATATTTTCAAATTCCATATTCATTTTCCAATTTCACATTTCTCAAAAACCTTTAGAAACCTCCAAAAAAATTTCCAAAATAACCCCCATTTTCAAAACATCCCAATTTTACTCTCAAAAAGATTCAAAGTTTCTATTTTGGAAATCTCATTTTTAATAAACCAAGCACCATTTTTCAAACCAAGATTCATTTTAAAATCTAAAGAAAAACACCCCATAACCATCCCAGGCCAACCTTAAATACAAATGAAAGAAACCTACCATTCAACGGGTCAAAAATCCCAAAATTTCAAAAGGACCCAAAATAACTCACCAGGGGAAATTAGTGTCGATGGGTGACTTGGTCATATGGTTGGCAGCCATATTCTAATCAAACCACAATCACATAGAGTCTTCCAGGACTATGTCCCCAGCTCTACATGTCTTTCCAGACCCTGCGATCTCACTGAGATAATTATCCCAACTCTCGTTTCATTTTTTCCAAATAACAAGCAACTCATAAGACCAAATGAACCAAGAAAACCCAAATTCCAATGGTAACTCAAGGTTTGGCCCATAAAGTGTTTTCCAGAAACTCCCCAAAACCTACACCCCAAGCTCTAACAGTCCTACTCCATCTATCTTGATAACCCAAATAACAATGGGCACTCTGAAATCTAGGTCCTATAAAGAACTTATGTTATGATACCATTTTGTCACGAACCAACCCGGATCGACTTGGAACCAGTAACCTGAGTCGACTCGTGACAAGGACTGAGAGGAATTCCCGATCCTCCCGGGCTATCAACAAGCACCAAGGGCATAAATAGAGTAACGATGGGAATGATTAAGCCCAATAAAAATAAATAGAAGCAGTGGAATAATAATAAAGTAGCACAAAAAAAATAAACTGAATAGAATAACTAGGAAAAAATGGGAAATCAAAAATAATTGGACCTGATGACCACTAAACTCCACATGAACCCATGGGTCACTCTCTGATCCCAAGAATCAATATCGCCCAAGCTGATCGAGGTCATACTGCAACCAGCATTTAATACTAAAAACAAGAATGAAGTATAGGCATGAGTATTAAAACTCAGTATGTGTGCCCTAGTAATCTATTCCCAATGCATTACCTTTAAATAAACAAAAATTAATTCCAGGTTTAAACTAAAATATATAAAAGTAAATTTTTCGCACATTTTTTCCATTAAAAGAATATCACGATCCATTTCCCTTCTTATTTTAAACTAGGTTCTTTTCCAAGGATTAATATTTAACCTTTTTAAAGAAATATGTATAGAGAAGTGTAAAGAATTTTAAAAACATTTTTCTATAAACTTTAGAAGATCATTTTTATCCCCTTTAACAAAGAGATCCATCATACATGAAGGAAAAAAGCAATGATCACACGGGTGCAATGGAAAATAACAAGAAAGAATAACCAACCAAAAAATGCACCTCAATCATCCACCGTAGATAACTAAGTGCCGATATACATGGGAAAACCTAGGAGATCATTAATAGTCTAGAACATATTATACATGTGTCTCATCCCAAAGTAATTCCATACTCAATGATGTCATAACACCCTAACGCCCGACTGTCTCCCTACCTGGCCTGGTCGAGGGGCCCAATCCCATAGCAACAATAATAATAGAGTATCCCCTACTATGGGCCACTAGCCAGTGCATAATCTAAACTAGTGCAGCAATCGTTTACCAAAAATTTGCTCGCTATGCTAGCTTCCCATGTTCAGACTAAAAAGGGGGGTGAGTCAACAAATACTAACCAAGAAATCCAACACATGCATTTTCATCTTACAATATCCACACACACACAACAAAATCACCCCTGAATCTCTCCAAGGGATTTCCCCCCTCTTGCCTTCAACCATCAACACGTGAGGGAAGTCCCATCCGAGGACCACCCATTCCCATAAACATCTAAGAAGGTAAGAGGTGCATCCTAAAGAGGGTTTTCAAAGTAATTAATTTTACAAAGTACCAAATGGGCCTCAAGTAATCACTTAACACTAAATCATTTCCAAAATAAGCAACACACACTATTACTTTGAAAAAAAAATTCACTTGGAAACCTATTTAAGAAACTCAATTCACCACTTTAAATCTGAAGCATGTTTATAAGGTTCAAATGGGCATTTCATTAAACACTTAGTAAGCACATTTTATAAAACAAGTTCATGCAATTCTAATAGAAGTGTCTTACTTTATTTCACAACAAGAAATTATTATAAAATCCCTAAATTAATAACTAGAATTAAATAAAAGTTCCAAAAACAAGAAATCAATAATTCTTTAATTTAAAGGCTAATGCATAGGGAAACTTACCTCAAAAGGGAGCAGACCAAGATGAACAATTTGGCACCCAATGCCTTTGACGAAGACCGACCCACAATTGCGCACACATACACCCCTATATATATATCCCTTAATCCAATACACATATTTCCAATGCCATGAGGGAATATGTGCAAGGAGGATTTATATATTTATAGGTATATGTACCTATGTAAGTGTGAACAACCCTTCAATAATACACCGAACAATTTAATTAACCTATAGGAAACCCACACATAAAATAAGTTCATTTCCAAAACTAGCTTCCCATTATTTAAAGAACTCACAACTCATAATAAAAGTGCACAAAAAGCCCTACTTGCCAACACTACTCCCTTATTCAATAAAAACTCATTTTGAACAAATATGCACCTCAAGTTTTTTTGAAAATATAATTTTCACTTTGAAAATAAGGCATAAAATACTTTTCAAGAAACATTACAATACAATATGCATGACACATACCCATTTGTTTTGAAAAAAAACTCATTTCTAACCCATAAACGTGTTAAAAAATTACCAATTCACATTTCGCGCTACCCAAATAAAATTTAGAACACATTAAAATTAACTAAACAATTAAGATGGTAAAATAAATCAACCTCAAATGACGGTTGATGAACCGGAATGGACCGAAGCGCTTCACCTTCAGTGGAGGACACTGAAACCTGCATGAGGAAGAACCGAGAGACCCATCGCACACCCTAAAAATGGAAGAAATTATCAAAACATAGTTAACTCATGACCTAGGGTTCGGCTGAGACAAGAGGGGACATGGAAAGAGGAATAACACCGGAAAACATAAGGAGAGGGGAGATTCCACCTTACTTAGGATAGTTGAGTCGAAAACCCTAGGAAATTGGGTGAAAATCACAGAGAAGGGAGGCTCGCTGATAGGGTGGAGCATGTGCGGTCGAGAGTTCTGGGGGGGGCAGGGTTGCATCGTGTGAACAAAGGAAGAAGGGGGAACCGATGGGGGTGGAATGGTTGATGGAGGGGGAGGTGTCACACTGGAGAGCTCTTGAAAAAGGGGAGGGGCGATGTCGATCTTAGAAAGGGGGGAAAGTGAGGTCGGTCACGAGGCAATGGGGGGATGGGTTAGATTAGGTTTTCATTTTGTTTTCTTTTTTTTCATAATTCAATTGATTTAATTTTAAAAAGAAGAAAATAAAACTTGAAAATGAATAAAATTAAATAGAAACTCAAAAATAAATAAAATAATCACGAAGTGTTGGGTCATGGTGGACAATTCTCCCCACCATGACACTTTCTGCCCCCAGAAAGTCCGAAGAGATTCAGTTGATCAAACCCAAATCAAAGATTATTCACAACCAAGGAAAAACCTGAAAACTCAAAGACCAAAGAACCAAAACTCACTTTAATTTAGAGCTCGGAACTATATATTCCCAAAGAGAAACTACGAGACCTTCCTCAAAAGATTCACGCATCCAAGTAAGATGTTACACAAGACTAAAGAGTTCAAACAACAATAAAGATATGACAAAGAAGACTCAATATCTTCTAAACAAAACCCAACAAGGAACACCCCAACCCCTAACATAGAAACCATCAAAGAAACCAGTCATTCACCTATTTGGGATATCTGCGAGCATCCATTACATGACCCATTATCCATCCAACCAACTACTACGGTTAGGGTCGAGTAGAGAGAAAACAAGTAAATGCTCAGAAAAGAATACCTAGAAGATGGATTCATCATGAAATAATCTCATGGGGGTCTCCCTACCGTATGAGGACTCTAGAAAAACATTGGTTTCACAAGCTGGAATAACTCTCGAATCCTAACGAAGGCTAGAAAAAACCCAAAGAAACAAAACACGGGATGAAAAACACCACCATTCTATATCAACAACATTAAAAAAATTACAAATACATTCCCATTAAAAGAAATTTCCAAAAGGAACTAAAAAATTATTCTTTACACCCAAAAGATGAAAACAACATAGATTACTTTAATTGCAACAAAAAGGGAATTTACAACAGAATAAAATCTTTTGATTGAGCTTGTGTCAGCGCTACGTTCATCCAACTGAGCTGAAAGGTTCTCCAAGTGAGTGTATATGGCCCCATGTCACTTCCTAGAACCACCCTGGAAAAATCTTTACAAATGAACTAAACGGCCATAGGTAATACAGATCTTAGGTGCTTTGTGACTTGAAAACATCCTATGCCCTGACTTCCCACACTGAAAACACAACTAGTACATCCTCTTGGATGAATCTGGTGAGGTAGAAAGCAACGGCCTTTTTGTACCTCTTCTCAACTGGAAAAATGATACTAAATTGGATTTGAATTGAACAACCCACCCCACGACTTCTTTATAATCATCAGGGAATGAAGGCACAACTAGAAAGAATTCTGATCGGAGACCCCTTTCAGAGAATCAGGCTTACAAAAATTCAACCCCAGTAAGGTTTGGGAGATATGACACTAGCTCGGTGAAGCTCTTAGCATACTCCAACACCATTGAATTTCCCTACTCGAGACTATACAACCTTGAACCCATTGGTGTCTTCACATCATCAGGAAATTTTTGCTGGATAAACCAAGATTTAAAGCATTATCACAAGAAATTATTCTATGGTTCGGCTTGAAGAACAGATTCCCACCATTCCCAACTTAGTCCTTCTAATGTGAAGGTGTCAAGATCCAACTTGAGAGGTTTAGGAGATTCAAGATGAACAAAGATCTCCATGATATTTCGCAGCCATTCCTTAGATTTCTCTAGTTCTGAATGTCTAAGGAAATGAGGAGGGTTTGACTCTCGAAACCTCTAGACAAACTCCTGATATTGAGAACCACCCGACTCTATATCCGAAATGGACAAACCAAATGTCTAAAAACATCTTGATAAACTAAAAGGAATGCAGTGAAAGAACAACATGCAGATGATTCTCAAAATCCTTTAGAACTCAGTGGGGACGAAACCTGAAAATAGGGAGCACAAAACCAAATCAAAAAATAACATAAATTAAAATTCCACATCTCGTTTTCAAATAAACTACCCAAACTCAAAACATGATTTCAATCACACCTCCAACACACTAAATCCAAAGTCCAAAAAGAAAAACTCCAAAAACAAAAGGGCAACATCACACACTCACACCTTTTAAAACATTGAAATCCCCCTTTTTGAAGAACTTTTTCAGAAAACATAACAAGCCTTATGAACCAATCACCCAATATTGTTATTCCATTTACCCTCACATACATACACTCTTGGGATAGCTCAATCACTCACCAATACATACCAATAACCATCCACTCAACACATACATACATCTGTATACATATATGTGAGCACTTATAGGAGTACCAAGATTCAAATAAAAGAAACATTATCACTTTCAAAACCACTTTAAAAAATACCTCAACCAATATTAATACCACAACTCATTGTAAAAGAAGAACATTTTCAAATTCCATATTCATTTTCCAATTTCACATTTCTAAAAACCCTTTAGAAACCTCCAAAACATTTTCCAAAATAACACCCATTTTAAAAACATCATAATTTCACTCTAAAAAAGATTCAAAGTTTTTGTTTTGGAAATATATTTTTTGATAAACCAAGCACCATTTTTTTAAACAAAACGTCATTTTAAAATCTAAACAAAAACACCCCAAAACCATCCTAGGAAAACCTTAAATACAAATTAAAGCAAACTACCATTAAATGGGTCTAAAATCCCAAAATCTCAAAAGGACCCAAAACAACTCACCAGGGGAAACTAGTGTCGATGGGTGACTTGGCCATATGGTTGGCGGCCATATGCCAGTCAAACCACCATCACGGAGAGTCTTCTAGGACCATGTCCCCAGATCCACATGGATTCCTAGACCCTACAAGCTCACTAAGACAATTATCCTGACTCTCATTTCATTTTTTCCAAATACCAAGCAACCCATAAAACCAAATGAACCAATAAAAACCTGAGATCCCATGGTAACTCAAGGTCCGGCCTATAAAGTGTTGTCTAGACACTCCCCAAAACCTACACCCCAAGTTCTGAAAGTACTACTCCATCTAAATTGACAACCTAAATAACAAAGGTTGATCTGAAATCTAGGTCCTATAAATAACTTATGCTCTGATACCATTTTGTCATGAACCAACCCAGCTCGACCCTGAACTGGTTACCCGATTCGGCCCATGACAAGGACCGAGAGGCATTCCCAATCCTCCCGAGATGGAGACAAGTGACAAGGGAATCAATAGAGTGACGATGGGAATGATTTCACCTAATATAAATAAATGGAAGCAGCATAATAATAATAAAGTAGCCCAAAAAAATAAATAAACTGAATAGAACAACTAAGCAAAAATGGAAAATCAAAACTAACCGGACCTCATGACCACTAAACTCCACGTGGCCCTGCGGGTCACTCTCTGATTCCAAGACTTAACATCACCCATGGTGATCAAGATCAAACTGAAACCTACACCTAATACTAAAAACAAGAATGAAGTATAGGCATGAGTATTAAAACTCAGTAGGTGGACCAAGTAATCTATTCCCAATGCATTACCTTTAAATAAAGAAATGTTAATTCCAAGTTTGAACTACAATATATAAAATTATGTTTTTCACACATTTTTTCATTAAAAGAAAATCATGATCCATTTCCCATCTTATTTTAAACTAGGTTATTTTCCAAGGATGATGTTTTAACCTTTTTAAAGAATGAGTGATAGAGAAGTGTAAAACATTTTAAAAACCTTTTTCCATAAACTTTTGAATATAATTTTTATCCCCTTTAACAAAGATATGCATCATACACAAACGAAAAAGCAATGATCACACAAGGGTGATGTAAAATAACAAGCAAGAATAACCAACCAAACAGCTCACCTCAATCATCCTCCAAAGATAACTAAGTGTCGATACACATGGGAAAACCTAGGAGCTCGTGAATAGTATAGAACATACTATACATGTAACTCATACTGAATTCATTCCCTACTCAATGATGTCATAATGCCCTAATGCCTGACCATCACCCTACCTGGCCTGGTCGAGGGGCCCAATCCCATAGAAATAATAATAATAGAGTATCCCCTGTTATGGGCCACTAGCCAGTGTATAATCAAAACTAGTGCAACAATCGTTCACCAAAAATTTTCTCACTATGACAGGTTCCCATGTTCAGACTAAAAAGGGGTTGAGTCAAAAAATACCAACCAAGCAATCCAACACATGCATTGTCATCTTACACCATCCACACACAAACAACAAAATCACCCTTGAATCACCCCAAGGGATTTTCTCCCTCTTGTCTTCAACCATCAACACATGAGTGAAGTCCCATCCAATGACCACCCATTCCCTTCAACATCTAACAAGGTAAGAGGTGCATCCCAAAGAGGGTTTTCAAATTAATTAATTTTACAAAGTACCAAACGGTCCTCAACCAATCACTTAACACTAAATCATTTCCAAAAGAAACAACACACGCTATTACATTGAAAACCAAAAATGCACTTGGAAACCCATTTAAGAAACTAAATTCAACACTTTAAATCTGAAGAACATTTGTAAGGGCCAAAGGGTCATTTCATCAAACACTTGGTAATCACATTTAATAAAAAGATCATGTAATTCCAATAGAAGGGTCTTACTTTATTTCACAACAAGAAATTATTCTAAAATCCCTAAATTACTAACTAGAATTAAATAAAAGTGAAAAAAACAAGAAATCAATAATTCTTTAATTTAAAGTCTAATGCATAGGGAAACCTACCTCAAAAGGGAGCAGACCAAGATGAAAAATTTGGCACCCGACGCCTTTGATGAAGACTGTCCCACAATTTCACACACATACACCCCTATATATATATACCCCTTAATCCAGTACACATATTCTCCATTACATGAGGGAATATGTGCATGGAGTATTTATATATATATATATGTATACGTACCTATGTTTGTGTGTACAACCCTTTGAGAAGACACCAAACAATTTAATTAACCTATAGGAAACCCACACATAAAATAAGTTCATTTACAAAACTAGCTTCTCGTTATTTAAAGAACTCCAACTCGTACTAAAAGTGTACAAAAAGGCCTAAATGCCAACACTACTCCCTTATTTAATAAAAACTTATTTTAAACAAATATTCACTTCAAGTTCCTTTGAAAATATAATTTTTACTTTGAAAATAAGGTATAAAATACTTTTCAAGAAACATTACAACACAATATGCATGACACATAGCCATTTATTTTGGAACAACTCATTTCCAAACCATAAACATGTTAAAACATTACCAATTCACACTTCGTGATACCCAAGTAAAATTTAGAACACATTAAAATTAACTAAACAATTAAGAGGGTAAAAGAAATCAACCTCAAATGACAGAGGATGAACTAGAATGGACCAAAGCGCATCACCTTCGGCAGTGGACGCCGAAACCCACAAGAGGAAGACCCATGAGACCCACCACACACCGTAAAAATGGAATAAATTATCAAAACCTGGTCAACCCATGACCTAGGGTTTGGACGAGACAATAGGGGCCAAAAAAGAGGGAAAAATGCCGAAAAACACAAGGAGATATGAGCTACCACCTTACCTAGGAAAGTCGAGCTGAAAACCTGAGGAAATTGGGTGGAAACTGCTGAGAAGGGAGGCTTGCCGATAGGACGGAGTGTGCACAGCCGAGAGTTTTGGGAGGGTCGGGGTTGCGTCACGCGACCAGAGGAAGGAGGGGGCGCCGATGGGGGAGGAGCGACCAGCAGAGGGGGAGGGGGTGTACTAGAGAGCTCCTGCAAAATGGGAGGGGCGGCGTCGATCATGGAAGGGGGAGGGAGGGATGCCATGAGGCAATGGGGGGGGTTTGATTAGGTTTCCATTTTTTTCATTTTTTTTATAATTCAATTAATTTAATTTTAAAAATAATAAAAGAAAACTCGAAAATGAATAAAATTAAATAGAAACTCAAAAATCAATAAAATAATCATGAAGTGTCAGGTTGGGGTTTGACAACATTCCTCCTCCTATGACACGACTCTGACGTGTCTCCGACTCTATATCTGCCTCCACCTTTTCCTTTGGGATACCCTCCTCCTTGACTCATGGTATAATGTCTCTATTGTCTTCCCACATTTTATGCGCTCCTCCACATATCACTGGTTCTGCCTTAGGGTTTGTTTGAATGAAAATTGTTCTATTTATTAAAATCTTTGTTTGATTTCTTCTATATGGTGTCGATTAACTTTGATTTTCTCCATTACATAGCCGTATAATCATGTTGAAGATGGAAACATATGAACCAAGATGATTCTATTTCCTCACATGCCCTCTAATTTCTGCCACTAAGAAGGGTTTCTCTGATTTTTGATCCTTGCATTGGGTAATATTTATTTGTTTTCATTTCTGGTCTTTTTAATTGTCCGATTTTTCTTGGATAGGGTGTAGTTGTTCTAGCTTATAACATTTTCTTCATGAATAACAAGCAATAAGGTTTATAACAAGTATCTACTAGACTAAATAGATCTGATAATCTTCCTCATTTTAAAAAAAAATCCTCATGGATACCTCAATTATTCATTTTCAAGGACATCAAAACTCAAGATATTTAATTGCAGTAACATCAATCACTTCCCTCTAATTATTTTCCTTTGAGAAATTAGACATTCAAAATCAGTAGGTCGGTATCTTAATATTTATCCTCTCACTATCACTCCCTTTACCTTGAATTATCCTTATAAAATCATCCATATCATGTGGAATAATATTTACTAATTCAAATTTAGAAATTATATGAAAATATTGGTGTGATATTCAATATTTTAAACTCTATAATTATCATGTAATTATCCTCAAAAAACTATATGACTTTAAATATTAAATTATCATTCAAATAGTTTAATGATATATTTATTTAATATAATTCAAGATATTATCTTTGTATCTCTATAAATTTTAGCATCTTCCTTTATTATAGATTCCAAAAATCATATAGCTTCTTTTCCACCTAATCATGTTATCATACACATAAAAATTATGGTGTAAACCTCCATATCATGATGTAATAACTCTAATCTTATGTTTCACTTAGGAACACACATTTTAATCTTACATGACCACTTGAATGATCTTTCATACCCACTAAAAACCTTAGGTTCCTTTTATGTATCAATAAATTTAATACTATGTAAATTGTGAATATTCATAGTTAATATTATGTATTACTGTGTTATTCTTACATATGATCTTAGTTAATATTGCATGCCTTATTTAACTGAAGGTTACTATTGTGTGTTCTTTGAGTTAATATTAAGTAACTTAGTTTTAACTTGGAGTTACTATCATATTTCAACTCATTGCATGAGTAGTTCATAATTTTTTTATAAATATATAATTACTTAATTTTTTATTAAAATATATCATCAACTCATTTTCACGCCCCTTATTTATATTTGGTTATATTAAGTTTATTGGTCTAAAAATTGTGTGTATCAGGTACACATAAAATGATTGATGAATTTAATCAACTGTTTTATGGGTTATTTATTATGGCTCTATGTTATAAGTTTCTAAATGATAATGGATTTTTATTTTTCATGATGGATATTGATGTGAATTGAGTAACAAAAAATAATTTTATTGGTTGTCTATAAATTGATAAAATATACTAATATGGTCTATTGAAGGAAATTTCATAGTGTAATCCTATTGTGTGGATTCACTAACAACTTTAATAATTCTGAGAATTTAAAATAAAGAATAGTGGATAAATTTTGGTTCATCTCTCAAGGAGGATGAAAATAAAACTATGTTCCTTGATTATCACATATTATGTTTTTAGTGTTTTTATAATTTATAAATAAATAAAATAGGGGGTTTGAAGTTTTTGAAAAAAGGAAAAGTGAAAATACATGTAATGAAAAATGGATGAAGTTAGATAGAGATTGTTTCTAGTCTTCATGAAACAACCATTTCCATCTTGTAATTGTTCTATATTGATTTCTATAAATTAATTTATCCTTAAAAAAGTTCATTAATATTATTATCTCTATTATTATAGGTTTCATGTGAGCACATTTATTTCTCTAGTACATTGATCCCATAATCATGTGTGGACTAGTCTACACACTCAAGAAGTATCTAGTTGTACCATAAGCTTGTCTACTTGAACATCCTCTCCCAAGGCATTAAATATCATGAAATAAATATCAAGTAGTGTTCTCGAGCTCAAATAGACACTTTCATGGACTAAACTATCAATAATCACCTATATCCCCAATCATATATTAGAAAAATAAGGAAGGGGGATATTGAATGTGTAGATAGTAGAGAAGAAATCATCATCAAATGCAATGGTGAAAAACTATCACCAACCCCCATCACACTTCAATATGAAATATAATATTAATAAAATAGATTATAAAAGAGTTTAAATATACATTCATACTAAAAAATACATTATACCTATCCCTCAAACTAACCAGATGTATTTATCCCTCCATGAGAATAGATTTTGAATAAAGGAATAAGAATGTAAAATTACATAATGAAAAATATAAAAAAAGGAAAATAATATACTAATTTTTTATCAATTATTTATGTAGTAACACTTAATCCATAGCCATAGTTTATAATGTATATCCACAATCATCAAGGTTTAAGTGTTGGTATCCCATCCACATGGGTGTGGATTCTTCATTAGGATTTTTTCACATGGATAGTAGGACTTGTTTATCTTCAAGTTTTAGAAAGTGGGAATTAGTTCTCATGAACCTCTTCATTTCACTCACCTAGATCACCCACCGCACAACCTATTTATTATAGGATTGATTATTTTTAAGCCAATTGGTATGAGGAAATATTTTCTGTTACCTACAAGAATGAATGTGTGCCACATGGACTTTATCTTTATTAGTAGTCGTGGGTTCTCAGCCTTCTCCTCCATTATAAATTTTTCAATGAATCCTCTGTAGTTATCATTATAGTGGCACCATAAGCCTTAGTATGTATCTTATGTAAAATTTAGGAGATCATATTGATTTGAGAATGTTGTCTATGTTGGAACTACATAAAAGTATTATCTAGTGGATTTAGTGTGTGATGCCTACTTAAGAAGAGTTTGTTCAAGGGTGTTTCAGTGTTGGTGCATTGGAAACCATTGGAAAACTTCAAACCACATCACATTAGCATTTAAAATTCCCCCAAAACAGATTATCATAATACTTATTATGTTAGAGGAACTGTATATTGTTAATTTGGAATTAATACTAAGATTATGTTTAAAACAATCCCAGCTGGTCTATAAAGGTTGTGTTAGTGTGGGTGTAGTGTTAATCCCACCTATGATACTATATTTTCATATCTTCTTTGATCACATAGTCAACCAGCATCATATTTTAGATATTTGAATAGTTTTAGGAAAGGATTATGAACAACATTTTCATACGACATTATAAGTCATACGATCATCAATTCTTTACCACATAACCACAACTTCCATATCATTTTGAGTGCTTCTCGAGATGTCACACCCAATGAAATACCCTTCTTCTTGACACCATATCATTGAGTGGTTAATCATCAGGAAAAATGACCATCTCCATGACCACCTCACTATTTATTCATCCACCTCCTAAACATATATTCTCATCTTTCAGAACTCTAATATATACACCAAAACTCCTGTAGATGGATTTTAGTTTCTCAAATGTGCTCTTGAAATCCAAACCACTCCAATTTATCCTACGATATTTAAACTATATTCTCCCAATACTGTATGAGTGTGCATCCCACCCAATTTGGATTGGTGCATACATCTCATAGGTATATCCCACGCCATTACAATGATAACCACTTAGTTAATAATAATAGAGTCTTCCCACACTTGAGAAATATGAAAATTTGTTTATGTGATGTTTTTTCTTATTCTTTTTCCTCTCTTACATTCACAACAACAAGCAATTTATTCCTATTCCTTTGTATATACAAAGTGACACACACAAAACCTTATTACACTTCATAGAATAAAGTCTAACTGTTGTATAACTTGATAGAAATAATTTTTACATATATAACATAAATTAAACTTTATTGGCCTTAACTTCTTCCCACGTCTTCTTCTTTAGTGCACAGAAAATTGAATTGGATCTTCATCCTCTTTATCTGCAACATAAAATAATTCTTTGAGAATATATTAGTTTTGTGCCTCCTTCTCTATCAACATCAATATTCAATGATTTTATTTCCCTACTATAGAATCTGATCTCTTACTCTTTTCTTAGAAACACATATTTTTTGAGAATTTTGTGTTAGTGATTTTTTATATTTCTTTACAAGATAATGAAACAAATTTTATTACTCTAGGATCTTATATTTTATTACTCTATGATCTTGTATTCTTATAGTGGATTAACATTCCTACTCCTAATAGAATGGAGAACCTCACACTCATATTTTCCTTCCTATTAATGTTAATGAAAATTCAACTTGTAATATTAAACAAGGATGTGATCTATAAGAAATCCTACAAGGATTCTATATTATTACATAGGACAAAGCATTGAATGTCCATTAGAATTATTTTGAAACACATGATCAAACCATGAGAGATATTATGAAACCTAAATTTTTAAATGTAATTGATTTACCTTTTAATGGTAAAACACTTATATTTTTTGGGGATTTTAAATAAATTCTACCTACATTTCTTAGTGGGAATATAAATGACATAAATTTTGGTATAATGTTTTCTCCCAATGTTTGAGGGTGTTTATATAAAAATCATATACAAAAGACTTGGTATTATTTCATAATGATTTTCAATGATTTTAATAAAACCTATGATGCATATGTGAAATCGGTAGATTATTGTAAATATGCACTAAATTATACAGCAAGATGTAGTAAAATACATCATGTTGTAGTTTGTGTTATCTAGTGATTCATGATACCACTCTATAGTGTATGTATTGGATAGAATTGGATATCATTTGAATAAAAGGACTTTATTAATGATCATGTTATTTAGTATTGGGATGTATATATCAATCTGAATATTCTTTGTTCACTGTTGGTATTGGAGTCATGTATCATTTATCATGTATATTTGACACATAGATCACATATATATAAGAAGTCATTATATCTCTCTTCTTTTCCCATTATTTCCTTACAGGTGGTTTCTTATGATGAGTATAGTTCTATCCACCTCCATTAATGGTGGTGAGTTTGACATCATATTTGGGTATGGTTTATTTTGTTTTTATTCTTTGGACCAATTTTAATTAGGGCTTTTGTGATTTTTGGGTTTCCTATATTTTTGTAGTGTGTTTTGGATCTCTTTGAGGTGGATTTGAGCTACATGTCAAAGGTGACTTACAAGTTTAAGCATAGGTAGAAATATACATATATAAGTTCCCCCTTTATATATATTCACTCATGATAGTATGAATATATATATATATATATATATATTGGGGCTATGTGTGCTTATATATAGATGTGAAAAATTCATATATGTGTAAGTGTAAAGGGGTATATGCAAGTATAAACATATATTTAAGGACCCCCTTTAACATATTTGGCCATGATAATATGTACATAGGGGCTAGGAATCCTTATATGTATGTGAAGGTGAATATTCTTGCAAGTGGAAAAAAAAGGAAGATTCGAGTTGTCATCATCAAAAGCACAATTCCTTGAGGTTGAGGTAGGTTCCTTATGACTAATCCTTTAATTTGAATTCCAAAATTTCTTGAGTATTTTTAAAACTTTTTTTCACTATTATATAATGTGTATATGATATGAAAATTGGTTTCGGATCTTTTAAATTGCATTTTCACCTATTTTACATGATTACCCTAAGCCTTCAATGTGGACTTGTAGAAACTTCCAGCCAACATAATAGTCGAAAATGAAATTTTCTTCACTTTGGAGATGACAGTATCCTCATTTTGAGAAAAAATGAACCAAGAATTCTCATAAAAATCTAAAACATAAAGAAATTATTTGTTTTATTTTCATCAAACACAAATAAACGGCCTTGAAAACATGACACTTTCTTCAGTAACATCACTATGAAATTGAACTAGATAAAATTTACTACATTGCCATGAATAATTCACCACTTAGTACCTATGTAATTATTTTTATTTGAATTACATGAAGCACCTTAATAGGTTATCTTTGATTTCCCCATACTCATTTTATGGTTAAATATTCAAGTGATCAAGGAATAGGGTTCAAAGGGTTTATAATTGAGTGAGAAATAGAATCAACTATGGTGTTTCTTCACCGTCTATCCTCTAATTTCATGAAATTGAATATCATTATAGAATAAATAATATCATCTCAAAGTAATGAGATTCTTGATAGATGAGATCTCAATTAAGTCTCCTTCTAGAATAAATAATATCATCTTTTAAATCAATTATTTTGTCTAACTTCTAGTTTTCAGGATATTTTTTTCTTCTTACTGGTCATTCATTTTATGGTCCCAAAAATTTTATGGTCCCAAAATTTTAGCTAATATGCTATTTTTTGTGATAGAAACTATTGTTTATAATAATATGGTTTGTTATATAATATATGATTTTACCCAAAACTACTAGAAAATGATCTATTGTCACACCTCTATTTCTATGGTATATTAAAACCATGTTAATAGGTTATATGTATCCACGATTTATTTTTACACCATGGAAACACATATCCTACTAATTGAACCTTCCTCTACATATCCCCTCCTAATAGAGACCTCCCTTATCCCCACTTGATCACCCTCCCCCATCCCCTCCCTCGCAGATTCTCCCCGGATGCTCCCATCCAGCACTTCCCAGCCTCTAATGTTCTTTCTACTATCCTCCTTCTCTGACGTATCCAGCCTACCTCCCAGCCGGTGTGACTCCGATACAGCCTCCCCAACTCTCTGTCGACATGACCTCTCCACCTCCTCATGAACCTCCTCCTCCGATGTGGCTTCAATGTAGTCACCACACCTTCCCCAAACCTCTACCTCTCCTCAATCACGATTCCGATCTCCCCATTCAAGTAGGGTTTTAGAGGGGGTGAGTGTAACGCCCCGACCCCAGTTACCCAGAGTCGGTGCATTAATTACATAACATTGGCATGATCACAAGAAAGATCAAATCTCGAAAGACCGATTAGTTTAGTAGCCTTGGAAACACTAGATATAATCATAAAGTTTTACATTACATTTCAAAGTGAAAAACTACTACAATAACAAAGTCTTCATATCCACACTACTATCCCCTCATAATATCCCTGCAGGTCATTCATAATTTACTTCTTCACATCCTGGGGAAAAAATAAAACATAGAAAAGGGGTGAGCTCAAATGCCCAGTAAGGATAACAATATAGCGGAAACTTTCATAAATAAGAATAAACATTTAAGGCAATGCATTACTAAAACAAAAGCCTTTTAAAATTGAACTTCAACATGGTATGGCAAAAGTAAAATGAAATAATGCCATTTACTTATTCACATGGATATTCTACTAATCGAATAATCACATGCAAAAATCAATAACCACTTTCATAATGTTGGAATGCATAATGCCAGACTATCATAACCACATAGCCAAGGCCTCGTGCCAAGACTACAAATAAGATTTTGTCAAGGCCTTGTGCAAAGACACTAGTTTGTCTCATGAGACCTACCGATGCATCGAGGAGCTATAGCGGGCTCCACCCGTCACTTATTAAGTCCAATGCATTCCCATATGAAAAGGTTTAAACATAACATAAACATTCGTATTAAAACTAGCATACGAAATGTCAATAATTTCACAATAAACTATGAATGGTATAAAAATAGCACATCCACAGTCAAACATATCACAAAACCTTCAATACAATATAGAAGTTTTGTATCATAATAAATCAACTTCAAATAATCTTAAAATCCATCAAAGGATGTTGACATAGATGAAATCAAAATTCTTTTTTAAAGAAACATCTCCTTTTATTTTGAAATCATTTAAGATCCATATAAAATAAAACATTTTCTTTGAAAATATTCTTATAAGCTTGTAAGGAAAGCTTTGAAGATTTTATAACGGCGTAAAATAACCGTACCCGCCGTATAAGTTAAAAAAACATTCTTACCTCAATTATGTCGAAAAGGTTAAAAAGGACCTTGTTTTGAAAACGACGGAATGATTCCTTTATAAACCTCTTATAAAAAGTCAAAAAAGGGTATAAATGACTTTAACCCATATTCTTGTAAATAGTAAAAATGTTTTGAAATACATTTCGAAGAAACATGGATGTGGATGATAAAGAGATCCCAGTAGATTATTACGTATAATACAACCTCGGATAATGAAGAGATTGTGAAATAAACCCTTACCTTGTACTTTTCCTTGGTTGTGGTAGGTTAACCTCCTGTATAATGGTGAAATAATTGTTATTAAATTATACAAGAATCATATACATTAATATGATATCATATATGATCTTTTAATATTGATTTGATAATAATATCTTAGTATTATCGTTGTTTCGGGTGTTAACTTACTTGTTTTCTTTCATATGTTTTGTTACGTAAGACATGTTTGTAAAGGTTAGGTTGTATATTATTCATATCCAGAATGATATCAAGTCCTTAAACATCATTTTTAAATCATAAAATGATAATTACGCTTTAATGGTTACGATGGAGAATGAATCTCATCGTGTTCGTGGAGACGGTAGTCCGTACGTACGCACGAGCGACAATATCATTCTTTTGATATTAAAATAATATATAAATGGATGGTATATCATATATAAAGAATCATTAACATGTTATATTTATTATTTACATGAGTTACACATCATTATTATACCCATCCAAATAATATTATATTGAATAACAATTACACCACGACGTGGAGACGGTAAGCCGTACGTACGCACGTATGGTGACATGTTATTCAAAGGGTGGATAGAATACTGAATATGATTGTACCATATTTATAATAACATCACAGTATATGTGAGATACTGGAGTAATTATTTCAGAATGGTAAGAACAAAGTAAGAAGAAGTGGAAGAAGAAATGAACTTAGAAAAGGGTGGTGAGATCATTACCTCTTCTTCGGGTTCTTCCTTTTGATTTGATCAAAAGGGCTCCTTAGGTTGGCATTCTGATCAAACTAAGGCCTCTAGGTTGTATTGAGGGATGTTGGTAGAGTATTTGGGCAGAGTTTGGCCGAACCAAAAGGCTTTAGAGGTGTGAAGAAATGAGAAGGAGGAGTGCCCTTTTATAAGAGGGGTGAGGGGCACCTTTGGAAAAGCTAGAAATATTAATTTATAATAAATTCATATTCGGTTTCTAAAGGCTCCAAAGTTGACTATTCAAAGGATGAGGTGGGGATAGGTCGAAAACACCTCATCCAATAGAATTTAGACAGGTTTGGGTACTTATATTAACCTTATCTTTAAGTATTAACTCTAAGTTAATTAGTTTCACTTTTACAATGTCTCTTTGTATTTTTATATAATATGGTTAATAAACTTACTATATACATCCAAGCGACCCCCAAGTGGTCCATTAATGAGGAACCTATAATAATATAAGTCTCTTGGCCGATCCTTAGATTTTTAGGAATTTAATATCAATTAATAATATAATATTTGTTTTAAGAACTCTTTTATGTCAATTTTGACACTATTCCATAGTTGATTTTTTTGAAACTCCTAACAGATTGATTACTTCGAACAAAGTCAATTAAATCAATCCTAATATATCATATTATCATAGAAAATTAGTGTAATTTATTAAAAGTTTCATATTATATTTATTTGGGTATTTATAATATTAATTATGTTAATTTTTTACTATTTTAGTAATTACTGCATCATCATTGTGTCATAAATAAAATAAATTATATAATGTCTAAAAATTATAAATAAAATATCATTATGTAGGAAATCTTTTTAGCTTTCTAATGAATATTTATAATCGAAAATCCAACATGTATAACCCTATGTAAAAATTATTGTTCTAAAAGATATATGCTTGTGTCATTTTTGTATTCATTTTGACTTAATTAAAATAAAGTGTCATTATCACTTACAAGTGGATCCATGGGGTCCCAAAATAGACCCAAAGATGCCCATGGTCGACTATGTATCAACCAATAGGGTTAAGACACGTTTTAGGGTAATTTAGTATTATTATAATATTATTTTTTTAACCCTTATTTACCGGATTTACCCTTAACCATGGTAAATAAAATATTTACCGCAGTAATTATTCAAAATGTCTAAAAATAAAATTTACCTATTTACACAATTTGAACATCCTGATTCCAAATATGGAATCCATTTTCCTAAATTCAAAACACAGAAGTGGCAGAAATTAATTTAAAATTAATTCCCGCTGTCAAAACAAAAAGCGTGTTTTTAAGAGATAATAACTATCAAAAGATTGACACTTGTTTATGTTCGGTTTGATTGTAAAATTATGTCCAATGATAAACATTAAATTGAATGGTAAAAATATATTCTAAATATACTTTAAAACCACTCAAATTCATAATTTATCACTATTAATTATTTTGATTAAAAAAGTTGTTTTTAATTAAAATTTAGAAATTTTCACTATTCATCAAAATATGAAAGTTATCCGAAATGTACCAAAATTTCACCCTAGGCTAATTTTGATATTCCGAATCCAAAAATGAAGTCCATTTTGAAATATAAAATATATATGATTTCAAAAATTAGGTATTACTATTCACAACGGCTAGTTTAATTAGTTGTGGTGTGTGTTAGAACTCGAGGTTGCGTACAACACACGCTATCGCATTATTCAAAGGGAAACGTACCGTAGAAGCTTGGGGTGTTACATTCTCCCCTCCTTCAAATAATTGCGTCCTCGCAATTTCTAGGGTATTACTGCATAAAAAGACTCGGGTGGTTCTTCATCATAAGTTCCTCGGGTTCCCACGTTGCCTCTTCCATCTTATGATTCCTCCACAAAACTTTTACCAGATGCGTCGTCCGGTTTCTCAGCACTTGTTCTCTCGTATCAAGAATCTTGATGGGCTCTTCGCAATAGGAAAGATCGGGTTCCAGTTCTAATTCCTCATAGGTGAGTACATGCGTTGGGTCAGGCATGTATTTCCTCAACAGAGATACGTGGAACACATCGTGAACTTTGGAGAGACTTGGCGGCATTGCCAATCGGTAAGCCACAGCCCCAATTCGTTCTAGAATTTCGAAAGGTCTGATGTACCTGGGACTCAATTTACCTTTCTTACCAAAACGTATGACTCCCTTCCATGGAGATACCTTCAGGAAAACATGATCACCGACTTGAAATTCCAAATCCTTCCTTCGATTATCGGCATAGCTCTTCTGCCTACTTTGAGCTGCTTTAATGTGATTTTGGATTACTTTCACCTTTTCCATCGTTTCCTCCACCAGCTCTGGGCCTACAAGTTTTCTTTCACCAACGTCATCCCAACAGGTTGGTGTACGACATCTCTTTCCGTATAACGCTTCATATGGTGCCATCTGTATACTCGAATGGAAGCTATTGTTATAGGAAAATTCTACCAGTGGTAAATATTGATCCCACATACCCTGAAAGTCAAGTGAGCAAGATCTCAACATGTCTTCTAAGGTTTGAATAGTCCGTTCTGATTGTCCGTCTGTCTGAGGGTGGTAAGCAGTGCTCAAATGAAGTTCAGTATCCAGGGATTTCTGAAGACTTTTCCAAAACCTTGAAGTAAAACGGGGATCACGATCCGAAACAATTGATAGGGGTACTCCATGAAGTCTCACAACTTCATTAATGTATAGTCTTGCTAAACGTTCCAGGGGTAGATCTTCTCTTATAGAAAGAAAATGTGCTGACTTGGTAAGACGATCAACAATAACCCATATTGCATCGTTCCTTCTAGGAGTCTTTGGTAGCCCCATGACAAAGTCCATCGTAATATTGTCCCATTTCCACTCCGGTATGGGAAGAGGTTGCATGACTCCTCCAGGCTGTTGCCTTCCAGCTTTCACTTGTTGACAAACCATACATCTTGACACAAAATCAGCAATCTCCCTCTTCATGTTGTCCCACCAAAAATGTTCCTTCAAATCTCTATACATTTTGGTGCTCCCAGGGTGTATAGAGAAATTGGAACT
Organism: Viscum album; assembly: GCA_963277665.1. Classification (NCBI taxonomy): domain Eukaryota; kingdom Viridiplantae; phylum Streptophyta; class Magnoliopsida; order Santalales; family Viscaceae; genus Viscum; species Viscum album. The sequence continues at coordinate 779,112,911 of OY728135.1, read as the reverse complement.
ATGAGCATCATCCAGCAATTCCCTTTTTAGATCAGGTATATTGGGAACACAAAGTCTCTTCCCGAATTTCAAAATTCCACCTTCATACGCAAAGTCTCTCAATCTCCCATCATTCACAGCTTTAATCTTCTTTTGGAATTCTTTATCATCAGTCTGAGAACTCTTAATCCTTTCTAGTAAAGATGGTTTGGCAACCATTTGAAAAAGCATTGATGTTTCACCTTCCCTGGTTATTCCCATGTCCATCTTCACTAGATCCATGAAAATTGGATCCCTTTCAATTCTCATCATGTTCAAAACTCCATGCAGTTGGTCAAATAAATCATCAATACGAGGTAGGGGATACTTGTTCTTTATCGTTATAGCATTGATCTCCCTGTAGTCGATACATAACCTCATAGATCCATCTTTCTTTTTAACAAAAATAACAGGGGCTCCCCATGGAGAAACACTAGGGCGAATAAATCCCTTATTACTCAATTCCTCTAGTTGTTTCTTTAGTTCGACTAGCTCTACAGTGGCCATTCTATAAGGGGTCTTCGATATAGGCCTTGATCCAGGAATTAAATCAATGGAAAACTCTACTTCTCGTTCTGGAGGATGTCCAGGTAAATCTTCCGGAAATACATCTACAAACTCTTTCACAATAGGTACATCCTCTATTTGAACATTTCTTTCCTCACCGACAGTTATTTCATTCTCTTCCTCCCCGATAATTGAATTAAGTTGAGCTACAGGGGGTGGATCTAAATAAGAATTAGGTGGTGACGATTCTGCTCTAAAAATAAGGTGCTCCTTATCATTATCATCAAGAATCGTAACCTCTTTCTTCTTACAATAAATCTTCGCATCATAGTCCGAAAGCCAGTCCATACCGAGGATTATATCAAACTCAATCATAGGTATGACGATGAAATCAGCAGATAAAGAAAATTTATGTGCTCTAATGGGGACTGATTCACAAAACTTTGTTGCAACGATACTTCCCTTAGGAGTTTTAACTGACAACTCCCTTATTAAATCAAATTGGAAATATCTAATTTTCTTAGCAAACTGGGAAGATATGAAACAATGCGATGATCCAGAATCAAATAATGCATTTGCTAAACTTGAGGAAACCATTAAATTACCTGCCACCACGTCTTTCGGAGCTTCTACCTCAGCAGTAGTGATAGCATAAGCCTGGCCTTGATCCCTTGGCCTTTTCTGAGGTAAGTTCTCCTGACGCTTAGGACATGCATTTGCATAATGCCCCATCTCCCTGCAATTGTAGCACTGAACGTTGGTAGCTTCCTTCTTCCCCTTGCAATCATGAGCTTGGTGGCCTTTTTCACCACACTTGTAACAGACTCCCATTCCCTTCAGGAAAGCACCGGGGTGTTTCTTCCCGCACTTACCACAAGATGGATATTCAACCTTTCCCTTCTTCCCCTTATTTCCATTCCCAGATTGATCAGCAGGTCTCTTCTTCTCTTGCTTTGCTTTAAAGTCATAAGACTTAGAGAATTCCTTTTCGGTCTTGATAGCACATGAGACAATGTCTTCGTACGATGAAAAGGATTGTGAGACTAATGCTCGACGGAGAAATGGTTTTAACCCATCAAAGAAACGATCAATCTTACTTCTTGGGTTGCGAATATAATCACCAGCGTACCTCGCTAACCTTGTAAAGTTAGCCTCATACTTTGTGACATTCTCATCCTCCTTTTGTCTCAGACTCAGAAATTGCCTTTCCATATCTGCTCGATGGTCGCGAGGAAAGTATTTTTCTAAAAACAGATCTTTGAACTCCCTCCATTCCATGTTTGATACTTCATCATCTTCCTTCATGTTTTGAATCAATGACCACCATTGGTCAGCATCTCCAGTGAGGCGGTAAACTGCCATGGTAACTTTTTCCCTTTCACTACTCCCCAAAGCCTGAAATATTTTCTCTAGGGAAAATATCCATTGCTCAGCTACTAAGGGATTTGTACTCCCATTGAACGTTGGTGGTTGTTGTCTCATGAATCGATCTAACATTGATCCTCCACGCTGCGGATCAGGGTGCTCCATACGGGTAAGGTTATTATTCATAACCTGAGTAAGTTGTCCCAGTACGGTGATTAGCTGATCAGCACCAGTTGCATCACCATCCCCACTATAATTATCTTGAGCAGGAGGGCAATCCCTACATGGAGTGCGTGCAATGATACGGTTTCCATTTCTTCCACTGGGCGCCATTTCTAAAAAAAAAGGCATAAACTAGATCAGTTTATGCATCAAAATACATAATCCCATACTTATAAAACACTTAACATAAATTGAACTATTTATGGATATAATCCATAATCATAAAAATGTTTTCTTTGAGGAAGTATATACTCATAAACCCTTCATAATGATTTGTAAAGATAGTGAGAGTTATCCTAAGAATATCCCCCGGGAGTGTCGTAACCAAGAGTGCAGCAAGGCCCGTTGTCGTGCACCAGTTCCCGTTCGAGTCTAGCTCAAAGCGGTGTTTTCGGGTTTTACCCCTAGGTACATCTGTGCCAGAGCCGCCTCTACCTGCTCGTATCCAGACAGGGATGTATTGCTCGAAAAACTCACAAAATCTCTACAATACCAAAATTCTAGGAAGTTCTTCTATACTAATCCTCAAAGTTCATCTTAGGTCTACGTGCTCTAATCAGAGTTTATCTAAATCTAGCTTCCAAGGTTTGTACTAAACTTCCTCTGATACCAACTGTAACGCCCCGACCCCAGTTACCCAGAGTCGGTGCATTAATTACATAACATTGGCATGATCACAAGAAAGATCAAATCTCGAAAGACCGATTAGTTTAGTAGCCTTGGAAACACTAGATATAATCATAAAGTTTTACATTACATTTCAAAGTGAAAAACTACTACAATAACAAAGTCTTCATATCCACACTACTATCCCCTCATAATATCCCTGCAGGTCATTCATAATTTACTTCTTCACATCCTGGGGAAAAAATAAAACATAGAAAAGGGGTGAGCTCAAATGCCCAGTAAGGATAACAATATAGCGGAAACTTTCATAAATAAGAATAAACATTTAAGGCAATGCATTACTAAAACAAAAGCCTTTTAAAATTGAACTTCAACATGGTATGGCAAAAGTAAAATGAAATAATGCCATTTACTTATTCACATGGATATTCTACTAATTGAATAATCACATGCAAAAATCAATAACCACTTTCATAATGTTGGAATGCATAATGCCAGACTATCATAACCACATAGCCAAGGCCTCGTGCCAAGACTACAAATAAGATTTTGTCAAGGCCTTGTGCCAAGACACTAGTTTGTCTCATGAGACCTACCGATGCATCGAGGAGCTATAGCGGGCTCCACCCGTCACTTATTAAGTCCAATGCATTCCCATATGAAAAGGTTTAAACATAACATAAACATTCGTATTAAAACTAGCATACGAAATGTCAATACTTTCACAATAAACTATGAATGGTATAAAAATAGCACATCCACAGTCAAACATATCACAAAACCTTCAATACAATATAGAAGTTTTGTATCATAATAAATCAACTTCAAATAATCTTAAAATCCATCAAAGGATGTTGACATAGATGAAATCAAAATTCTTTTTAAAGAAACATCTCCTTTTATTTTGAAATCATTTAAGATCCATATAAAATAAAACATTTTCTTTGAAAATATTCTTATAAGCTTGTAAGGAAAGCTTTGAAGATTTTATAATGGCGTAAAATAACCGTACCCGCCGTATAAGTTAAAAAGACATTCTTACCTCAATTATGTCGAAAAGGTTAAAAAGGACCTTGTTTTGAAAACGACGGAATGATTCCTTTATAAACCTCTTATAAAAAGTCAAACAAGGGTATAAATGACTTTAACCCATATTCTTGTAAATAGTAAAAATGTTTTGAAATACATTTCGAAGAAACATGGATGTGGATGATAAAGAGATCCCAGTAGATTATTACGTATAATACAACCTCGGATAATGAAGAGATTGTGAAATAAACCCTTACCTTGTACTTTTCCTTGGTTTTGGTAGGTTAACCTCCTGTATAATGGTGAAATAATTGTTATTAAATTATACAAGATTCATATACATTAATATGATATCATATATGATCTTTTAATATTGATTTGATAATAATATCTTAGTATTATCGTTGTTTCGGGTGTTAACTTACTTGTTTTCTTTCATATGTTTTGTTACGTAAGACATGTTTGTAAAGAATAGGTTGTATATTATTCATATCCAGAATGATATCAAGTCCTTAAACATCATTTTTAAATCATAAAATGATAATTACGCTTTAATGGTTACGATGGAGAATGAATCTCATCGCGTTCGTGGAGACGGTAGTCCGTACGTACGCACGAGCGACAATATCATTCTTTTGATATTAAAATAATATATAAATGGATGGTATATCATATATACAGAATCATTAACATTTAATATTTATTATTTACATGAGTTACACATCATTATTATACCCATCCAAATAATATTATATTGAATAACAATTACACCACGACGTGGAGACGGTAAGCCGTACGTACGCACGTATGGTGACATGTTATTCAAAGGGTGGATAGAATACTGAATATGATTATACCATATTTATAATAACATCACAGTATATGTGAGATACTGGAGTTATTATTTCAGAATGGTAAGAACAAAGGAAGAAGAAGTGGAAGAAGAAATGAACTTAGAAAAGGGTGGTGAGATCATTACCTCTTCTTCGGGTTCTTCCTTTTGATTTGATCAAAAGGGCTCCTTAGGTTGGCTTTCTGATCAAACTAAGGCCTCTAGGTTGTATTGAGGGATGTTGGGAGAGTATTTGGGCAGAGTTTGGCCGAACCAAAAGGCTTTAGAGGTGTGAAGAAATGAGAAGGAGGAGTGCCCTTTTATAAGAGGGGTGAGGGGCACCTTTGGAAAAGCTAGAAATATTAATTTATAATAAATTCATATTCGGTTTCTAAAGGCTCCAAAGTTTACTATTCAAAGTATGTGGTGGGGATAGGTCGAAAACAACTCATCCAATAGAATTTAGACAGGTTTGGGTACTTATATTAACCTTATCTTTAAGTATTAACTCTAAGTTAATTAGTTTCACTTTTACAATGTCTCTTTGTATTTTTATATAATATGGTTAATAAACTTACTATATACATCCAAGAGACCCCCAAGTGGTCCATTAATGAGGAACCTATAATAATATAAGTCTCTTGGCCGATCCTTAGATTTTTAGGAATTTAATATCAATTAATAATATAATATTTGTTTTAAGAACTCTTTTATGTCAATTTTGACACTATTCAATAGTTGATTTTTTTGAAACTCCTAACAGATTGATTACTTCGAAAAAAGTCAATTACATCAATCCTAATATATCATATTATCATAGAAAATTAGTGTAATTTATTAAAAGATTCATATTATATTTATTTGGGTATTTATAATATTAATTATGTTAATTGTTTACTATTTTAGTAATTACTGCATCATCATTGTGTCATAAATAAAATAAATTATATAATGTCTAAAAATTATAAATAAAATATCATTATGTAGGAAATCGTTTTAGCTTTCTAATGAATATTTATAATCGAAAATCCAACATGTATAACCCTATGTAAAAATTGTTGTTCTAAAAGATATATGCTTGTGTCATTTTTGTATTCATTTTGACTTAATTAAAATAAAGTGTCATTATCACTTACAAGTGGATCCATGGGGTCCCAAAATAGACCCAAAGATGCCCATGGTCGACTATGTATCAACCAATAGGGTTAAGACACGTTTTAGGGTAATTTAGTATTATTATAATATTATTTTTTTAACCCTTATTTACCGGATTTACCCTTAACCATGGTAAATAAAATATTTACCGCAGTAATTATTCAAAATGTCTAAAAATAAAAGTTACCTATTTACACAATTTGAACATCCTGATTCCAAATATGGAATCCATTTTCCTAAATTCAAAACACAGAAGTGGCAGAAATTAATTTAAAATTAATTCCCGCTGTCAAAACAAAAAGCGTGTTTTTAAGAGATAATAACTATCAAAAGATTGACACTTGTTTATGTTCGGTTTGATTGTAAAATTATGTCCAATGATAAACATTAAATTGAATGGTAAAAATATATTCTAAATATACTTTAAAACCACTCAAATTCATAATTTATCACTATTAATTATTTTGATTAAAAAAGTTGTTTTTAATTAAAATTTAGAAATTTTCACTATTCATCAAAATATGAAAGTTATCCGAAATGTACCAAAATTTCACCCTAGGCTAATTTTGATATTCCGAATCCAAAAATGAAGTCCATTTTGAAATATAATATATATATGATTTCAAAAATAAGGTATTACTATTCACAACGGCTAGTTTAATTAGTTGTGGTGTGTGTTAGAACTCGAGGTTGCGTACAACACACGCTATCGCATTATTCAAAGGGAAACGTACCGTAGAAGCTTGGGGTGTTACAGTGAGTGTCATCAAAGCAGGTTCGGCTTCCGTGACTCCTCGTTGTGAGAGATGTTTCTCATCAAGGGCATGCCTGATCTTTTAAAGTCTGTATAAAAGGATATTTTCTTGAACTTCTTGGTGATTCAGAGTCATTCCAAGGGGGGCAGTGATGTTACGGTCATTACATCCAACCCAAGATTCAAATTGAACGAGGATCTATCATTATGGAAGGATCGCAAAGTGCAGGTGCATATCACCATCTTTGGTTTCTTAGAAGTAGATTTTGATCAGGTATGGTGGCCTATATGACATAAATTACAAGTTAAATTGTCCCTAAACTATATAGGTATAGAGTATACCTCATCCCTCTACATTTAACATCGTTTTGTGTCTCAGGGTTAGCAATATCATTTCACTCTTTTTTAACAGACCATTTGATCCGCCTTTATACATTTCTATTATCTATCATTTCACATATTTGACATGTGATCAAGACCCTATCATCAATGGAATACCCCAATATATCATTTTTTTAAATTTTGTTCAATTTTAGTTGATTCAAGATAGATTGGGATGTGTTTGTTTGAGTCAAATTGGGTTATGTTGAGTCATTTCTATTTGATTTGTCTAAGTTCTATCTTGTTCAATTATATTTGGTTACCTTATAATTAGTTAATTCTCTTTCTATATGGATATTTTTGTTTAGTTTGGTATGATTAAATTTATTTTATTTTATTTAGTTCATTGTGGTTTTATTTTTCTAGGTTCAGTGTTATGAAACTTCAGTCGATTCAATTTTTTTATATTGGGTTTCATTCAAGTGAGCTAGAGTATAGTCATCATAGGTCAATTTTATTAAATTTATTTATGTTTTATTTCCTCATTTCTTATCCCTTCAGCTTTCCTAAAGTCACCCCTGTAGATTCAGTCTCATAAATTTGAAGAAATACAAGAAATTTCATGCCCTTTTATTGTCATTTATTCTTCATGTAAATAATTGTAATTGCATGAAGATATGAAATGAACCTGCTAGGATTTTGGTGCCTTGGGTTGCGGTGAAACCTACTCCATAACTTCCTCCTATAACTCACCAATACATGTAAATCACATCATGACATAACTATATTAAAAATACTCTAGCCATTTTCGTGTGGGTATCCTCCTTCAATATCTCCATGACATAGGTTTTATCTTCAAAGATTGTGTACAAATCACCTTTTATATCTCTTATCTTCAAATTAATTGTATCTGAATTTTAGATGTAATTATGATGTTTAGAGCATTTAATAATGGTACAACATCACCTAAATTTAATCTTTTCATTAAAATAACCATTCAAAAAATTCTTTGAATTTTAATATTTAGAATGAATTTATAAGTCATACAAAGTAAAAAATTCATATATTCATGAAGCCTTTAAACTATATATAGACAATCGACTTATGCAATAGAACCAAAATGTTTGTTTATTCTACAATACATATTTCACTGTCCACTATTTTATAAACCTTTACAGTAGATATACTTTTAATGAACTATATTTCATTATATTAATTCATATTCTTAATTATAAGACTTAGATTCAATAACAACCTAATTTTCATTAGCTTTCGTAATATCCTTTTGATTATTATCCAAAAATTAGATATTACCATTCAAAGAAGTTTCTCATTATGGCCATTAAATTCCATTATACATTTCACTTTAAATTCCACACTATATTACACTTTGAACACACTTATACTAACATGATATGTTTAAGAATTTTATTTATAGGTAGTAATTATTTTTTTATATCTTTTTCTTAATATTTTGATTCATTTGATGAATTTATTTCAAAACTATATTTGTTCTTCATATATGTTAGTTTTATTATTTTTCATATTTGGAATATTTTTTAGGTGTTTTTTTTGTTTTTATGTGTGTGTGTATATATATATAAATGTTTTTTAGTTCTTATCGTCGCCCTTAATATGATTTAGGGACTATTAGGATCGAGTTTGAGTAGCCTTTGAATCATCCAATAATTCACATTAGAAAAACACTCGAAATTGGATTTCTAGCACCAATCATGATGTGGCCATAAACATTATGATGCAACCATGTTCCTCACAATTCAATAAGGTGCATCACAGCATGATATGGCAGTTTCTAAAAACTGATTACCTCCCAAGTACTCAACTCCCAATGGCATTTTGGTGTGATCAATCTTCATTGCAACATGACCTCTCAAACCTAAACTCTTGAGGGGCATTTAATTTTCATGTCTAAGTACATTGTGGCGTGACCACAATTCATTGCAATCATCTCTCCATGATGCAACTACCTTTTTCCCATAATAACTGATTTTTCATCTTGGGACCATTGCAGCATAGCCAAATTGCAGTGTGATCAATGTCTTCTTGGTGCAATTTTATTCCCTCACGACACAACCTTTTATCCCACACCAAATAATAAGAACTCGAAATTTCATGTCCAAACCATTACTGCGTGGCCTTTATGTCATGAAGGACCAACTCAAGCATATTCACATTCCAGAGCCATATCATGGCATGTTCGTATGCATTATGGTGTGATATGTTCTGACTTCACCAAACTTTAATCTTATACAGGACTGTCACAACATGATGAATTCCCTTGTGGCAAAATTGTCTCTTCAGTACCAAAACTTCTTCAAAACTTTACCCTTCAAATCCAATATTCTTTAAATATCATCCAAAAAACCAAATGTTCTTAATCTCTTCAAAATTATCCAATTCCAATTGAGTTTGAATATGATTCATATATTGACTGATGCATTGAAAAAAAAAATCCAATACCAAAGTCATAAATCATACCCACATGACTATCAACCAAAAATCTCCCCCTATGACACAAACACCTTCAAGGGAACCATTAACATCAAATAGATTCATGGTGACCTCCTTAGAGGTTTTCTCAAGAATTGTGAGTGTGAAAAAAACACACTAAAAGAATATGTATTGATTTGTGAGGATAGTAATTGTTCTAATAATAAAATCTGTAGGAATTTGTTCATAATTGTTAAAAACTATATTGTTTTACCCATATTAACATGATTTTCAAGGATATATCAAAATAAATATTACCTTTTTGTAATTTTAATTTGATTTACTGCTCTTAAAATATAGTTTCTACATTATTTTTTAATATTTCATATGGATTTACGTTTTTTCATTCGTTCTATGTTATTAGGAAGATAACGAACACTATATTGATGAGGATAAAACTCTCATGACCAAAGAAGAAAGGAAAAAAAGAATTAGTAGCTTTATAGTGTGATGTTGATCTACCACTTGTGGTACTACTTGAATGTTATGTTGTAGAGGAAGGTGACTTCCCATTATTTTACTTGAACTGACACATCCACCAAGATTTGGATTTTTTTATTTGTTTGGTGATATTTTTTTGTATTATTATTAGTTTTTTAAATATATATATATATATATATATTAATATCAATTTGAGTTTCTTATGATTTATTAATGTCTAAATTACCATTGGTGTGGCGTTGCTCCTGGGTGGGGGGCAGGGAGTGGTGCTGCTGGGGGGGAGCGCTACTGCTAGGTGGGGGAAGGGGGTGGCACTGCTGGTAGGGGAAGGGGGAGCACTTATGTTGGGTGGGGCTGGGGGTAGCACTTCTGGCAGGGGGAATGGGGGAGCATTGTTTGCGGGGGGTGGCGTTTCTAGCAGGGGGGCTGTTGCTGTGTTTTTTTTTGTAAATTTAAGATGTAGCAACAGTTCTAAACCATGGATATAGGGCCTATGTTTTTTTCCCATAAAATTTAAGATGTAGTCATGATTTATAACTATGGTTATAGTAACTTCCATATATCCATGCCACTAGGATCCATAATCAGTGAAACCGCGGCTATAGCCTATTTTTTTAGTAGTGGTTTCTCATACCTGGAAAGAGTGTAAGCATCTGGAAGAAGAAAATTTTGTTTTTCACCATTCACTGGCACCAACTCTTCTCATATTCCCATGTCAACCATGTCCAACCTAGCCTGAATTCCATCCTTTGTTTTTTTGGGTGAATTTAGTAATGTTTCAGGGACACTATCACATACATTTTTTTTCAACATGGATAACATCAATAAAATATCTCATGTGTAGAAAATTTCAATATGGTCATTCGAAAAACACTGATCTCTTTTTCCATCCTATTTTCATATGTTTTTTCAAAAATGATTTACCAAAAGAAGTATCCAGATCTTATACTTTCTGAAATAGTTGATCACCTGTTATTGGAGACATTTTTGTACATTCTTCTGAACTTCCATAGAATGATGTCATCCAAGATTGGTACGTATGCTATCAGGGTAGAAATGTGTGATATTCTAGAAACATATTCTTTGATGAATGTTTCAGACTAATAGACTTTGTACCTTGTTCACAAATAGGGCACCTTTGAGTTCCTTTAATGTTATATCTTGACAAATTTCTATAAGAAGGAAAGTCATTTATCATTCTTTACAATATGGATCTCAATGTAAAATATTAGTTTCTATAAGTATCGTGAAATGTAACACCTAAATCCCACAAAAATTTCAAATCCTCGATCAATGGATCCAAATAAACATCAATATCATTAACCAGTTATTTTTCTCCTGATATAAGCAAAGATAACATGATATATTTTCATTTCATGCATAACCATAGTTGAAAGTTATAATTTACCAACATAATTGGCCATGTATTGTGAGTAATGATTTGAAAACCAAAAGGATTCACTCCATCTATATATAATGAAAGATTAAGGGTTCTTGACTTGTTTCCAAATTCAGAATACTCATGGTCAATTTTCTTCTACTGAGAAGAGTCTGTCGGGTGATGTAATTTCTCATCTTTATTTCTTGTATCTGTGTGACACATCAATTACCCTGCAGTATCCTCACTTCCATATAGGTACCTATTTCCAACGCTTTCACCGGGGCATGCGCATCCATCTTCTTGAGGACGAAAGGAGCGGTTTTTTCCCCACATTCCCACTTTCCAAATGTGGGTAACATCTGTTTCTTATTCAAGGAATTTTTCTCCTTGATCGAAATGGGATGATGGGATGTTAGTTCTTCCTTATGTGGATTCCTCCTCGGAACTTTTCACCTAGTCTGGGTCTCCCTTATAGACTTAAGATGTTGTTCGTGAAACTCTTCCTAGTGCCATATCTTCATGGACACCAATTAATTACACTACTTTTTTCAGGACATTCCAAAGGGTCTGGTCAGGGTAGCAACCATCGTTCAGGATAGTAGTCATGTTGGACCTCATTGGTGTGTCTGGACACTATAACACTGGTGCGTCTGGGTTTCTTCCCCTTATTATAGGGCTCTCAAGTGTGCAGAAGCCCGAGGCATACCGTGTCGAATGCGAGGAATTATATTCCATAGGCATGTCTTTGAGGTTTTCCTTAGCTTCCCATGTTTAACATAGGGTATGTCGCAAGTTTAACTTCTAGTGGAAATGGATCGGACTGATCAGAACACTGACTAGAGTGGATCATATGAGTGTAACCCCTGTAGGACACACTAATGTAGGTGGTTTGACATGACCTCACCGGGATGTGGAGGCCCAGGTAAGAATCAAGATGGATGATGGGGTGCTGAGTGAAATGGGTGGTGAATGGGATGGAACCACCATGAGGATGACGGTAATGTTGGGCTTGAGTATCAGGGAGACTTCCTACATATTATCGTGGTGGGGAATCAAAGTCCGCATAGTTCAGGAGGGCGATGGGACGCCTAAGGAGGCATCTTGTGAGAATGGACGTGTGGATGGGACCTAGAGAAAGTGGAATCTCTGGTTTGGGGAATGACCTTCCTGAGACACATAGGCTCGAAGAACAGGTCAGGTGATGAGATTGAATTGGGGTTTATACATAGGACAACAACCCGATGATGTGTATGGGGCTTACGTGTGGTTAGCAGCCCGGGTTGGTCTGACGCCACTAGGACGGACCAAAGATGTGAGTCCCATCAAAGGGGATTACAATGGCTTGTTGCTGAATAGGGGATGCAGCATCTTACCACTGATCGGGATACAACGGCTTACCACTGATTAAGGGACACAATGTCTTACCGCTAACTGGGGGACACAACGGCTTACCGTTGCGTGCATTTTACAGTTTAACGTCATGCAGGATGAAGGTGAACCGACATGAATAAGGACCTGGGGTCCAGATGGATGGTGTGGGAGAACTGACGTGAAGGGGGGTTGGAAAGATTGGGTGTTGGGATTGAACATCAGGGAGGATTCCTACGTATCTTTCCTTGGAAAGGATCAAATACCACATAGTTTAGGTATGGGTGTGGGGCTTACACTCTAGGGTACCCAAGGTTTTGGTGAACCGACGTGAAGATGGTCAGAATGACTGGGTGTTGGGATTGAACCTCAGGGAGGCTTCCTACGTACCTTGCCTTGGCAAGGATCAAAGACCACGTAGTTCAAGATGGTGTTTGGGGATTACACTCTAGGCTGTCTGAGGTGTTGGTGAACTGATGTGAAGGAGGTCGGAACGACTAGAGTGGTGGGATTGAACCTCATGGAGGCTTCCTATGTACCCTTCCTTGGCAAGGATCAAAGACCACATAGTTCAGGTGGTGTTTAGGGCTTACACTCTAGGCTTCCAGAAGAGAATGTCATGGTTGATGCTTGCTCTAATCACACGTGAGTCATGCTCGGTGTGAGAAACAAGAGACAAACAAGACCCAATGATCACGTCGTGAAAGGTGTGTCTGTGGGAAGTAGAGTGGGGCGTATGCGTGGTTAGTGGACCAAATAGGAAATAGGGGCTTACACACAGTTCGAAGCCTAGGGAGATGGATATTGGGACTTACTTCAGGGTGGAGGCCCGAGTGGTGACAAAGCCCAATGGGAGAGGGATTTGGCACCCAGGAAGAGAGGGGATTACACTAAGGAAGTTTCCCTTCCCCGTGGACAGGTGCTACCTCAGTAAAGAGGATCTCATTCCATGTGAGGAATATTTCACTCCCGTGGAGACCAGTGGGTGTAGAGAATATCTGAGACGGGGCACCCTGCATGCAAGGCGCAGGGCGAGGTCACAGTTTAACATCATGTGCTGAGGATGATGGTGCTTCGCAGTTTAACATCCTGCAGCTCAGACAAGGTAGGGTTCACTTCGCACCCCTAGGACTTACATAATTGGTACCCTCTATACCTTGGTGATGATAATGGATAGGCAACACCGTGGTTGGAGGGTCGTATGGAGCGAACCATTGGGGGGTCCAAGTTAGCATGACTATGCGAAGAATCAATACCCGTTAGCGTACCTATGTGAAGAAGCATGAGGCGAAGCAACACAATGGGTGGTATCATCCAAGGGACTTTGAAATTAATTCGTGCAAACCTGAAGGGCTGCACGGGGAAAGGAGTTATAGAGAAAAAGGGTCCATAAGTAGAATCCTTGTGAATCTCTTGTGCTACATGAAGTAGAGGGTGTTCGTGAAGGGATTTTCTTCTCAAAGTGAAGTTGCCTAGGGTAAGAATGGGGAATAGGTGCATGGGAGGAGCTTCGAGAAGTGGAAAGGTACTCACAAAGCAATTCCTCATGAAGTATGGGTGCCTCGTGAGGTTGGGTGTCGTGAAGCAATATGCTTCACGAAACACACTGACCCTGCCTTAGCATACATGTCATGTGGGTGTGGTGGGTGTTTCGTGAAGCATAAATGCTTTGCGAAAACCCGAGTCCCTGTAAGGATCTCCTTCCTTTTTGAAGGCTCGTGGTCTTCATGAAAGGCATCCCTCGTAGAAGAGGGGCTCAATTGATGCTAAGGGAGAGGAACTTCTCTAAGCAGAAGTACCTTGAAGAACTCATGTGTTTGCAGAGAAAGACGTGCTTCATGATTTGAGAGCTACGAAGGTGAAAGGTCGGATGCTCCGTCCCTTGGGCTTGAGGGGAGCCATGTATCTATAGTCAAGAGACACCGTGATGCAGGGTTTTCTCGGCACGAAACCAAAACCTGCCTCGTGGCGGATCATGAACATCAAAGGGGTTCACGGAGTCGTCCTGACTCCTTGCTTCGTGGAGGGTCGCGAATGTCAAAGGGGTTCGAAGAGTCGTCCCACCTCCTTGTTTCGTGGCGGGTCACGAAGCGGATCTCTTGCGCCAGCCTCAGGCCTCTAGGGGATTCGCGATCCGACTTCGCGAGGCAGTCTCTAATTCTTTCAGGATGTTCTATTCGCCTCCAATTTTGGTGTCAACAAATGCCCCCCCTCAGACTGGGAGTCGAGGAGAAAATGAGAATCCAAGTCTGAGGGTCCATCGCAAAAATTCCTTGGTTACCCATGAGGTGGCCTCGCAAAGGAGGCTCGCGAAGCGGAGCAGTGATGCGTGGGTTGGGCAGGCCACAAAGCCCACTGGGGCTGGACACACTGCGAATCACCTGGGGTCCTCTCCTATAAATAGTGGGTATGAATTCTCTTTTTTCATTTCTCTCCTCCGTGATTCCAACTTTTGGCACTCTCGATTCACGAAGCTCAGTGTACTCCATGATCTCTCTCCATGAATCAGGCCTTTTGCTTCGCGGTGCACAACAAATCTTCAACTTTGCGTTAGTGGACTCTATGACTTGCGTCTGAGGGTCAGTGCAAGGCTCTGCGATTCCGCTGCCCGGATCGAGCTCTGTGAATGGTCTCCACGATCGATCTCCATAATCGATCTCCGTGATCGAGCTTCGTGATCTTGTCTGAAAATTATCTAAATTTTAAGGACAGCATGGCTCACCAAGAGGTTTTCAGGGGGGTCCTTGCGGACGCTACCTGAAGGGAATATATAGAGAATAGATTGGGTCTGGGGGAGTTGGTACAGAGCCACTCCGACCATGATTTGCTGGTGCAGCTATTGTCAGAAAGAAAAAGGGAATACCCATTGTGCCAGAGGTTTCCGTTGTATGGATTTGGACTGAGGGATGGCGTCTTCATCCCTGAAGCAAGTAGGGACAAACCATCCTACTGGTTCAAGAGCACGTCGTGCCAGCGCCAGTGGTTTAGGGCGGCTAATAGACACACTCAAGAGAACTTTACGCGCGTTACCTCTGATTGTTTATATAATCATCTAAATGACATTGACGGTAAAGCATTAGAGCTAGAGATGTCCCTTCCTCCGTACCAAAAAATCCTAAAGGCAGCGCTGAGGAACCTGAAGAATAGATGGTCTGATGAGTGGGGCATGTGCCAAGGTGGAAACTTCACAGACGACTGGGCCTAGGCCTACTAGGTAAGCAACTTGTGTGAAGAGTTTGGGGCAAAGATAAGGAGAGTAGGTCTGTATGAGGTAGCTTGGGACTCCAAATTTCACATCTACCAGCCGAGGAAGCTGATACCAGAGTTGTTGAGCCGGTGGTCTTCAAGGACCAATACCTTTCACCTGAATCATGGGGAGATTGGCATCAGCTTATGGGACATGCATCAGATCTCGGGGGTCCCGATACTAGGAGTGATGTATGAAAAATTTCTCCTTGTTATGGGTGTGTGGGAGGATCCGGAGCAGATTCTTCCACTGGTGATGGCGTTGATGAGACTGGTGTTGAGAGAGTACAAGGAATCAGTGAAAGATGTCCACTTCGGATGGTGGTTCAAGCAATTTCTGAACATCATGGAAAACAGAAGGCTCCTAGTGAGGCCTCGGACTTGCCCAAAGGGGGCTCATCAGGGCAAGGAGCACTCATATTAGCGGCTAATGGAGGAAAACTAGTGGAAGACCTAGGGCTTCAGCATCAGCATTGAGCAACGGCCGATAGTTAGGCTGGTGTCATTCATCGTGGCTCTCATCTGCGGTTGGATCTTGCTGGTGAGGGACACAAACACAGGTGTGCGGCCCAGCACATTCATCATGGCCTCCATGCTGGAGACTGGAGGGTGGATAAATCTTGGAATCCCAATTCTTGCTAAGATGTACAATATTATCTAGCACATCAGTGATGGGAAGAGGCCACAGAGGATATGTGGGTCATTCCACCTCCTGTACGGGTGGATAGCGGTGCACATTATGGGGTTTATGAATACCCAGACCCTATTTTCCCTCTGGGATTGGACTTTCTCCCATCCATCCTGAATTTTGTGGGGATCTTTCTGGCCAAGATGATTGTACCATCGGTATTAAACTGAGTCTGAAAGGTAGAAGAGTTCAACTTCCATCTGTTACAGCTGCCAATGGGGGCCTTCATGGATGATGGTCAAGGGACAGAAGAGAACCGGTCCTATCTCCTAGCCTTTCAAGGTGGATTCCTGGTAGAGATGGTGGATCGTGATCCCCTCTGTGAGACGTAAACCCCACACTGATTTGCCCGGAAATTTCGGTGCATGCAGCAACAGACCCTGAGGGTCTTTCTAGGGGTGCGCCTCAAGGAACACCTATGTGTGATGAGGCAGATGTGGCTCATGTTCACATGGGAATACGGGAAGATGCAGAACGAGTTTCCTCCGCCTACTGCTGCCTTCAAGTTAGTAAAGGAGTATGCCCAAAGTTGGGAGGCGGCCTACCCAGGGGAGATGCTGAAGCAGCCAACCTTTTGGGTCGGTGATAGTGAGCCTCCTCAATCTCAAAGTCGGGGCTGGATGGCGGCAAGGGCATCCCATGATGGTGGGGCTTCCATGGTGGTGAGACCTGCATTGGTTGAGGGTGAGGCAGTAGCGATAGATTCAAGAGTGGTAGCGGACCCGAGGGTTTCAGAAGAATAGATTCATCCAGAGGGGAGGCCACCGAGAGGGTTCCACAGGATACCTACCCAGGCTCTGGGGAAGAAATTGTGCCATATATACATGCTGGAGAATGTTGTCTTCTTGAAGGCTTGGGACATCTGGAAATTCAACCGGCAATTCCTCATCCCGCCCTATATGTGGCAACACTTGAACCATCTCATGATGGATTTTCCGGGGATATGTCCTATCAGAGCTGGCTTTGCGGTGTCCCTGGAAGAGGTAGAGCAATACTTGGTAGAGTTGGAGGACTTTTTTCATTCCCATGGTGCCCGACGTCCAATGACAGACCGCGTCAAGGTGCTGCTAGATCGCATGGTCCCTCCGCAATTGACCTCCATTGAACTGAGAGAGCGCTTCCCTCTACAGGAAGAATCATACGAGTCCTCCTGGGGGACGAGGCCAGTATAGGGATCCCATTATAGGAGGGAAAAGTCAGCGATTAGGACTCATACCTCGAAGAATTTGCAGAGGCCCTTGAGGTAAAATCCCAAGCCCCTTCCTCAGGGTCTGCCCCCAGGTCGTTTTGTACTCCTTGATAATACTTGAACTATGCGGGAGAGTCTCATACACAGAACTCGTTCTCGTCCCTCAGTGGATGCAAGTGCAGAGCCTTCAGGATCCACATCTGTGGGTGCATCAATTGCTATGTCTAGTGGGGCCAGGACACATGAGGTGACCCCTCCGAAGCTTTCAGACCTTCTGATAATATATGGGGGGCCATGCCTCGGGTTCCCAATGGCGTCAACCCAAGAACGAGACCATGAATTTGATCTCTGTAAGTCTCTTATACCAAATTCATGATTGTCACCCACTGACCATGTCAATTGATATCCACGCCCTCTTTGGTGTGCATAGTTCTTCAAATGGTGTGGGCTGCCTTGACGAGCTTGGTCGGGGCATCTGGAGGTGTCCTTCCCAGAGTAATTTTGATGATCGTGGATGTGGATATCTAGATAGACCAAACTACAGTTCTCCTAATCATTGTTGGGACCGCCAGTGGGGCTATGACTGAGATTATTGAGGTGGGATCCGATGATGAGGATCGATCAGATAGCCCAGGTCCTTCCACGCCTGATCGAATGCCAGACGCGGACCCTGCTGATGAGTTCCTGAGGGAATTCCCTGAATATGATCCTACCAACTGTGCTGACTAGGATGAAATAGCCTCTGATGAAGAGGATAGCAAAATAGTCCATCACCGATCATAGAATCTGATTACATGCTTTGTTAATAACACCCCACAAGAACTACGGCTGGATGAGATGGACAGAATTCGCTTTTGATTGTGTGAACTGTGTGCTGGGGGAGTGGATGCCCAATATCCCCACCTGCTCATCTGAGATCTTATGGTGGAGTAGATTCAGGAGTACGACCGTGGCATTAGTGTGGGATGGCAGCGGAGGAAAGAATTGAACATCAAGAGGCTCTAGGAGGCTGAAAATGAGGTCCAACGGCTACAGAGTCAGGTGGATGAGCACTCAGCTACCCTTAATGTGCAATTGGGGCTGATACTGCAGTTGAAGGACCAGCTGGAAGAGGATGAAGAGGTCCTGAGGCAAACCTCTGAGGAAATGACTGTCATCCGAACCAATGTAGAGCGGGCCCAGATTGTAGCCGATGAATTGCGCCCCATCACTGCCGTGGAGGAGAGATAACTGAATAGGCAGTAGAAAATCTTGGATGCCACAAGCCATAGGGTGGTGAAGCTGGAGCTTTATTTTGACAGTTTTAATCCGTCCATGGGAGGGGTAGACCCTCAGGTGCTATAAAGATCACAAACCCTCTAACGCGCTTTCATGATTTTATTATTTGGATTCCATAGCATGCATGAGTCTCGTTATTAGTACTGGTTTTAAAGGCATCTATTATATTTTCAAAATTCCCAGTGATCAATCCCTAATCTCACGTGGGTTGATCCCAATGTAAGAAACAAGGGATGATTGCTATGTTATTTCTTCTGAACATAAGAGTGTTGACCAAGTTTTGGGTATCCAGGGTTTGAACAACCAACTCAGATCTTCGAGAAGAAATGGGGGAGACTTTAATTGATAATGAAGCTCTCAGAATAGTCAGATTACCATTTTCCTAGTGTGCTCTTGGGCACGGATGGGGTAACGCCATGGGTGTTGAAATTAATATGAACATAAGGGGAAATGGAAGGTGTGAATCACAATACCCAAGATCCAGAACACTGTAGTGATGGCATGACAATTAAGAATGAATGTTGACTATGTTTAAAACATAGTATCCTAATTTCGTTATCCTGAAATGGGGATAACAAATGAGGGTCGACCGTTGACCATGTTCGAAACACGGGGCCTCACTCAGAATGTTATCCATTAGTCTTCTGGAATGTTAGCCCAGGACAGTAGGCAAGCCATAGACCATGAATCCATAATATTAGGGGGTTCTTTAGGACGTGAAAGAGGGTAAAGATCCGAATAAAGGGAACACAAAGCATGGAGAGTGGAGTGATGGGTTTGTTCGACTGGAGTCTAACACTCTTGAAATTATGCCACTGTGGTGGAAATGCATTAGGTGGGTACATCAGTCTGATTAGGGATCAAACGTACTTCCAAAAAAGACTTCTATGATGAGGAACCTATCACCTCCCAACATTATCATGGGGCATCCCAAACTTTTTCAGGGTAAAGCTGTAATTTCATGGTTCCCCAAGAGAGCTCAGGTTAAGGGATCGGAAAAAGAGGGGGGAATGGGAATCATGATTCATAGGGATAGACCTAGAGACAAGAAGTATAGGGGTTCCTACATATCCCATGAGAATGGGAATCAAGCCAAACATAGTTCTTGGGGAATGGTGTGGTCAGAGACCAACACCGGTAGGGAGAATCCTCTCTGGAAACTGACGCATCCCATGATTAACATAGGGCATCCCGAACTTGTTTAGGGTAGAACCACAGTTTAGTGTCATGTGTTTAGGACATATGGACTCGCATAGTTTAATATCATACGATGGGATGTGGAATGAAAGGGAAGATCCCAAAAAGGGAGTATGTGGTGTAGCAGCTATAAACTTGATGTGAATAAAGACTTGGTCCAGATCACACCATGTATCCCCGAAGAAAACTCTTTAGGTCAGGGGACCAGGAGTGAAAATTAGGCTGGGCCCAAAGCAAAGTTTTTGGGCATTCCTACGTACCCCATGATGATGGGAATCAAGCCTTATGTAGTTCTAAGAGTGTATTATAATGTCATGCAGGACAAGGAAAGTTGTGTGTGACATGGTTGCGCCAGTACACGTCCTACCAGAACTACTAAGTCCACGTGAGTCATGCTCGATGTGGGAAACAAGAAGTAGAGATGGGAATTTCCTAGAATTGGGAGGAACACGTTAGGGATGATGGAATTCTAGGTTAATGACATCCCACTAATGTTGACCCGTCTATATAATGCACCTAGATGCGCTGATGAGTAAATCCGAGTATGTTGGAATTCAACTTGAACATAAAGAAGTGGAAATGTGTAAATCATGATGCTTGAGATCTAGACCACAATGATGGTGGAGTGACGATAGGGGATAGTTGTTGACCATGTTCAAAATATAGTATCCATATCGTGTTAGCCTGGAATGGGGACAGACAAATGAGGGTCGACCGTTGACCATGTTCGAAACACGGGACCTGTCACAAATGTCGTCTGAGATCTTTAGGTAAGTTGGCCTGAAATGGTAGGTGACCTAAGGTGGTATGAGACCAGGTCGTGAAGGTGGTACCTTTAGATGTTTAAGAGGATTAGGATCCAAATAGAGGGCTCACGAATCTTGGATATGGAACGAGGGGAATGTCCCCGTGAAAATTCCACACTTTGGGTTCTTTGTTAGAACGCATCTGAGTACGACTATAAGACATTTCAGATAGAGTGAGTTAGGTCCCTTCCAAATTATAAGGGTCCTGTGGTCGCACGCTTTCAACCTAAGGTCCTTGGGTGGACCGTTAAGGGGGCTCGATTTAATGGATTGTGCGCAGGGCGGCGAAATAGCCAAACGTGACACACAGTTCCCATAAGGAGGTCTTAGTTTTGGGTCATAGAACTCGGACCATGCTGGGAAAAGATATGGGAAGCACATGGTGTATCTATTGAAAAACCCAACATTAATGAGGACTTAAGAGGTACTCACCGCACCACATATTCCAAAATTAGTTCGGGCCAAGGGGACAAAAAAGAAAGGACAAGATTTGTAGATTCATGGGGCAGGACCCGGAGACAAAAATGTTTGGGCGTTCCTACATATCCCATGAGGATGAGAATCAAGTCATACGTAGTTCTGGAAGATGTCGTGTAGTTTAACATCTTACGGAAAGGACGTGGAGTGATATTAGTTTATGGTCATAGAGCTCTGACCATGGATGGTAGGAAACGTAGGAAACACATGGTGGGGTAATTATAAAACCCAACTTGAATAGGAACCAAGGGTTCCGACCACCACGTGTTCCTTGGGAATGTTTTAGGTCGAGGGACCGAAAACGAAAGTTAATCTGGGCCCGAGGCAACGTTCACAGGCATTCCTACATACCCCATGAGGATGAGGATCAAGCCGCACATATTTCTTAAGATGGCACGGTGGGATACCAGTGCCAGGTATAATAAGGTTGTGCGGGTCTGGTCCATACACAAAAAGAAGCGGTATTTGATAGATCTTGTTTGTCCTTTAGGGTGAATGAGTGTTTTTGTTTTGTAGTTTTTTTATATTAATGGAACTTGGATATAAATTCTAGGCATTGCCACAAAAATAAAGCCGTGTGCAGGCGTTGACAAATGGTATGGTGCATGACCGATACCAAACATGATGCCTCCTCAAGTGAGGATATCACAGTGCGGCGCCGTTTTTCGTCATGCATCCAGGACGATAATGTCACATTTTAGGGTCATGTGATGGGACCAACCATGCATCTTTAACATCATACAGGATAGACACAATAGTTTAAATTCATGTGGGACTAAGAACTATAGTTTAAAGTTATATGAGGATGAGGTCCACAACATACCGTGCATGATTCCGAGAAAGAAACCTCGGGCCGAGGGTCCAGAAAAGGTTGGAGGATATGGGGTAGAAGAAACTAGCTCCTTATAGCATCCCGCCTTTTTATCACATAAACTTTCATTACATTTTACAAAACCGAGGATCTTTAAGGTTTAGTGTCTTGGAAACCAGGAACTTAAAACATGAAAACATAAAACATTCTTCTTAAACACTTGAAAGCCTTCTCCTCATGTTCATCCTAGGTTCATTATTGCATCTCATAACCTGGGAATATACATCAAAATAAAGGGTGAGCAGAAGGCCCAGTAAGGAAAACAAGAGAAACATTTTACATGTGAACTTGAGATACCTCAATAAGGTCATGAAAAGAACTTTAAGGCATGAGAAAGAAATCATGAGATATACCATAATAAAAATAACATTTTTCATAACTTGAAGATGTGGCTGCAAAATTTAACATAGAAAATCATGAACATATCACCAAGTTCCATCCCCAAGGTGTCATTTGAAAATTGCCAAGTTTATTCACCAAGGTATCGTGAAAATTGTAATCTCTAGTGGTTACATCATTACCCAATGCATTGGAGCGCTATCAGGACGCACCCTTAAATTTGACTTTATTATCATGTGAGACACATATATCATCATTAATAATTTCATAAATAACCCATATAGAATAAAATAAATGGGTTTCATTTCATAATCATAATGTTTTCAAAACTGCTTTAAAGACATGATCTTTACGTCACTTTAAACCCACGGAAAGGGATAGAGGGTTTCATGTATGTAAATCCCAGAATTTAAAATAGAACATTTTGATATATATGTGAATACCCCTGTAGAAATAAGATCTTTCAGTATTCACTTTATAACATAAAATAATTTTTAGAAAAGAGAGAGAGGCACTTTGAGACGAAAATTCTGCAGCATAACGGCTATGATACAAGGTTTTAGAAAACATTGAGAAGAGAGGGGACATGGGTCAAACATTCATAAATGACCCATAAAACAGTAGAGGGAAAAAATATAAGGGATTTAAGAACATGGTAATGAAATTTGAAAATATACCATATGAAATGAAGAACATGAAAGGAAGAAAAAAATAAGATTTCTCTTGTGAGAATTCGGCAGCCTAACGGCGTCACTTAAACTTCAACAAAATTGAATTCCCAAGGTCAAATAGGTTCTCTAATCATATGAACATAAGAGTCCAGTATGATAGATATAGATATCATACCCCAACATAATATAATGGAATTTTAAAGAATTGACCTGAAAGTAGAACTTCAAAACGAGAAGGGTGAAGAACCACTTAAAAATTCGGCAGCCTAACGACATCACTTAAAACTTCAAAATGCTGAATTGAAGAGATCAAATGGGGTCTCTCATCATATGGTAATAAAATATCAGTATGATAGATATAGAGATCATACCCCAAAATAACAAAAAGTAACTTGAAAGAATTGACATGAAAGTAGAACTTCAAAATGAGAATGGTGAAGAACCACTTCCAAATTCGGCAGCCTAACGACGCCACTTAATACTTCAAAGTGCTTAATTGAAGAGATCAAATGCGGTCTCTCATCATATGATCATAAAAGTTCAGTATGATAAATTTAGAGATCATATCCCAACATAATAAAAAGGAACTTGGAAGACTTGACATGAAAGTAGATCTTTGAAAAAGATAAGGGTGAAAGAATCCCTTAAAAATTCGGCAGCCTAACAGCGCCACTTAAATCTTCATAAAAAGAAATAATGAGAGTAAGAGGGGATCTCTCATTATATGAACATAAAAAGGGCAGTAAGAGGAGTATAAAAGAACATCCTCCAACATAAGAACATAGAGCATAAAAGGAATGACATAAAAGAGATCACTTGAAAAGAAAGAGAGGGGTCGGATCCCTTACCTTAAAACGTAACTCTTAAAACTCAAAGGTTGGGACCTTGAGAGCTTGGGGGAACCTTGGGAGGACTCCTTGGGAGGTAAGGAGACCAGAACTTCGTTGAGGATGGTTTTGGAGTCGAAAATATGAGAGGAGGGCTTGATATTTATAAGGAAAGTGAGGGGACAAGGCATTAATGGCCATGGGACACCTCAAAAGTGGTTTTCTCAAAAGCATGGGCCCTCCCATGGTACTTCCCATAAAGTTAGGCCACATGGGGACCCCCACACAATAATTCTTCCTCTTTAGTCGAACATCCTTTAAAATATCTCATGACATCATCATGACACAGTTATGATGTCATTAAACATACCGAAACCCTAAAACTGTATTTTTACTATTCACTGAAAATTCAACCTTCTCAGAAAAATCCCAAAATTTCACCTTAACCAAATATCAATGCTCTGATTTCAAAAATGAACTCCATTTTATACAAATTATTTTCTAAATATTTTTAATTTATTTTTTAAATAAATACACTATTCACCGAAAATTCATTATTTTTAGAAAAATACCCAAAAATTACCTTAACATAATATTGATGCTCTGAGTTCAAAAATGAAATCCATTTTATAAAAAAAAATTTCTAAATATTTTTAATTTAATTTTTAATTAAAAAACACTATTCACCCGAAAAAACTAATACTTGAATAATAATTTATGAAACCGTTTTTTAACCATTTTATTGAATCACATTACTTAATCAAGGTGCCTAGATTATATTAATACTTTCTTTAAGTGAGATTACTAATCCATTTGGTCACATTACTAATCCTAAGCATAAAATCACTATTCATAATTTACTATTCATCAAAAATTAAGTTGATCATATTAGACTCTAAATTCCGTACTGAACATATTTGTAGAAGACCATTTTTTGAAAATAATTACACATTTTTATTTATTTATGGTTTACATAAACATTTTTAAAATATCCTTTCTCTAAAATTCATCAAAAATATGCATACTATATTTATCCGGTCATTTGAAAATTCATAAACATCATCATAGGAAGAAATCCCACTTTTTATTTAAAACAAAGGATTACACAAGGCAGTTATGGTCTCCTTACATAGCCCCTTATCACACCAGCATAGGACCTAAGTGTAAGGTGTGCTAAGGTTAGAGAATCTGAGGGAGGCTCGGCCAACATCGCACGAGTAGTAATTTCTATCAGTTTAAACTTCTCGCGAAGGCGATCCCGTTCTAGCTTCACACGATGGAGTTCAGCTTGGGTTTGGTCCAGAGAAAATCCCAATGGTGCTACCTACTTCCCAAGTTCTGTTAGATGGGCTTCGATTGGTCCAAGACTACTAGGTGAGGCCATCGAATCTTCTTTCTATATTAATTAACAAAGATTACTTGTATTTAGAGACAATAATTAAAACGTTTAGTTTCCAGCGGTCATATTGACCAATGGTCATATAACAGTCAAAAACCAATGGTATCATTTTAATTATACTCATGTTATCAAATGAAACATTTTTGTTGAGTATAAAAATAAAATAAAATAACACATAAAATTAGGAAAGAAGATTTATTCAAAATTTCGGGTCGTTACAATCTTCCCCCCTTAAGAAATTGCGTCCTTGAAATTTTTAAAATTAGGTTTTTAAATTTCATTGAAAGTCCCACATCGGAAAAGGAGTCAGTAAAACTATTAATTTAAAAGAAAGAAAGTGAAGTACGAAGGTCACCCGAGTTATCCCACACTGGGATTCCATATAGAAAAACATGGACATGGAATAAAAACAAAGGGTCAAGTTCTGAGGGAGAGTGATAGAGAACATTATTAGAAGAAAGTTAACCATAAGAAAATCCCAAACTTATGATGTGTGTAAACGGTCATTGATTACCTAGTAGGAAACGTAAACCAACAACATTTTTGTTTTATGTTCCTTTTCATAATTTTGAGGAATTTATTTACTACATAGAACAAAAACATAAGAAAATATACCTACCTTCATGTAGAGTTTCATCCTTTAATATGTTTCTACCAAAACTAATCTTTTCTCCAAATGATTAGCATTCAAAACTACTTGGTCTCATCAAAACACATGAATCATCTTCTAGAGAATCACATAATCCACAAAATATTAACTATCTATTTCTTCTATCTTTAAACATTATCCCAAAAACAGAAAGGGTAAGGTAAAACAACTCTTCAAAAAGAAAGAATCCCTTAGGAAGGGAAACTATTTTTAAATCTTCAAAGTTCCATGGTACTACACAAAGTTCATCATAGACCATCCCATAAATAACGTTCCTTAAAATTCCTCAAAATAAACCAAACTAAGATTGAAACCCAAATACAAGAGGGATTTGATAACATAGTCTTCCAAAATAAACTTCATTGTTCATCTCCAAACAACCTCAACCACACCTAACATCTTATAACAAAATTAGCTAACCTAAACATATTTTACCCAATATAGGTTAATCATTCCCATAAGTAACCTAAATTACTATAAGTCCACCTTAAGTTCATTGATTCTTCAAAATATAAGTCAACCTTACTCCTCAATGAAAATACCGTATTAATCTATTTACCTCGATCATATAGGGTCCTCAAAATAGTGAACGTCTTCCAAAATAATAATCATCTTTTAATCCCCTAATCATCTCTGTCGTATTAATACGGCAATCATAGCATTTCCTATCACATTGGTTGTTGGGACATGTTCTTCCATTTCCCGCCATTAACTAAGAAATGAAACTATAAATAGGGGCTTAAATACTTAGCCAATAATCATTAAAAGAAACTTAAAGCGTATAAGGATAACTTGTAGTTGAAAAGTATACCCTAACATGTGATCCCCTAGGTTCCCATCTTGGTTATCCATGATCATATATTCTTATGTGAACCTTTATTTCATTTTATCTTTCTTCATTTAACAATGGTTCATACTAAGCTTATGAATTTACCAAAGCATATCCCCCGGGATTGTCGTAACCAAGAGTGCAGCAAGGCTCGTTGTCGTGTACCAGTTCCCGTTCGAGTCAATCTCAAAGCGGTGTTTTCAGGTTTTACCCCTATGTACATCTCTGCCAGAGCCACCTCTACCTGCTCATATCCAGACAGGGATGTATTTTCTTGGAAACCCCTTACTCAATACTCACCAAAATACCAGGAAGATTAACTATATTTAAACTTTTCTATAGGGTTCTTCCTAGAGTTTTCATATCCTATTTTCCACAAATAACTAAACCATCCTTTGATACCAACTATAGCATCCCTCCTTTTTATCACATAAACATTCATTACATTTTACAAAACCGAGGATCTTTAAGGTTTAGTGTCTTGGAAACCAGGAATTTAAAACATGAAAACATAAAACATTCTTCTTAAACACTTGAAAGGCTTCTCCTCATGTTCATCCTAGGTTCATTACTTCATCTCATAACCTGGGAATATACATCAAAATAAAGGGTGAGAAAAAGGCCCAGTAAGGAAAACAAGAGAAACATTTTACATGTGAACTTGAGATACTTCAATAAGGTCATGAAAAGAGCTTTAAGGAGTGAGAAAGAAATCATGAGATATATCATAATAAAAATAAAATTTTTCATAACTTGAAGATGTGGCTGCAACATTTAACATAGACAATCATGAACATATCACCATGGTCCATCACCAAGGTGTCATTTGAAAATTACCAAGGTTATTCACCAAGGTATCGTGAAAATTGTAATCTCTAGTGGTTACATCATTACCCAATGCATTGGAGCGCTATCAGGGAGAACCCTTAAATTTGCCTTTATTATCATGTGATCCACATATATCATCATTAAAAATTTCATAAATAACCCATATAGAATAAAATAAATGGGTTTCATTTCATAATCATAATGTTTTCAAAACTGCTTTAAAGACATGACCTTTACGTCACTTTAAACCCACGGAAAGGGATAGAGGGTTTCATGTATGTAAATCCCAGAATTTAAAATAGAACATTTTGATATATATGTGAATACCCCTGCAGAAATAATATCTTTGAGTATTCACTTTATAACATAAAATAATTTTTAGAAAAGAGAGAGAGGCACTTTGAGACGAAAATTCTGCAGCATAACGGCTATGTTACAAGGTTTTAGAAAACATTGAGAAGAGAGGGGACATGGGTCAAACATTCATAAATGACCCATCAAACAGTAGAGGGACAAAATATAAGGGATTTAAGAACATGGTAATGAAATTTGAAAATATACCATATGAAATGAAGAACATGAAAGGAAGAAAAAAAATAAGATTTCTCTTGTGAGAATTCGGCAGCCTAACGGCGTCACCTAAACTTCAACAAAATTGAATTGCCAAGGTCAAATAGGGTCTCTCATCATATGAACATAAGAGTCCAGTATGATAGATATAGATATCATACCCCAAAATAATATAACGGAATTTGAAATAATTGACATGAAAGTAGAACTTCAAAACGAGAAGGGTGAAGAACCACTTAAAAATTCGGCAGCCTAACGACGCCACTTAAAACATCAAAATGCTGAATTGAAGAGATCAAATGGGGTATCTCATAATATGGTCATAAAATATCAGAATGATAGATATAGAGATCATACCCCAACATAAAAAAAAGTAACTTGAAAGAATTGACATGAAAGTAGAACTTCAAAATGAGAATGGTGAAGAACCACTTAAAAATTCGGCAGCCTAACTGCGCCACTTAATACTTCAAAGTGCTGAATTGAAGTGATCAAATGGGGTCTCTCATCATATGATCATAAAATATCAGTATGATAAATTTAGAGATCATACCCCAACATAATAAAATGTAACTTGGAAGAATTGATATGAAAGTAGAACTTTGAAAAAGAGAAGGGTGAAAGAATCCCTTAAAAATTTGGCAGCCTAACGGCGCCACTTAAAACTTCATAAAACGAAATAATGAGAGTAAGAGGGGATCTCTCATTATATGAAAATAAAAAGGGCATTAATAGGAGTATAAAAGAACATCCTCTAACATAAGAACATGGAGCATAAAAGGAATGACATAAAAGAGATCACTTGAAAAGAAAGAGAGGGGTCGGATCCCTTACCTTAAAATGTAACTCTTAAAACTCAATGGTTGGGACCTTGAGGGCTTGGGGGAATCTTGGGAGGACTCCTTGGGAGTTAAGGAGACCAGAACTTCGTTGAGGATGGTTTTGGAGTCTAAAAGACGAGAGGAGGGCTTGATATTTATAGGGAAAGAGAGGGGACAAGGCATTAATGGCCAAGGGACACCTCAAAAGTGGTTTTCTCAAAAGCATGGGCCCTCCCATGGTACTTCCCATAAAGTTAGGCCACATGGGGACCCCCACACAATAATTCATCCTCTTTAGTCGAACATCCTTTAAAATATCTCATGACATCATCATGACACAGTTATGATGTCATTAAACATACCGAAACCCTAAAACTGTATTTTTACTATTCACTGAAAATTAATCTTTCTCAGAAAAATCCCAAAATTTCACCTTAACCAAATGTCAATGCTCTGATTTCAAAAATGAACTCCATTTTATAAAAATAATTTTCTAAATATTTTTAATTTATTTTCTAAATAAATACACTATTCACCGAAAATTCATTATTTTTAGAAAAATCCCCAAAATTTACCTTAACATAATATTGATGCTCTGAGTTGAAAAATGAAATCCATTTTATAAAAATAATTTTCTAAATATTTTTAATTTAATTTTTAATTAAAAAACACTATTCACTCGAAAAAACTAATACTTGAATAATAATTTATGAAACCGTTTTTTAACCATTTTATTGAATCATATTAGTTAATCAGGGTGCCTAGATTATATTAATACTTTCTTTAAGTGAGATTATTAATCCATTTGGTCACATTACTAATCCTAAGCATAAAATCACTATTCATAATTTACTATTCATAAAAAATTAAGTTGATCTTATTAGACTCTAAATTCCGTACTGAACATATTTGTATAAGACCATTTTTTGAAAATAATTACACATTTTTATTTATTTAAGGTTTACATAAACATTTTTAAAATATCCTTTCTCTAAAATTCATCAAAAATATGCATACTATATTTATCCGGTCATTTGAAAATTCATAAACATCATCATAAGAAGAAATCCCAATTTTTATTTAAAACAAAGGATTACACAAGGCAGTTATGGTATCCTTACATAGCCCCTTATCACACCAGCATAGGACCTAAGTGTAAGGTGTGCTAAGGTTAGAGAATCTGAGGGAGGCTCGGCCAACATCGCACGAGTAGTAATATCTATCAGTTTGAACTTCTCGCGAAGGCGATCCCATTCTAGCTTCACACGATGGAGTTCAGCTTGGGTTTGGTCCAGAGCAAATCCGAATGGTGCTACCTCCTTCCCAAGTTCTGTTAGATGGGCTTCGATTTGTCCAAGACTACTAGGTGAGGCCATCGCATCTTCTTTCTATATTAATTAACCAAGATTACTTGTATTTAGAGACAATAATCAAAACGTTTAGTTTCCAGCGGTCATATTGACCAATGGTCATATAACAGTCAAAAACCAATGGTATCATTTTAATTATACTCATGTTATCAAATGAAACATTTTTGTTGAGTATAAAAATAAAATAAAATAACACATAAAATTAGGAAACATGATTTATTCAAAATTTCGGGTCGTTACACTCCCAATTGAGATGGACCCAAATATGAGATGTTCGGGTGTTCCTACGTATCCCATGAGAATGGGAATCAAGCCACATGTAGTTCTTGAAGGTTCCTTTTAACATCGTGTGGGACTACATGAAGTTTAATGTCATGTGGGATAGGAAGTAGGGGGGTAACTCCTAGAAAGGGGCATACGTGGTGCGGCTAATGAAAACCCGATGTGAATGAGGAAATAATCCCATACCATGCCACGTAGTCTTGTAAGATTTACATCCCTGAAGTCAAAAAAGAAGAGATAAATTAGTGGAACTTGAGCTAGACCCAAAGACAAGATGTCTATAAATTCCTACGTATCCCATGGGAATGGGAATCAAGCTTTACATAGTTCTAAAAAAGATCTTATTTTATGTTATTAGAGCTTGGAGAATATAGGAGTGAAAACCCTCCAAGTAAGTGCAGACCTCAACCCAATCCCTAAGCCCACACGAGTCAAAATCTGTGTGAAAAACAAGGGCGGAATAGGTTTTTTGAAATACCTAGAACGCACGCCAAAGGGAAATCGGTGTGGATCCCTGAATGATGCCTTTACCATGGCTTTTGTCATCCTAACGTGTAAATGCGCACTGAGGGATAGTGATAGGAGTGTCGAAATTATATTTGGACATGATGAGGTGGAGAAGGATGTGAATCGTGTAACCAGCATTTTGGTCTTAATGGGGTTGGCGTGATGATGGAGGATAACTGTTGATCGTGTTCGAAACACAACATCTATATCGTGTGACTTAAGATGGGAACAAAAAATGAGCATCGACGGCTAACCAAATTCGCAACGCGGGACATGTATCAATTTGTTGCTCGAAACCCTTGAGGACATTGGCCTGTAATGGTAGGAGGGCCCTTGGGCTGAGCATCCATGCCATTCGGGGGTCCCTTTGGATGATAAAGGTGATAGAAGCCCTAATGAAGAGGATCAAAAAGCCTGAGAAATGGGTGAAAGCATGTCTGGGTAGAATCCGACATTCTAAGTGCTAAACCAGAGTACCCTTGGGCACATTGGTGAATCACCAAAGAGGATCGAGAGGCTCATCTTGAGAGCGGCCGATTTGAAAAGACGATTATAGAATAAGGGGATGGAGAACTCTCAAGAGAAGGAGGCAAATGGCATGGTTGTTACAAAACCCGATGTGAATGAGGACATAATACCATACCACACCATATACTCCTCTCCCTAGGGGAATGTAGGCCAATGGGCTAAGATGAGGTTGGACCTGAAGACTAAATGTTTGGGCGGTCCTACGTATCTCATAAGGATGGGAATCAAGCCATACGTAGTTTTAGAAGGGACAAAGAGAGGGGTAGGATACCCCAACGAGGTGGGTGTACGGAACGGCCAGTAACCCAGCGTGAATGAGGATGTAATACCATACCACACCATACGATCCCAAGTGAAAACTTGGGCCAGAGGCCCGAGAAGGCCGAGGGACCTGAGATTGGGCGTTCCGGCTAACTGTTGTCATATGACCTCTTATGCGGGTGTTTCCTCTTCATAGCTCCTAAGCCCATGTGATCAATGCTCAGTGTGGGAAATAAGGAGTAGGACTTGGATCTCCCCATTATATAAGGGTCAGATAGTTGGCATCACCTGAGGGAGACTGCAACATGAAGGAGCAATAGGGCACGATGAACCACTACACTCACTATTTGGGACTTATGGGGGTGGTGATAATGTCAAATGATAGTTGTTGACCATGTTCAAAACACAGAATCCATATTGTGTGACCTGGAATGGGAACAACAAATAAGGATAGATCGATGACCGTGTTCGCAATGTGGGACTTGTATCAATTTGTTGTTCAAAATCCTCGAGGATGTTGGCCCGAGATGGTAGGAGGGCCCTTAGGCCAAGAATCCATGCCATTAGGGGGGTCCTTTCAGACATGAAAGATAATGGAGTCCCAATTAAAGATTGTGAGTGAAGTATAAATGTGCCTGTACATTTTAACATCAAGAAGGATGGTGCAAGAGGAGGAAGTCTCTGGGGAATGGGATGCATGGAGAGACCATGATGAAATCAACATGGATTAAGTCAAAAGCCTATGCCACACCATATAATTTTACCCGAGGGGAGACTCCAGAGTTTGGGTTGGGCCATCAGACAAAATGTATGGGCATTCCTATGTATCCCATGAGGATGGGAATCAAGCCACATGTAGTTCTTGAACGCCATGCAGTTTAGAATTGTGCGGTGAGGACGTGGGAGAATAGAAGAACGAGGAGGAAGAACATAGTGCGGTCATCACAATTATGACATGAGTGGGGCCAAAGAAGCCTTTACTATACCATGTAAGGACCCTCTGAGAGGACTACACCCAAGGTGGGATATTC
Organism: Viscum album; assembly: GCA_963277665.1. Taxonomy (NCBI): domain Eukaryota; kingdom Viridiplantae; phylum Streptophyta; class Magnoliopsida; order Santalales; family Viscaceae; genus Viscum; species Viscum album. Next base: position 779,079,716 of record OY728135.1, on the reverse strand, counting down.
AAAGAGAAGAGTTTGGGAATGGACTCAAGATGAGGTGTCTGAGCGTTCCTACATATCCCATCTGGATGAGAATCAAGCCTTACGTAGTTCTATGGGTGTAGTTTAGCATTTTACAGGACGATGTACAGTTTAACGTCGTGCATTACGTAGTAGTTTAATGTCTTGTAAGACCCAATACAGTTTAAGTTCATGTGGGACCTAAGCAGTTTAAGGTCATGCGGGACCCGACATTTTAGGGTCATGCAGGACTGGTAGGCTCAGGCAAAGTATTACTTGAGGAACTTTGCATTAGTTGGAGGAGTTATATGCTCACCATCCATGGTTACCAAGAAGTATGCACCATTGGGATAGTCCTTGTGGACTACGTAAGGTCCTTCCCATTTGGGCTCCAACTTGGTTGGTTTTCTACCAGGTATCATTGGTGTCTGGAGGGCCAATACCAAGTCGCCTTACAAGAAGAAACAAAGATGAACTTTCTTATTGAAAGCTCTAGACATCTTATTTTAATGCCTTTCTAGATTATATAGGGAACAAAGCCTGTTCTCATCAAGTTATTCTAATTCGGATAGAAAAAATTCTGATACTTTATCTGGCACCTGCTAATCATAGACCATTATGTGTAATGAAGACAACTGAATCTCAATAGGCAGGACGACCTCTACCCCGTACACTAGGGATTATGGGGTCACTTGGGTGGAATTACGAGTTGTCATCCGATAATCCCAGAGGGTATTGGGGAGATTTTATGGCCAACTCTTCTTGTTCTGACCAACCATTTTCTACAAAATGTTAAAGAGGGTTTTGTTGAATGCTTCAATATTCCCTTTTTCTTATGCTTGGTAGCGGGAGGTATGGTTAGAACGGATGTTGTAATTAGCGTACAACTTCTTCAACTCATCCACCCAGAAGTTGGTGTCATTATCAGTGAGGACGACGTAAGGGAATCCAAACCGGTAGATGATATTGGAGCTCACGAAGTCAACGATAGAACGGGCCTTGACCTCCTTGAGCGAGACTGCCTCTGCTCACTTGGAAAATAAATCTGTATTAGTCATGATGAACCAAAACTTGCGAGCTTTCACTGATGGATATGGTCCCATGACATCCAGTCCACATAATGTGAAGGGTCAAGAGTAATTAGTAGTGTAGAGAGTCTTTGGTGGCCGATTCATGAAGTTGGCATGAACTTGGCACGCATGACATCTCTTGGTGAACTCAATGCAATCATGGATCATGGAGGGCCAAAAGTACCCCAGTCTCTGGATCTGGTGAGATAGATTTAGCCCAGTCTGATGAGCCCCGCAGGAACCGGTGTGAACCTCCTACATGACTTGAGAAATCTTGACTCTTTGGATGAAATGGAGGAGAACACCATCAAACCCATTCTTGTAGAGGATCTGATCAAGATTGGGACCACTCTGGAGGGTAAACTACAGCTCACGACGTCGGATTCGCTCACGCTCGGCCCGATCAGTCGGGAGGTAACTATTTTGGAGATACTCGACAAAGGGGGGATCTCCAATTGGGAGTCAGTTAAACCACTACATATGAGGGACCTAGGGGTCCTGACATAGAGGCTCTGGTGGTAAGATGTCTCACCCGCAAGTTGTCATCGTCACCTTGGGTGATGGGAGCAATGACTCTCCGATGTGCCACGTGGATAATCAGATCATCCTGCTTGGGTTCTGCAAGTGATACAGCCAGGCCGACCAGGGCATCATCTTGACCGTTCTAAGATTGAGGGACATGAGTAAATTCTGGACGAGATGGGAACTAAGCCATTAGTTGGAGAGTGCGCTCCAACAACAGTACAAGATCTGACTTTCTGACGATGTATTCACCATTGATCTTCTTGATGACTAGTTCAGAATCCCCTCTCACATGAAAATGGGGCACATCAATCTCGAGGGCCATCTTGAGGCCATTAATAAGAGCCTGATACTCTACCTCATTGTTGGTGTAGCCTTCTGAGAATAGGAATGAGTACGGAAGAATAGCTTGTGACGGGGTAATAAAGACGATACACAAGCCTACCTTGTTAAGCCTGGGATCATTGAGCCTCCTTCCGGTGGGACTCTATGAAGAACCATCGAAGTGCATCTTCCAGCATAGAATGGCATAATCTATTGAGAGGATTGCCTCATCAGGAAAATCAAGATCCAAGGACTGGTCAGTAGGAGTTGGATGGGAAGCAAGGAAGTCTGCCAATGCTTTCCCCTTAATATCTTTCTGAGGGAAAAACCTGATATCAAACTGCTGAAGAATCACTGCCCATCTAGCTAGACAACCTATCAATATGAGGAGGTTCAGAATATAATTTATTGGGTCTACCCGAGATGCCAATTGTACCTCATGATTCTATAAGTAATGTCACAATTTTTGTATTGTGAATACTAATGCAAGGTAGCTCTTTTTGATGGGGGAGTATCTGGTCTCCATATCTATGAGCATACGACTAAGGTAGTAAAGGCTTTCCTTTGTCCCCTTATAGTTCTTTTGGGAAATAAAGGTGCCAAGAGATCATTCTAGGGTGGTCACATAAAGGACCAATGGCTTTTCGGAGATGGGTGGCATCAAGACCGGAGGCTGGAGCAAATACTTCTTGATTTCCTCAAATGTGGTCTGGAAATCTTTGTCCCATTTATAAGCGATGTCTTTCTTCATGAGCCGACAAAAGGGCTTACACTTACCGGCTAGATTCACAATGAATCGGTGTGTGTAGGCTAAGTGTCCTTGAAAACCTCGAAGTTTCTGAATATTGCTCGGGGGAGGCATCTGGCTGATGGCCTTGATCTTCTCAGGGCCAATCTCGATACCTCGGTACCTGAAAAAAATCCAAGGAACCTCCCATAGGTGACCCTAAAGGCACATTTCAATGGTTCCATCTTCAGGTGGTGAGAACGGAGGAAGCCGAACACTTTCTCAAGGTCCTTGAGATTGTCTCGGCACTGGTGAGATTTGAAGACCAGATCATCGAAATTGCATTCCATCAATGTCCCAATGATTGTCTTTAATATGTGATGCATGGACCACTAATAGGTGGCACCTAAATTCTTTAAGCCGAAGGATATGACCTGGTAACAAAATGTACCTTGTGGTGCCCCAAATTCTATGGACTCCTCATCCTCGGGGGCTATCCGGATCTAATTATATCCGGAGTACCCATCCATGAAGCAAAGGGCTTGGAACCCTGTCACAGCATCGATCAGCA